>OW679203.1:81850409-82450409 GCA_940337035.1 Agriotes lineatus
AAATAACGCAAAACAACAAGCAACGATTATTATGAAAGTATGAGTGAAAGGTTAACTGAAGACAGCAGGCAAAATTGTGACAAAGATGAGGTAGGGAAAATAAATATGGAAAACGGAAGCTATTGTGCAGTGTATTATCTATCATAAAGTAGTATATATTAGGGATAGTTCTTGGATTTATTGATAAAAGTAAAATATACAAAACCAAGTTTCTGAAAGAAAAATAGTAGGCGTCCATTTTTATGGATACTATTTTCTATACATAACCTACTCTATGTTGCAATAAAAAAAATTCTCAGCATTTTTCCGCTAATTAATAGAATAAATTCCCTAAAAACTGAATGCACACTACTATAGTATCGAGCCTTACTACGATCACTAGTAACATATGCTTATCCAGTTTGGAGTGTTACCTCAGAAATATAGGTATACTATTAAAAATATTCAAGTTTTTCAAAATAAAGTGCTCAGAATAGCGTCAACGCACCATGGTTTATCAGTAACACGCAAATCCACTATGAACTTGGAATTCCAACAATAAAACAATTTATTCAAACAACCACCATGAAGTTCTTTAATAACATGCAGTTGTGCCACAGTGCAATGTATCACCAACTAAGCGATCGAAATACTCATATTAGGCTCAGCATCTAATCGGTTGAAAGTCAACAAGCAGCTGTGGCCAAGGGGTCGTATATCATTAATTAAGAAATTGCAGTTTACATTACTTCACTTGAGATGAAACACTACGATTAATATTGTTACGTTCTTAACGTTCGGGCTATTTAAAATTATACGACAAACATGGGTTCAAATATTTATTTACACAATGAATTACTACGATTATTGTTTACAAGCACATGCGAGAATTATCAAGCAGATTACAAATTAATTCAAGCACTAACGACTATCGGTACACGTATTTCTAACAACTATTATTATTTATTTCTATTACGTACGGATTAGCACATTTATTTATATCACTCTTAAACGCTAACGATTATATATTTATTTACTTATTATTACTTCCCGAGAGATTATGTACACGCGGTTTTATTTATATGGGGGCTTCTAACAAGCCTCGACGTGAGTTCGAACTGCCGCAGAATTATTTCAGAACTGACTTGGGGGCGAACTCCGCCCGCTTATATCACGCCGGTAATTTTCTTCCAGAAGCCTCCAGAATTTCCGGCAACAGTGACGTGTCGCGTCAGGGCTGCTCTAGCATCGACTGGAAAATGATTCACCAACGTACACCTGCGTTCAAGGCCGCCCGTCGGCAGCCTATGATTCACGCGCCGGCAGCCGTCTCTGGAATTTCTAGTATAATCGAGGCATTGGGGCAAATAACTGTCAGCCGAATCGTTACACTGCCCCCGCCTTAGATCGTTCTGTCCCAGAACGAGTTGCGTCGAGTGCCTGTCTTCTCGCTCTTGTGGGGGTCCGATGGCGGTACTTGCAGGCGGTGCCCTTCTTGCACATGGACTGGCTGAAGAAGCAGCAGCCCACCGTGGTCTCCAGGCTTCGCAACAGCACACCTCGATCTGGACGCCGGTTGTCTCTTGTACTGCCGATCGGTAGGCCATCAGGAACAGGTGCATGTACTGGCCCCAGTCACGCGGATGCTCGGAAACCCCCTTGGACAGATGCTTCCCCATGGTTCCGTTCATCTTTTCCACCATGCCGTCCGATTGAGTATGGAGGGCAGTGGTCCGGATCTTGCGTATCCCCAGTGGCTTACAGACTTTCTGGAACGGTCTAAACTCGAAATTCCGGCCCTGGTCGCAATGTAACTCCAGGGGGACTCCAAAACGGCTGAAGCACTCCTTCACCAGATCATCAGCGACAGTACCGGTCTCTTTCTTCGGAACGGCGTACGCTTCGGGCCACTTGGTGAAGTGGCCCATGCACACCAAGATGTATTTCTCTCGTGTTTGGGTTTCGGGGCATGGTCTGGCGACGGCCATGGCTATCCCCTCGAATGGACCACCGACGTTGTACTGCCACATCGGAGCTCTACGTCTTCCAACCAGTCCGTTTCCTGTAGCGCATGCTTCGCACCTTCGGCACCACTCTCGGACGTCACCTTCGCAGCTTGCTCCGTAGAACCTTTCTTGGACCTCTTGCAACGTCTTCTTCAATCTGAAGTATCCCCCAGAGGAGCCATCATGCAGGTGGCGCAGCACCTCGGCCACTCTACTCCTTGGAACCATCGATCGTGATCTCGTTGCCCTACTGTCCTCATCTTCCAAGATTCTGGTCAGGACGTTGTTGTCCAGCTGCAAGGAGTCCCATTGCGCCCAATAAGTCTCCACTGTTGCGTTGGTGGCGGGGACCTCCTGCCAGGTAGGTCGACGGCCATCTTGCTTCCAGGCTATAACCGCGCCTAAGTCGGGGTCATTCTCCTGGCTACTCTGCAACTCGTCTGGCTCCCACGAGTCGTCGACCACAGTGGTACGATTAATGGGTACCGCACGACTCTCCAATCTCGAACAGTGGCCGCAGTCCGCAGGGCAAGGCCTCTTGGATAACGCATCGGCGTTGCGGTGGACTGTGCCAGGTCGATGACTTATTCCCAAGTCGAACTCTTCTAGGCGCTCGATCCACTCAGCCACCTGTCCTTCAGGGTTCTCGCACTGCAGCAGCCATCTCAGAGCAGGATAGTCGGTCCTCAGCAAGACTCTTTTGCCAAACTCAACTGATTTATGTTTTCCTACGTCAGTACGGCCGCTGGGATGATCTCCGCACTCGGCGATGTCCTGGTACCGGGCCACCAAATCTTCTATCTTCTTCCGTTTTCGTTGGCTCATGCCCCTTCCCAGTATTGGGTTCCTCCTGACGGTTGCCAGTTCCCTGCTGACGTTCATCATCCTTACTGGGACCCCAAGCCCAGTCTTCATCAACGTCTTCCCTACCAGGATACCATGAGTGAGCTTCTTGCCACCATCAGGCTCGACCACGCGCACCACGTTGCCCCGGAGATCGCCATCCAGGTATACATCCACGACCCTCTCGGTTCGTCCTTGCAGAGTAACATCTTCCGCCCATACCACTTGTGCCGCGATCTCTTCTCTTGGGTGTCGGGAAAGATCCTCCCCACCCACGTGCAACTCGCCGCGTCTCAGGTCCAAAGCGCACTCACACTTATCCACAACATCCATTCCCAGAATGCACTCGTCTGCAATGTCAGCATAATCGGGCTCAACCACGCGCACCACGTTGCTCCGGAGATCGCCATCCAGGTATGCATCCACGTCCCTCTCGGTTCGTCCCTGCAGAATAACATCTTCCGCCCATACCACTTGTGCCGCGATCTCTCCTCCTGGGTGTCGGGAAAGCTCCTCCCCACCCACGTGCAACTCGCCGCGTCTCAGGTCCAACAACAGAGACCGAACTCTTCCATTTATCTTCCCATCAAGATTTTGGACTCCTTCCTCTTCTGCGGTTTCCAGCTCTTTCTGCCCGACCTTCAGCTCTTCTCGTGCTTTCTGCCCGACCTTCAGCTCTTCTCGTGCTTTCTGCCCGGCTTCCAGCTGTTCCCTAAGATCCTCTTGTGCTTTTTCTGCCTTCTTTCGACCGGATCGCAATTCTTCCCTAAGCTCATCCTTGAGGTTTTCTTGAGTGGCTTTCAATTTTTCCTCAAGTTTTTGGACTGATTTCTCTTGCTCGGCCTTCAGCCATTCCTTAAGTGCTTTCGCGGCTTCCTTTGCCTTATCTTCTGCCTTCGTTTGGCCGGCTTTCAATTCTTCCTGGCCAATTTGGATCTCTTTCCTAAGTTCCTCCTGTGCTTTTTCCGCTTTCTCTTGCGCTTTTTCTTGCGCTTTTTCTGCCTTCTCCTGCCCAGCTTGGATCTCTTTCCTAAGATCCTCTTGTGCTTTTTCCGCCTTGTCCTGGCTAACTTGCATCAGTTGCAAAAGTTGGCTTAATTGGGCTTCCATTTTGCTGCTTTGAGATCTCGTCAAAGGCATGCACAATACTCACTTCAATTTATTTATCTGACCGTCGTTTTATCGGCACTTGTTAAATAATTTATTTATTTAATGTTTGTTCAATAATTTTCTTATAGCCCCCGGTACAAAACCCCACACCTGACACCACTGTTACGTTCTTAACGTTCGGGCTATTTAAAATTATACGACAAACATGGGTTCAAATATTTATTTACACTATTGGAGTAATTATTGTTATTTACAAGCACATGCGAGAATTATCAAGCAGATTACAAATTACTTTTAAACTACGGCACTATTTCTAACAACTATTATTATTTATATCACTCTTAAACACTAACGACTATATATTTATTTATTTCTATTATTTATGTTCATATGTACACGCGTTTTTATTTATATGGGGGCTTCTAACAAGCCTCGACGTGAGTTCGAACTGCCGCAGAATTATTTCAGAACTGACTTGGGGGCGAACTCCGCCCGCTTATATCACGCCGGTAATTTTCTTCCAGAAGCCTCCAGAATTTCCGGCAACAGTGACGTGTCGCGTCAGGGCTGCTCTAGCATCGACTGGAAAATGATTCACCAACGTACACCTGCGTTCAAGGCCGCCCGTCGGCAGCCTATGATTCACGCGCCGGCAGCCGTCTCTGGAATTTCTAGTATAATCGAGGCATTGGGGCAAATAACTGTCAGCCGAATCGTTACACTATTTTTTCTGCAACCAAGAAATGTACAAAATATTCAAAATCGTATATGATTGACTGATTTTGGCTTTTGTCATTTAAAAGGCATTAAGGCAACTGCGTCCACAACCGACCAAATGGAAGTTACTTTTAGTTCATATGAAGTAAATGTACTTTTAATATTGTAGGAACTAAGTGTGTCTATGCAACATACAGTGGCGAAATAAAGTAACGGATAAATTCATTAACTTCGTTGATATTTATTTTTATAACAAAATCTCGAAGGAGTATAGCGATTTTCAGCATAGGTAATATTGTCAGCTGATTTTCAGTTTTTTATGTAATTTTTTTTAAGTTATGACGTCATCGATTTTTTCTTTAAATGACAACCTGTATTTTTTATTATTGATTTTGGTAGTACTTTTCATGTTGTTTTCAATGATATAAAATTTTCAATATGTTACATCTTAAAATAATTGAGAAAAATGGTCTTAAAATTTTAATATTAAAAAAATGAAATGGGCAAAATAAATCTAGTTACCTACTTTCGTCGAGAAGTCATTGACGGCACATTCGTTTTTATTGAAATTAAAAATAATGAAAAATAGAATAATAAATAAAAAAGATCAATTCTCTGTGTCTCGTTTAATTGTACCTCTTATATTAATAAAATAGTTTGATAAAGGTAAATTCTAATTTAGAAAAAGCAAATGATACTTATTTTGTTGACATTTATAAATATTTTAATTTTGACATGCAATTGATTTTTTTTTGTTTTGTCCACCGGCCACTAGATTTATTTTGCTCATTTCACTGGCTCTTGATATTTAAATTTTAAGACCATTTTTCTCGATTTTTTCAAATGGAATATACTGAACATTTTATACCATTGAAAACAACATAAAAAATCTGTTGTGATACACGCACATAACTTCCTTTTACAGTGATCTTGTAATTAGCCAAACATTTGATTTTTAATTTTTAAGTATTTGTCAAAAATGTTCAAAAATTACAAATTCTACAAAAACTGTACAAAATAGAGCGTTACTTGAAGAGACACATTTTGTCTAGAATTTTAAGCTGAATAAAATGTAATAATATACCGGGTGCTCTATTTAAAATAGGAGTTAATAAAAAAATAGAAAAAAACAAAAGAAACACATTTTAAAAGTATTCAACTGGAAAATCACCTATCTCACATCAATACACATTAAAAATGTAGTAAAAATATGAAGTTTGGAAAAAATCGTTAGAGGCGTTTTTGAAAAAATCGAAAAAAACTGAAAAATCTCAAGAGTAAACACCTACTTCCGGTTATGCAATTTTCTTCAAAAGCTTGCTGTTGCATCTACATAGTACACAAAACTAATATATGAAGTTTCAACGCCATACCTTTTTTTCATTTTTCAGATATTTTGTTCGCAGGTACACACACAGACAGACCAATGAAAAAAAATATGTTTTTTGGGTTCAGGGGACTAAAACGTGAAGATCTGTTGAAAACTCAATTTCGAATTTTTGGGGTGAATCCAATACTTCCTTTATTGTAAAAGGAAGTAAAAAAGTACTACCAAAATCAATAATAAAAAATACAGGTTGTCATTTAAAAAAAGTCGATGACATCATAACTTTTAAAAATAAATGACATAAGAACTGAAAATTAGCTGAAAATATTCCCTATGGTCAAAATCACTACACTCCTTAGAGATTTTTTCATAAAACGAATATCAACGAAGTTAATGAATTTATCCGTTACTTGATTTCCACACTGTATACTTTTTGTGTCAGCAAGGGAAACGTCAACTTCAATGACATATTTTGGTATTAAAAGTAGTGACGTTTAAGACGGTTGCATTAACGAGTAATTTTGACGTTCTTGAGGAACTTTTTAAATGAGAATGCATGCAGTGGCGCAGTCAGTTTTTCAAAAAACATTTCGAATTTTGAGTTAGGTTTTTCGAGTTATATTTTATGTGGAGCTGATAGCTGTGCTATCATGAGAAAAAGTGTGTTTCTGTAATTTTGACCTAATATAATGACATTTTGTTATCGTTTTCAATGTCAAAATGATACATATATTGGCACTAGTTGCAATATGAGTTTTCATATTGACACTAGTGATAATATGAAAATTTAGAACAACTTTGTAGATTTAAGTAAATTTATTTACTATAAAAAATTGATATGGCTCAAAATTACAGAAAATCTTGTATGCAATCTTGTTGCAAAATTTGTGTTTTTCGCTCGTAGGACAAACTTCACGTCTAGATTGAAAAAACACTTTCATTTTGCAACTTGGTACATAAATAGCTATTTTCCGATTCCAGTGATATACAATACAGTGTCCCAGGATTGATGTTACAAGAGGTGAGATGGACTAAAAATTTTTGAATTTTATTTTAAGGTTCTGGGATTCAGTACTGCTTGGTTTGAAAAGAATTTAAAGAATATTTTCAGTTTTTGAAAAACAGGTAGGCCTTGACAGGGAAGCGAAAACTATTTTATTTTCAGATAAACTACCCTTTTTGTTCATGATATGGCAAAATTTGATTAAAAGAAGTTGTTTATAATGATAAATTATGGCCCAATACAAAATTTCAGCAAGATCTGTCGACTAATAAAAACAGTTTTTTTTTAGATTAAACAATGTATTATAAATTGTATTTTATTTTCAGGTAAACTACTATTTTTGTTCATGATACGGCAAAATTTTGTTAATGAAAGTTATTCAGAATGATAAATTATGGCACTATACAAAGTTTAATCTAAGTCGACAGATTTCTCTGAAATTTTGTATAGGACCATAATTTTTTATTCTGCACAACTTTTCTTAATAAAATTTTGCTGTATCCTGAACAAAAAGGGTAGTTTACCTGAAAATTAAATTCAATTTAAATTGTTTATTTAAAAATAAGGGATTTTCTAAGTCGACAGATCTTTCTGAAATTCTGTATAGGGCCATAATTTATCATTATGAATAACGTTTCTTAATAAAATTTTGCCGTATCATAAACAAGAACGGTAGTTTACCTGAAAATAAAATACAATTTATAATAATTGTTTAATCTAAAAAATAACGTTTTTATTAGTCGACAAATCTTGCTGAAATTTTGTATTGAGCCATAATTTGTCATTATGAACAACTTTTTATAATAAAATTTTGCCGTATCATGAACATAAAGGGTAGTTTACCTGAAAATAAAATAGTTTTCGCTTCTCTATCAAGGCCTACTTGTTTTTCAAAAACTGAAACTATTCTTCATTTTTTTTTTCAAACGAAGCAGGACCGAATCCCAGAAACTTAAAATAAAATTCAAACATTTTTAGTCCATCTCACCACTTGTAGCATCAATCCTGGGACATACTGTATATTACGTGGGGCCGATTTATTCATTTTCAGTACATTATAGCAAAAACTTTCAATTTTCAAAATAGTTTTTAATATTTCGTCGTTTTTTGGTTTAAGGCTTGTTTCATTTAGAATATACCTGATTAAGGAAAGTATTTTTCCATTGCATTTTTAGAATACCTACCGACCGTTTGATGGACAGAATTAATAAGGATTGATTGTTGTTTTTAATCTTAGAAGGAGTCTGTCATACATTTGGATACAGATAGAAAACTGTTTTATTATCTCTTTATCAGTAAATTTTATTCTTTTTAAAAGTCCCTGCATCCTCTAAACTTAAACATGCACTTACCAGAATTTAAATATTTTTTTTCGTATACGGGGAAGGTTTGAAAATATGAAAATGGCTCAAGAATAAAGTACACTTATTTTGCAAAATACACAAAACGTTATTTGAAAATATTTTTTAGAACATTTCAATTAAAAATTATAATTGTAATTAATTCTTGTTAATTCGTTTATTATTGCATTTTTTCGACGATACCTGATTTTACTTTCGACGCGAAAAATGAGATTGTTCTAATTTCGATTAACGTAATCTTCTAGTTGCTAAGTGAGCGAAACTCAAGTTTGACAATCCATACTTATCGTATCCGATGATAACTTTAAAGTTTCCAATTTTCCGTAATACACTTGAAAAATAAGGGTAGTTTTTATTGTTGAGCCATTTTCATATTTTCCAACGTGCAAAAGGATGTATTTAAATTTTGGTAAGTTTTTTTAGTTTGAAAAGATGCAAAAACTTTTATCAAAAGAAGATATTCTGACAAATAGCTAATAAAAAAATCCATATGTGCCCATATTTACGAAGGTCCTTGCATATTCTATTATATATTATTATATACGTATATCACTGTAATTATTGAAAAGATAATCAGAATGGGGGAAGCCCATTTGAACTTTATTAGCCTTATTAGCCCCTGGGAAGCATTAGGATTCATGCAAACGAATTCTCATGTAGTAGATGTAATAAAAGAATTACATAACGACAATAGTAAGAAAATAATCGTCCAAACTAATAGAAATTTGTTAGTCAATGCGAGTAATCACTTTTCTTAAATTTGTTGCAATGCACTTTTGAAGCAGTAAAACGTCAGTTTCTACGCTCCTAGTTTTGAGGACGTAATGTGTCACTTTACAGCGCATGGGCTGCAAAGCATTTTACTGTCTGCTAAACGGCACTGAGTGGGCCGTAAAATACGGCTCGCTTACTGTCATGTTTGTCAGTTTGACAACAAATGACAATTAGTGACATCGTACGTTACCAAACTATATAAAAATGATAAAGCTGCTTTTAATTGTAAATATTCCAGTCTGTACAGAAAATGTTGTATATGTACCTCGCGCATACCTAGCGTTTATGGCTCTTGTCGTGTTAGAGCCCGTGATTACGCCTTGGGCTCTAATTTTCACTCCGCGGTCCATAAACGCCTTCTTACGCCCTTGTACATAAATAACTACTAAAACGTTGTATAATAGGATATTGAATATTTCGTTTGCATATTATATAGCGTAGGCCCATTTTAGACAACTTTATATTACATAATATTATTTTAATTTTTCAACTTGGTTCATTACTTTGTTTTTTACGTAGTGACATTGTAGGTTGCAAAATTTATAAAAATTGTAAATCTGCTTGTGATTGTGAATATTCCGATCTGTACATAACAATGTTGTAGTAGCGTTTATGACACTTGTCTTGTCAGAGCCGGCGACTACGCCTTGGGCTCTAACTTTCACGCGGTGGGCCATAAACGCCCTCTTACGCCCTTGATACATACACAACTACTAAACGTTAATAGGATATTGAATATTTCCTTTGCACATTAATAAAAGGCGGACCCATTTTAGAAAATTTTATATTCAATAAAATTATTCTAATATCTCACAATTGTTCAGTTTTCTGTCTTTTACGTAGTGACATCGTATATTGCCAACTTTCATAAAAATTGCAAATCCGCATGTAATTGTTAATATTCCAGCCTGCATATAATAGTATATTAAAATACAAGTTGCAGAAGGCATAAGCAAAATAAAACACGCGCTGAGAACCAAAGCCATAATTTGAGGGTGGCTGTCCGGTCGGAATCGAAGAAGGCTGGAAACGCGCTAAAATACAAAATCTGCCTCAAAGAACTGCGAAATAATAGAGGCGCAATCGAACGTAACAACTTATTCTAGAAATTTAGGTATTATTCCAGGATAATTAGATATGAAGTTAAAATTGACAAGCATTGTATAATGATTCGATTCGAAAAACGCATATGGGAGCAGCTTAAAAACACTGTTCAGGTGACTACAGCAATGGATGAACATATTACAAAAGAAACTGAAAAAAAGTACAAAATGAAAGTGAAACAGAGAAACTAACTGCCCCTGTATGCCCTGTATGAAACAGATGAAGATTAGAGTCCTCCCCAGAACAACAGGTGAATAGGAGCCAAAAAAGCAGGTAAATAAAAAAATTTAACCACATCTACTACCAATAATAAAAAGTAATGCAAAAACATAGAACAATTTGAACACACTACTAACGGAAAGTAATATTGTCTTTAAAGCTAAGACGCTAAACAGCTACAACATGAAAATAATTGCACGAAATGATGAAGACTACAGAAAAGTAGTTGGTAGCTCTACAGAGAGAGAAGTCACATATCAGACATACGAGTATCAAGATAAACAAACAACTCAAATTAAGGTGATGGTCAGAGGACTTACACCAAGCGTTGAACCAGTTGCTTAGTGTTGCATCGAAAGTACATTTACCCATTATCGATCTTAATCTCGAAAATTCACGAACGTCGATTCTCGAGAATCGCAATTCTGGAATTTTAAATATGTGCTGTGTATACCGAATTGCGGCTGCGGTTATATTAATGTGAAAGTTTTATAAAAAATTCAAATACAGTTCTATAACTATTTGGTTATTATGCGGCATTTAAAATACCATTGAAAATCTGTTGAGATCGAGAATTTAGTAATCTCATGTTTAATATTCGAGAATTTTATTAATCTCGGTAGTCTCGAATATTCGAGATCGAAAAATGTCAATCTCGATCTCGAATTTCGAAAAGAATTCGAGAATTATCTCATATCTGCGGCGTCACTACTAACAGGTCGATTCTACTAAGTTTTAAGTTTTTATGTGGGTTTTAAATATACTATTTTAAAAGTTGTTGAGATCGAGAATTTGGTTAATCTTGTCTCGAATATTTAAGAATTTGATTA
This sequence comes from Agriotes lineatus, assembly GCA_940337035.1. Classification (NCBI taxonomy): domain Eukaryota; kingdom Metazoa; phylum Arthropoda; class Insecta; order Coleoptera; family Elateridae; genus Agriotes; species Agriotes lineatus. Next base: position 81,861,683 of record OW679203.1, read on the forward strand.
ATCTCGTCTCGAAAATTCGAGATAGAAAATTGTCAATCTCGATCTCGGATTTCGAGAGGAAACGAGAAGAGAGCGAGTATTTTCTCATCTCGACGGCATTACTGCAAACGAACTAAGTATGAGAATCAAAATACGTTCTGCAGTAAATATAATAAAGAAAGAAGGGGAACTAAAAAAAGTAGTCAGAAAATCACTCTCACTGTTTATGGTCACATTTGACCACACTGAGAGCATCAGGAAAATATGTATATAAAATAAAAGCTATCCAAAATGTAGTAATAAAAACTGAACCGATAAGAAAACGTTGGTGCCACAATGCAAACGCTGTCAGTTGTATGGACACACACATAAACTCTGTACGAGAACCAAAATGCGTCAAGTGTGTGGGAAAACACATAACTATAAAATATGCTAAAACAAAGAATGAAAAATCAAAATTTACCAACTGTAGACAACAGCATCCTGCAAACTATAGACGCTGTAAAGTATCCAAAGAATTTCAGAAATATAGAGATAAAATTAATCAAAATAGAAAAGAGAATAAAAATAGCAAAACACTAAAAAACAGTATGCACTCTTTAATAAAGAAAAAGCATATTCAGAAAGCATAAAAAACAAACGGAAAAAATAACTATAAACGAAGAAATTACCAACCAACTGATTTTATCGCTGATGGCTAAACTGGAGACGACAGTTCTTTCAGCTCTGAAAGTGGAGCGAGCTATCTGTATGTAACACTGTGATTCGTCGCAACCCAGTGCTGTGCCTGACGTCACGTGGTTACTACGTTATCTCATTTGAATTTGAAAAAAATTGGTATGTAACCAAGGCCTAGCTGCCGCCTGGGTGCCTTGCACCCCTTGCATCCCCGCTCAAAACGCCCCTGGTTACACCTTGAACAAAACAATGATGCTATAAAGAAAAATGGAGGTCTGGGTTCCGCAGTGGACTACTATATGGAATTTCAGTGATTGTGAGTAGGTGAGTAGAGTTTTTAGAGTCTCGATCTGCTAATACAGTTATATACCGGCTGTCCTTAAAGTCTGGGAACGGTTGAATATCTCGAAAAATACGCTTTGGACCGGGAAACGAAAAAACACGCATTTGATATTTAAAAAAAAAATTACCCCACCCTTGTGGGTAGAGCGGGAAACAATTTTAAAATCGTAAATAGGAACCTCCACTTTGATTGCAGATTCGCATTCTACGCTAAAAACTAGGTAACAATTTGCTGAAATAGCAAAAACTTTTTGCTATTTTCGAGAAACGTACATCGGATCGAAAACTAACAAGTGGTTCAGGTATAATACCTGAAGCAATTCCGTGGGTACCCAATCGTATCCGAAGTGGTTCCAAAGATACCTGATGATACTCGAAGTGATTCCGAAGATATCCACCATACCCTGAGTGGTTTCGAACGTGGCCGACGAATCCCCGAGTGGTTTTAAAGGTAACCAATTATTCCCTGAGTGATCTCAGAGGTAGTCCCATGATACCCAAGATGGTTTTTAAGGAATCCGACTAAAAAATAAAATAAAGTATTGGGTATGTTTCTTTGATGAAATTTAAATTTCATTTACAATTCAATACATTTGGAAGGTTACTAAAAATAAATAAACAAATTAATTAAATCAAATAAATTATGTATTATTTCGAACCTGAACCACTTGTTAGTTTTCGATCCTATGTACGTTTCTCGAAAATAGCGAAAAATGTCAGTTTTTGTGCCATCTATCAAGAGTTAAAAAAATTATCAGAAAAAACCTACATGGTTTTTAGCGTAGAATGCGAATCTGCAATCAAAAGTAGAAGTTTCTATTTAATATTTTTAAACTTGCGCCCGCTCCACCCACAAGAGAGGGTGGGGGGGTGGGGCGTGTTTTGTTGTTTCCCGATTCAACGCGTATTTTTCGAGATATACGACCGTTTCCAGACTTTTAGGAGACCCGGTATATATCTGTGTAATGGTCTGTAGCAACTATCTATCAACTTAGCGAGTCTGGTAGGTAGGTTCTTACTGCCTAGGCGGTAGCACTTAACGACCGCCCTGACGACGTCTGGTACCACTTAACGATGCTCTTGACGACGTCCGGTAGCACCTAGCAACGCCTGTGATTCGTATTATACGTTTGTCAGTACTGAAGTATATTGTTGGGGGCACTGTCAGTCGATGTCAAATTCGAGGTTAGCGGGTTAGGTTTTTTGTCAGTTCGGTACAAACTGACGCAAAACCTAACCTCGAATTTCACATAGACAGCGTCACCAACGATACACTTCAGTACTGTCAAACGTATAACAAGAATCACAGAACTTTTAAAGCAAATAGTTACGGATTCTATAATAAAATTAAACTCTTTTGATGCAGTGCTGTCCATTGTTTTTTGGGAATTTGGTAAGGCCTTTATTGGCTTGGTTTTCCAGGCATTGGCATTGAGCAGTCACGAATGTTTTTATTGACCGCGAGCTGTTTTTAAGTCCCAAAACCACAACTAAACGCCCATGCTATGACTACAATCATCCCTCAAACAATATAATCAATCTAATTAAAGAGAAGAGCCAAGCAAGAAGGCAGTGGCAACTAACACGAAACCCTGCAATCAAACAACTACTAAACAACCTACACACCGAATCAAAAGAGAGCTGGACGAGTACAAAATTGAGTCATACAAAAATACATCTCCGATATCGGCCCGGGTGACCCAGGGATGTGGAAAACCACCAAACGAATTCTAAATCATCTGCTCCAGAGATAAGGGTAGGTAGTTCGTCATCTACCTACTCTTATCTCTGGAGCAGAAATCCGAAGCGTTTGCCTCTCATCTCGAAAAGGTATTCACACCATCCAACCTTCTGCGGCCCAGCGCAGGCACTTAATGTGATTAACCACGTCGAGAGAAATCTTCCCACTCCTGAAAACATCGAACCAACATCACCCAGAGAAATAGCCCAAGTCATAGCAGTTTTACCTACACGGTAAACACCCGGATGTGATCTTATACCCAATATAGTACTTAAGAAATTAACCAAGAAATGCCTTGCATACCTAGCAACTCTGTTTAATGGATGCCTTCGAAAAGGCTACTTCCCCACGAAATGGAAGCAAGCGCACATACTCATGTTTGCCAAGCCGGGCAAAAACAAAAACAATATCAACAGTTACAGACCTATAAGTCTTTTAACCACCCTGTCCAAAGTTCTCGAACGAATCATCTACACCAGACTACTGAAAGACATCGAAACAATTCATACCCTGCCACTCTCCCAATTTGGCTTTAGAAGAGGACACTCTACATGCTACCAACTTCAACGGGTCAGTGAAATTATCGCAACTGGTTTTGAAACAAAAATTACACCAGAATGATCCTGCTCGATGCACAGGCCTTCGACAGGGTCTAGATAGAAAGCCTGAAGAAAAAGATTCTGGACCTGAACATACCCAGTTACCTGCAAACAATCATCTTCTCCTTCCTCGAGCACAGAACATTCGCAGTCCAAAGCAAACTCGTATATATCACAAACCAAAGAATCCGCGCAAGTGTTCCTCAAGGAAGTATTCTGGGGCCACTCCTCTTTAACATCTATACCTCGGATATACCAACAGTAACAGCATCCTTAGCCATATTCGCCGACACATGATCACACAGAGCCCAAACTTTGCTGAAGCAGTCTACGAATTACAAAATGCCGTTAACAATATTATTAAATGGTACAACAACTTGAACATCCTAATCAACCCTGCAAAATGCCAAGCTAAGATATTCGCACTGAAGCGTATTGACAACCCACCTAACATCGAAATAAGCAGAGTTATCTTACCATGGAACCCAAAGGACAGTGCCATCAAATACCTTGGAGTTCATTTAGACACTCGTCTAAACTGGAGTTACCACATAAACCAAAAGCTCTCGCAAGGTAACAATAGACTAAGACAACTTTACCCTCTGGTCAATCGGAAGTCCTCACTCAAACCTGAATGTGCTATGCTGTTATAACCCTACTACGACCATTAATACTGTATGCTAGCCCGGTCTGGCTCAACACATATAAAACCAATATGCTGAAATTGCTTGGATTTCAAAATAAGATTCTTCGAACTGCTGCAAACGCCCCTTGGTACATCCGTAACGATCAACTCCACTTTGAATTGGGTGTATCGACAATCCAAGACTTCATGTTAAAAAGTGCTAAAAATGTCTTCATAAATGCAAGTGCGTGCGATGGTGTAGTGTTTTTCAACCTCTGTCATAAAACATACATACCCGATTAAAACGAAAAATGCACAAGATCTCATAGCTCTTGAAGACGATAGTGACTAAGCTAATCGTTAACAATAATTTTAAAAAATATAAATTCAATTGATTCGTCTAAGACGTTAGTATAGTCTTGTAATTATGTATTCTTGTCATTTACTAGCTAGATCCTCAATGTCATGTATAACACCTGTATGTTGATCTGACAATACACGATATTGAAAAAAAAGTTCCAAATGATGGCCATTTAATCTTAATGATATTGTAATAGTTCTACACATTTCAATTGTTCAGGGACCTGACCATTGCCACGGATTTTTGTGCTGTAGGCTTTCAATAATCCTTATTTTGTAAGGTCAAAGTAACTGCAGAGATCTGCTGATATGTACAAACGAGTTTGCAGAACATTTTTGCATTTGTCGCACGTTTATTGTCTGACAGGTTCGGTTCTCATGCTAAACTCGAGTGCTTTATCTCGCTGCCCGTATGTAAAACTACTAATGAGGTTCTTCAGCTTGTCACTTTGAAGCGCGGGCGGCCTAACAAGGCTGAACATCCCGATAAAGCACGATCTGTGTACGGAACGAGGGTGAGATCCGAAAATTAATACAAACTAGGGGTAAACATTTTGCAGCGGTTACACTTAGCAGCAGGTCGATTGGACGCTTGCTTTGATAACAGATCGGTTATTGCATTTTCGCAAGGAAGACTCGGAAAGGGGTAAACTGATTATCACTAAAAAAATCAATGATTGATAGATTCAGTATTTTGTGTAATTTTAATAACCCCAATTATTAAAATTTAGTCGGGACTGAGCGGAAGCAACTCCACGCAGCTCCAATAACTTCTTAATCCCGAATCACCCCATTCTGCGACCGATCGAAGGGTAGCATTTTTGCAGCCGAATGTACGCCGCAAATTGACTGTAACGAATGCTATTCTTCCGTAATTTTTCCAATAACGTTGCAATTTTCGCTCAATATGGGGTTAAAATTGGCGCTCGGGTCTAAAGTCTACAATGATTGATATATCGGAAGAAAGTTCGAGCTAAAAATTGCTTCCACCGCTCTACGAATAGATGTTGTTTTATTTAGCACCGATTGATTTTATGACTTGCATGCTTCAAGGCCATTTGATGGCGTAGGCGTAGCCAATTTCATCGAATGATGGTGTTTTACCACATCGCCCTAATATTTACGTGGATGACATTTTAATAAGTGGGATAAATTTATATTGAAGGAGCTATTTATAAATCTTGTACAGCGTAGAGAAGTTGTCGTGTTGTATATATATATATATATATATATATATATATATATATATATAGAAAAAAGTTAATAACAAATATTGGTTCTGATAAAGGACACAAAGAAAATTAAAAATATATTTTGTCTAAAGGTAAGTTGTAATAGAACTGTTTGCTGCAAACGTGACAGTTTGCTTTGTAGTAATGCCGTTCTCAAGTGATTCAACACTATAAAAGTATTCAGCATAATAGACACCGACGCGAACAGTTCGAACACCAATATCGGCGTGAACAGTGATCTTACCCATAGAACAGGGTACGTAATAGGTGAATTCTATTTTTAGCAGTTTAATGACCATTTTAAAGATTTCTATTAGCATTTAAATGCATTTAAATAGTTGTCATTTGGCTATGAATAAAAAATGTCTAATAGTGTTGCGTTTGTTCGAAAACAAATTTATATTAACAAGCAAACCGCGCGCTACGCGCTGCGAGTCTTGAATCGGCGCGCACGTGAAATAGGATACGCGAAAGGTCAAGCTCCGAACCGAGCGCTAAGATAAGAAAAACAAAACCTAAACAAATATAAACATCTGTGAAGCCGGAACGTGAGATTTTATTTTGTGCCACAGACACACATTAAGGAAAATTATATTATAGATAATCAAGTCGTAGACGGATGAGAATACGGCGAAGTATATTTACAATAATTAGTGCTTAAAGATTTTTTTAGTATTTCAAAACAGTTTGCTTTTACTAGTCAGTTCTGCGTAATTTTGTTTATCATAGTGGAGGCTTTTTGTCTTAAAAATAATAAAAATGGTGTAATAAATTCCAAGTAATATCTCCAAAACCGCTTGTTCAGGGTATTGGTGTTTAAATAGACTGGAATATTTCGTAGGTATGTAAACCATTACTATTACACTGATAAGTAAGTCTCGCAGTACCAGTTTCCCCACCTCTTAGTAGCATTGTAACTAATACCGTTGAAAATATATCAGCGTGAAGTTTATCAATTAGAACCGAACACTGAGTAATTATTCGAGACCTGCGTTTCAAAGGCCTCAAGAAGAAATGTATGCATTATTTCTACCATGCACAAGGTTTTTCGCTCCTTCCAGTTCACAGTGTTTATTGCGACTTAATTTACAGCTTTCCCCCAGTGCTGATTTTTAGGAACACAAAACATTAGTATTTTGGTGGTATTTCCGTTAAACGAAGCTTTCATTGTCAAGTCTGCATTGTAATAACTACATGGCACTGTGAAGAAATGTAAAATAATTTAAAAAATATGCAAAATATTTTACATGTAACTTCCCTCGAATGCACGGCGTGTATCAATTGCTATACATTGCTATTTGCGATATTGCGCTAGGCGGCGATCGCTGCACCTTTCCATACGCGGCAGCTAAACTCCGAGACAATCGTTACACATTTTAGTCCCTTGAGCTGACTGCAGTACGTGGCGATCACTACACCTTTCGAGTTTGTTTTCTTTTTTACGAATCAAGGGTAAAATCCTGAGCTATGTGCAAATGATTAGTTTTATCGATCCCTGAGTCAAAGCGAAGATGCTCACCGTGTATATATTTACCCGGAAGTATATTCAGTATCGAACGAGTTATAAAGCCAAGCAAAAATATCGTCTTCCTCCAACAAATAGTTTTTTGAGCTAGACGACCAACAGCCGGACAGGCAGACTGACGGACAAACAAACGGAATCGATAACGCATGCCTGTCGTCATCTAGGGACCCTGAAACGTGAGGATCTCAAGAAATCTCGGAAGGTGATTTTTTCACGATTACAATTAAAATTAGGGATGGTTGATTCTATTTAGTTACGTGACACATACTATACATTTTCTTCTCTGGTCTGTTCATAGTGGACCCTTCTACCGTATTATGTCGAATTTTTTATGGTTTTTATGTGTATTCTTAAAGTAATTAACCTGGAACGAAAAATATCAAGTCCTTTCAATTAACAGTTGATTCTCCTGGGACGTTTTTAATTACTTTAAAACTGATTTTTGTTTTTGTCTATTTTCTGACATATAGCGCGGGTTAGAGCAGGAAGCGAAAGTCTAACTCTCATGGTCAGCCACGAATTCTAAGTAAAAGTAAACAAAAGCAGTAGCCAAGGGACGTTGCCCAAAGCCATACGTGGGTGTGCTATTCCCAGTGTATTATGTGAAATCAGTTTACGGCCTTACAGTGTTTCCAGTTTGCTGCAGAAGTTTTGAGTGCAGCAAGCCGTATTTGCTTGTCCAGCAAACGCCATCTGAATGGTGTACAGAGTAATCACACAAATTACGATGCAGCCACATAGTTTCCTAATGTTTATTGCCGGTAGGTGACGTTAAACGTCATCGCGGCATTAAAGCTAGCAGCCAGGGTATTCACTTCATTGTACGTTGTAAATTTTCACGCGTCATACCGTTCAAGATTTGGTGACCCAATCCAGGGCGAGCTCAATCGCGTACAAAACCGCACTTTTTTTGCATTTCAATGGTCGCGCTTTTGGCATTCAATTTTATTTAATAACATTTTTAATGTTGTGTTTTAGGTTTTTATACATTTTATTTACACACTTTATATATGTAACAGTATAAGTATGTGATGTGAGTTTAGCCAAAACCTAAATATCTATATAAATCTATTTTGATATTTTTTATGTAGGGTGAAATGTAAATGCGACTAGCCTTGCTGTAGCCGTAGAGTGTCTATTTTTATTTTACATGTATGTTTAGCAATGGCCAATCATTCTAGGCTATCTTTTTTAAATTGTATTATTGCTTTATACATATTTTAAAGTAAATATTTTTGTGTAAACAGATTGGCCTGTCTTGTGCATATATTTGAAGTTAGTTTCAGCCCGAGAACAGCACAGGTGCAAATCAGATTTTTGTTTTTTACAAACTGTGGTCGTTTGAGAAGAAATGATCAAAGTTTTGTGAGGTGCAGTAGTTAATCTTTAGATGTCTCATAAAATTCAGAAATTATACTTTCATTATCTTGTAGTCTAACTACCCCTTGTGTTGAAAATTAGTCTTAGTATCTTTCCTACATTGCAGTAAATTACTTAGTTTTCTTATTAGTAGATTGTGTGTATAGCAACTCTCTGAATACTTTCCGTATAATTATTGCAAATCAGCTTCCTTGTCATCCATATAGTCATATGTGGAATATAAAGCATTAACACAACTTTTGTAAAGAATCTCAACAAATGTTTTGGTTTTCATATATAATTATTAAGAACTTGGGGTATGTGATCTTTACTTACCTTAATTTCATTATAAAATTATATTTTTTGATACAATTTGTCGGTGTTAAATTATCATTAAAAGCAAAGAGAGACGAGTACACTTGACGAGTCTTCGAAATTTTGAATTCTATAGAAGCGGCAGTTGTTTCGATTTTTAGATGCTTTTGAAACAAATCTATATGAACAGCGAAATTATTCAAATTTTGGTGGCTGTTTCTCATCTTTGTACGTATAGGTACAGTAATTGCGTGAATTGATTACGTTTAATTTTTAAATTAGTAGCATGGTCAATTGCATACTCATAAAGCCAGAATAATTTTATATCGTATTTTGAGAGTATCCGGTTATCAACTGAACAAACATGACAAACATGGCAATCGTTTATCAATAGTCACATCCAATTTGTTTAGAGTTTTAATTTTTTGTATTAATAATTTCATACTCGTATTACGTTCGTGTCTTTCCCGGGTACAATTTGAAGTGCGCGCAGCTGAACTTAGTTATTTGAAGAGAAGCTATACCGTTAGAGGGCTCCTGTATTGATACCCGAGCAGTAGGGCTGCTTTTGGACCAGGCGTTTTTGTGCTGACCTGAGTCGCCTGCTAGTTATTGTTTGTGGCCGATGCGGCTTAAGAAGCTTTAAAGGTAATAGTTTCTGTCGTCAAGACGTTTCGGTTTATTACCGAATAATTATCACTTCTGCAGTGAGTAAACTATTAAGATTTCTTTTCTCGCTAATCGCGTTACCGTCGGACTCCAAAACTCGATCTTGTTCGTACTTGATTTTAACATTGTCTCAAATTTTTACGTTAGATTTGGGTTTCTCATTGACTTTTGTTGAGTTACCTTTCCGCACTTTATTAACCTCTGTTATCTACCTCAGGGGCGACTTTTCAACAGCCGCTTCAGGCCTCGCAGATTCACGTTGAAGAGCAGCTTTGCCTTTGATGTCGGTATTGTTAACCACTGAACTACGCTAGAAATTGCCTCTCTAGTGTGTATAGTTTCTTCATGTTTATAACCTCCCCTCTTATATACAATATTTAATAACAATAATAATATTGTTTACTGTGTTAAAAAATAACACAATAGCTAGCGGTTTGGTAAAACCGATCTTCCGCTCTTCCTATACTATTCCATATACAATTTACGACATGCGTGATAACACATCAAAACTTAATATTATTACAACCTAGAAATATATATTCTACATAATACCAAGTACGTTAACTAACATACGACATAATTTTTGTTTAAACAATGCTTTTCACAATTATAAAATATCTAAAACAACTTTTAAATTGTGATGTTTTGTGAATAGGTATTAGAAAGTAGTTATACCTTATATTCAAACTATGTAATATCTGAGCTTCTTGTTAGTCAAGCATACAAATATGATGGGTGCCTATGTTTGAAGTTTTTATGTGTGTGTTATCGCAAGTGTTTGTATATCAAACACAAGTTTTGAACTTTTCCTCTTATGGGAAGGCTAAGCGTTTTTAAATCCTGGGCTGGATTACGGCCAGTCTAATAAATTTCTTTGTTCCAGCATGTAATGGATTTTCTAAGGCCAGTGTGAAGAGTTTTGGTGATAGTGCCCTCTCCCCACTCACTTTTGTAGCTTTATTTCGTTTCATTAAAGGTTTGTCTCCGATCCATACGTGCTTCGTTCCTAGGCCTTTCATGACTAATGTGTACCTTGTTTCAGAAACGCTTTTTTTTCGACTGAGTAGAAAGACTACTGCATGCTTACTATAACAAATTGCGCGAACTGTTATTATCAAGTCTCTTTTTGCATATAATTTAAACACTTATTTATAATTGATTCACTAGTAATGCTTTGCGGCTTTACCCTCTTCATAATATTGTCCTTTCACTATATTGAAAAGCAAATTTCTCTTATTCTGAGTTGCGACTAAACACTACAGATTCCTATGGACATCGTGGGCTTCTAATAAATTCACAGCTGACTATTTTTGTTAATTGTCCCAGGTAAGTTGACTTTTGACACATGCATTTGGAGCTGCCTACTGCTCTTGGTTGCCATTTGTATTTCAAGTTTTAACGATCCGGTTATGGCTTTGCTTTTACCCGTTTCACCGTAAAGAGGTAGCTGACATTTGCTGACATTTATCATAACATTATGTGGTGACCGACGCACTAACGATTAACCTTTCCATGTTGACATTATTTCACCCTACTTGTTAATCGAATCGTTAAATCCCTAATCGAGTAGAATATGGCCGATGTAATAACGCAAGCACTAAAGCCAGCTGGCCAATCTGAAACTTAGATTGGTTTCACCTTTAGATTTAAAAGAGAATCCATTTTCAGATTTAAAGCAACTGTAATAACTGAGTAAAATTTCTCTTGTACCTAGATAACGCTAAACTTTTCTTTCGTAATATAATTATAGAAAGTTATTTTATCATTTAAAGTACTTTCACCGGTTTTTCTAACAAATTTGGAAAATTCGTTCTACTACAAAACCATACTTTTTTGGTTTTGACAATTTATTTCAATATTTACTGTTTGTACTTATTAAGAGTTTATAGTAATGTACAAGTCAATTTCCCATTTCAGTCCTATTAAATTTTAGCACGCGGCCCGTCTAGCTCGATATCCTCGGCGATTTTAGGCCATAAGTAAGATTAACAAAATGGTTCTTTACTGCTACTAAACAGATGGGCGAAATCAGTGTCAGTATATAGTATATAGTGGCCACGCGGTTTCAGGCAGTATGTTACCTATATTATGTTTGAAGTTGGAGATTAAATTAAATAAACCGGCATCGGTGATTCTTATCACCAGGCTATGTGTCGTTCTAAGTGGTTAAGGTTAGTTGCAGCCTTTGATCATCTGTGTTACAAACATCAATTTTTGTTCTTAGATGGGTTAGCAAATTATTGCTGGTTATTAGTTGGCCTAACTCTGGGGATGGGTTCACCTGCGTAACTGATGCCGGTGGGTGAGTTCCCATATCATAAATTCCTACAAAATTTGCTAAGGTGATTAGCTCGCGTAGGTCCTCATTAAGCCCCTTGGGTCATGCGTGCTATCCATTATTTAAAACAATAGCATACAATGCATACAGCTAGTTAGAGACTCTATGCAGGGTGTTTCAAAATTGCACAGAACAAATATAAGGGCATTATTCTACAGCAAAACATAAGGAAAAAACTCTGATAAACATAAGTCCTAAAATAATTCATTTCAAAGATATCATTGATCAAAGAATTAAATATAGCAATCCGTTTTTAAAACATTTAGATTTAGTAGGTTGACGTTTTGCTCTTATTATCTGTTTGTGTTACTTACAACTGCCAGAATTATTACGAGTGACTCCAAAACAGAGATTACTTCGAACAGTTACTACAAATTTTACTAAAAATAACCTGAAATAATTTAGTTTAGAACGCATGCTTATTATTTATAGAACAACGCCCACATGTTGTATGTAAACAAAAACATGTGTTGGAGCAAAACATCAGCCTACTAAATCTTAAATGTTTAAAAAACGAATTGCTATTTTTAATTCTTTGATGAAAGATACCTTTGAAGTGAATGTTTTTAATACATATGTTCATTAGAGTGTTTTCCTTATTCTTTGATTGAGAGTAATGCCCTTATATTTGTTCTGTGCAATTTTGAAATACCCTGTATAATGCGTAGACAATATATGAACAATGCTCATAAGAGATGCATTTCATAAACTACTCAACTGTGCTAGCCATTGTTTAACTGCCTAGCCATATAAAATGAATGAATTATACAAGTTGATTCTAACATATGCACTAGGTTTGTTAGATAAATAAATCCATTTTCATATTATTACTAGCTGACCCGGCAAACGTTGTTTTGGATTATGACATGATGGGGAAAACTCTTCAAACCATTAAGCATAGAATCATAAAAGTATGACTACAAATAGAAAGTCGTACAGTGTATAGACAAACACACTTTCGCTATTTTCCAATTTTCCGGCTTTCCCTTTGGATTTTTCAGAATTTTCTTTTTTGCTAAACCACCTCGGGAGTAAGATGAACAAAAAAAAATAATCCAAGTCGGTCAAGTCGTTCTCGAGTTTTTGCGTTACTAACACACGGCGATAGATTTTTATATAATTATATATAGATTATATAAGGTATTAGAAAAGATAAAAGTCGACCTTCCATTATCTTTATTGTTGATGGCCTGAATAGGTTAGAACATTAAAGTGATGCACAACCTGGATACCTTTTTTTCGAACATCTTTACATATATTAAAAGCTTTTAAGAGAAAAAGAATATTGACTTATGCATATACTTCGATCGTCAATAATTGTTTCAATTGCTGGTGGCGCAAACAAGTTTGATCATTAATGTGCTGCACAATCTGGATACTTTTTTTAAAGCTTCATATATTAATAGCCTTCAAGAGCACTAGAAAATTGCGTTATGCCCGCCCATACGATTTTATAGTATGCAAGTCGATCGTAAATTGCTTCTATTGGTGATGGTGATAACATGATTGGCCATTAAAGTGCTGAACAGCCTGGATACTTCTTTTTGAACAACGCTTCATATATTAACAGTTTTCAAGAGACATCGAAGATTGCTTTATGCCTTTATGGTGTTATCGTATGCTGATGGCTCGAACAAGATTGGCAATTAAAGGGTTGAACAACCTAGATACTTTCTTTTGAACAGAGCTTCATATACTAACAGATTTCAAGAGACTTCGAAAATTGCTTTATGCCTATACTTTATGATTTTATGAGTGTTTCTATTGCTGGTGGCGCGAACAATATTGGCCATTAAAGTGTTGAACAACCTAGATACTTTCTTTTGGAAAGCGCTTTGTATATTAACAGCTTTCAAGAAACATCGAAGGTTGCTTTATGTCTATACTTTATGGTGTTATCGTATGCAAGTCGATCACGAGTGTTTCTATTGCTGATTGCGCGTACAAGATTGACCATTAAAGTGTTGAACAACCTGGATACTTCCTTTTGAAAAGCGCTTCGTATATTAACAGTTTCCAAGAGACATCGAAGATTGCTTTATACCTTGATGGTGTTATCGTATGCAAGTCGATCACGAGTGTTTCTGTTGCTGATGGCGCGAACAAGATTGTCCATTAAAGTGTTGAACCACCTGGATACTTCCTTTTGAAAAGCGCTTCGTATATTAACAGTTTTCAAGAGATATCGAAGATTGCTTTATACCTATACTTTATGATTTTATAGTATGCAGGTCGAACATAATTCTTTTTATTGCTGATGGCGCAAACAAGATTAGCCATTAAAGTTTTGAACAACCTAGATACTTTCTTTGGAACAGCGCTTCATATATTAACAGCTTTCAAGAGACATCGAAAATTTATTTATGATTTTATGGTAAGCACGTCAATCACGAGTGTTTCTATTGCTGATGGCTCGAACAAGATTGGCCATTAAAGGGTTGAACAACCTGGATACTTCCTTTTGAATAGCGCTTCATATATTAACAGATTTCGAGAGATATCGAAGATTGCTTTATACCTATACTTTTTGATTTTATAGTATGCAGGTCGAACATAATTCTTTCTATTGCTGATGGCGCAAACAAGATTGGCCATTACAGTTTTGAACAACCTAGATACTTTCTTTTGAACAGTGCTTCATATATTAACAGCTTTCAAGAAACATCGAAAATTGCTTTATGTCTATACTTTATGATTTTATCGTATGCACGTTGATCACGAGTGTTTCCATTGCTGGTGGCGCGAACAAGGTTGGCCATTAAAGTGTTCAACAACCTAGATACTTTCTTTTGTAAAGCGCTTTGTATATTAACAGCTTTCAAGAAACATCGAAGGTTGCTTTATGTCTATACTTTATGGTGTTATCGTATGCAAGTCGATCACGAGTGTTTCTATTGCTGATTGCGCGTACAAGATTGACCATTAAAGTGTTGAACAACCTGGATACTTCCTTTTGAAAAGCGCTTCATATATTAACAGATTTCGAGAGATATCGAAGATTGCTTTATACCTATACTTTTTGATTTTATAGTATGCAGGTCGAACATAATTCTTTTTATTGCTGATGGCGCAAACAAGATTAGCCATTAAAGTTTTGAACAACCTAGATACTTTCTTTGGAACAGCGCTTCATATATTAACAGCTTTCAAGAGACATCGAAAATTTATTTATGATTTTATGGTAAGCACGTCAATCACGAGTGTTTCTATTGCTGATGGCTCGAACAAGATTGGCCATTAAAGGGTTGAACAACCTGGATACTTCCTTTTGAATAGCGCTTCATATATTAACAGATTTCGAGAGATATCGAAGATTGCTTTATACCTATACTTTTTGATTTTATAGTATGCAGGTCGAACATAATTCTTTCTATTGCTGATGGCGCAAACAAGATTGGCCATTACAGTTTTGAACAACCTAGATACTTTCTTTTGAACAGTGCTTCATATATTAACAGCTTTCAAGAAACATCGAAAATTGCTTTATGTCTATACTTTATGATTTTATCGTATGCACGTTGATCACGAGTGTTTCCATTGCTGGTGGCGCGAACAAGGTTGGCCATTAAAGTGTTCAACAACCTAGATACTTTCTTTTGGAAAGCGCTTTGTATATTAACAGCTTTCAAGAAACATCGAAGGTTGCTTTATGTCTATACTTTATGGTGTTATCGTATGCAAGTCGATCACGAGTGTTTCTATTGCTGATTGCGCGTACAAGATTGACCATTAAAGTGTTGAACAACCTGGATACTTCCTTTTGAAAAGCGCTTCGTATATTAACAGTTTCCAAGAGACATCGAAGATTGCTTTATACCTTGATGGTGTTATCGTATGCAAGTCGATCACGAGTGTTTCTGTTGCTGATGGCGCGAACAAGATTGTCCATTAAAGTGTTGAACCACCTGGATACTTCCTTTTGAAAAGCGCTTCGTATATTAAAAGCTTTCAAGAGACATCGAAAATTGCTTTATGCCTATACTTTATGATGTTATCGTATGCAAGTCCATCACGAGTGTTTTTATTGCTAATGGCGCGAATAAGATTGTTCATTAAAGTGTTGAACAACCTGCATACTTCCTTTTGAACAGCTCTTCATATATTAACGGGCGTCTACAAAACTAAAAGGTTGATTTATGCCTATAATTTACGATTTTATTGTATGCAAGTTGGTCACAACTTGTTTCTGTTGCTGATGGCCCAAACAAGTTTAATATTTAATGTGGTGCACAATCTGCATACTTCTTTCCGAACCGGGATACATACATTAACAGCATTAAAGATAAATCGATGTTTGCTTTAGGCCTATACTCCATGATTTTATAGTAAATAACATAAATTGTTTTTATTGCTGATGGCGGGAACAAGATTGACCATTAAAGTGCTGAACAGCTTGGATACTTCCTTTTTAACAGCGCTTCATATATTAATAGCTTTCAAGTAACCCGAAAGATTGTTTTATGCCTATACTCTGTGCTTTTATAGTATAGAAGTCGTTAGTAAATCGTTTCTATTAGTTATGGCGCGAACAATATTAACAATTAAAGTGCTGAACAACCTGGATACTTCTTCTGGAACAGCGTTTTATGTATTAGCAGCTTTCTAAGAGAAATCGAAGATTGTTTTATGTCTATGCTTTATGATGTTATCGTATGCAAGTCGATCAGAAATTGTTTCTATTGTCGATGTCCCGAACAAGTTTCAATTAGTGCGCTGCATAATCTAGATACATTTTTTCGAACAGTACTACATATCTTAACCGCTTCCAAGAGAACATTTATTAAGAGTTCAAAACCAGAAGATTTATTGATACCTATAGTTTATGTACGATAGTATACAAGTCGATTTTCCATTGGTTTTATTGCTAATTGTGTGAACAACTTTGAACATTAAGTTTGCTGTATAATGTATATTTCTTTTCAAATAGCTTTGCACGTATGATGAGTCTCCTACAGAACTAGAAGATTAATTTATGGTTATAAATTGTATTTTTTAGGATACAAGTCGATTCTCAACTGTTTTTATTGATGATTGCGCGAACAAATTTGTACGTTATCTGCATAATCTGAATACTGTTTTCTAACAGCACTAAATTTAATAACAGCTTGAAAGACTGAAGGATTAATTTGTGCCTATACATTTTAGATTTTTAATATACAAGTTGATTATCACTTGTATGTATTATTGCTTACGGGAACAAATGTTGACTTTAAGTATGTTCGATGTTCTGAAGTTTTAAAATATCCAAATTACACTAGCGTATACGTATATGCAATTTTAAATCCCTCAAACGTCAAGAAAAAATACAAAACATCTTACAGATGCAGTCCTTCAAATCAAATTTTGATTATAGCATGAATTCTTTTGCATTTCTATAGTTTAATATACAAAATAACAGTTGAACTACATGAAAACTAAGAAAACTGGAGGTATGGCTTTCCAGGGCCTTTGCTTTCTTAATTTTTGTAAGTCGTTGACGTAAACTTGTTTTTTGATTGGCTCTATTTTGCTAAGAAATAATGTGATTCAGCGTTTCTCTCTAAGCAATTATCCTAGACCAACAAGTTGGAATGATTTTTTTTAAATTTTCAAAGTTTATTAAGCTAGGTCTATACAATAGTTAATTATTAATAAACCTAGCCTACTGCAGTTTTGGGAACTACCTCTCTTCGACTTTGTACAGGATATTTTTTTTATACAAAACTATTTACATTTCATTTGAATTTGAACCTACAATATGGCATATTTACAAAAAATTTTACTTAATATATTGCATATTTACAAAAAATTGAACGTAAGGTATTGGTTGTTTACAAAAAATAAAGTGATATGGTACAATAAAGTGGTGATCATCGGAGGTTGAGGGGAGCGTTGTCTAGAATGTCCTGGAATTCCTCGGGAAGATCTGTTCCGTGGCCGACGAGGATGGCTGGGGGAAACCTCTTCTTCGTCCTGGGCCTCCTGGTTTAGAAAGCTGGGGTCTAGAGGGTGGTGACGATGTGATGATGGTCCATTTGTATCGCTCGTTGCACGAATCGGCCGCGGAGATCGGAAAGTCGGCCGTTTATAGGGAGGATGGCGGCGAGGTCGCAAACTTCTTAGTTCAGGTGCAGCATCTTCCTAGCGACGGCTCTCTACTTTGCTCTTATCCTCTTCGTGCTGGAGCGAGGCAGAACTCTGAAACCGACGAAACGGTAATCAATAATAGGCCGAACAAATGTCTTGTAAGTGTGAATCGTGTGCGAGGGCGGCAACCTCCAAAGCTGCCACGGAGCACGGAGAGAATGACACCCCTCTGAATAGAGTCGAGGCACCTGTGAACCTCGGGAAGCCAGCTCAGGGTGGAAATAAATTGAACACCCAGATAGGTGACTGAAGTGGAGAGCTCTAGTCTAGAGTTCCATAGTGTTAAGGCAACGTGATTGGGGTTTAGTAAGGGTCTGCTGTGCGAATGTGGGTCTTTGAACAAGATGGCATGAGCTTTGTTCGGGTGGGTTTGATTGTCCAGCACTGAAACCAGTGGTCGAGGCTCAGAAGTGACGGGGACAGAAGGTTGGAGGCGCGGGCGCTGCTGATGGCTTTGACCCAGGTGACGGTGTCATCCGTGTGCTGAAAAAGTTGTACTTTTGAGTTAGGCGAAAGGGTAATGGCGGTGCAGAAGGTGATGAAGAACAGAGCGGCATGAATCGAGACTTGAGGAACACGGGCGCTGGGAGAGAACGGTCTTGAAGTTGTTCCGCGTACTGTAACCTGGTGCTGGAAGGAGGATAGATAGCCGTTGATGATTCGGACAAAGAAGGGAAGGACATGACAGTTCAAAAGCTTTTTCAGCAGCCCTGCAGGCGAAGTGGACGAATACTGGGATTGCCAGCAAGGTTTCGATGAACTTGAACATAATCAACACGAGATAAGTTGGGATCATTCGGAACTTGATGAACCTATTCCAATGTGTCGGCAAAGATGTTTGACTGTCATTGAGGGTCCACCACACCTCGCCTACATGTTGGAGCGGCACTTCAAAGGAACGTGAGGCCTTTCACGCTCCTCCAGAATTTCACCCCCTAACGATAATCGAGGCCAGAGCAGATTGTCCTCCAGCGCTGTTCCCGGAATCTGGTGGTATGGATATGAACAATGCCGTTGAGGCGGTTCCACTGGCTTTTGATTTGGGAGTGTCTGGTGCGATTAAAAAGCCGGTAAAGGCGCCGCTTTTCGCGGATGACGGCGATGACTTGGGGTAGAAGAGGTGGGTTGTCTTTATCTTTTCAGTGGCTTATTAATGACTTGTGCTGCATGTGACACCAGGGCACTTTTGCACCGAATTGTTTAGCGTTGAAAACACTTGCACTGGTGGCGCAGAGTCAAAGTAAAGTCTTAGAACTTACATAAAATAAGATGTTTATTACACGCAGGCATAAACTAACAAACACATACATGTAAATTATAAATGCGGTGAAACAGATCAAGTCTGTGTATGGCACAGGTTAGGCGCTGAGCAGCGTGACTAGCGGCTATGCCACACACGAGACGAGATACACAAACACAATACAAACAACAAAATATATACACAAACCTAAGACTAAGAAACTTACGCTAACTTACACTAGATGTCCTATACTAAAGTCCACACGTCACAACACTTTCCAGTGCGTAATATGTCGCCCTCTGGCGGCTGGAAAGACGTCGCGCTCCGGCGACGGCTATGATGCGCTCCGGCGTCGAGGGACGGCGCTGGCGTGGAAGTTCAGGTGACCGAACGTTGGCGGCGGCACGGGACGGCAGCTGGCTAGCTCGACGTCTCCCGTGGTCGCACGTTGGTCACGGCGGCGAAATTCCTGCGGCAGCGACGATCGGAGTAATCGCTACTACTCAGGCCTCAATCTGTCTAATCCTGAGTAGTAGCTGCCTTCTGCGTCTACGCGACCGCCAAGAAGTGCCGATTGTTTGATATCGACGAGTATTTATATGATTTCCACCAGGAGACCGGAGCTCTCATTGGTGGCCTGGTGAAGTCGTCGTAATTGTAGGCTCCACCCCAAATTTTCAATTTCGGAGGCTTCACTTGGTAACACATGTTGGATTTAATTAGCGGTAAGTGTAGTATTTTGTAGTTTCTATCGGTTCCGACAAATTATAACGACATTTAAGAAATCAAACTCACTCATTTTTGTAGATGAGATAGGTGTTTCCATTACATTCGAATTACTTCCAAGAGAGTTGTGTGAATAATTGTTTACCATAACTTAAAAAATTGGAGGTCAAACCCAATACCTTTGTGAGCATGGATTACGAACTTGATCTAGACAAGAAGCGAACGATTGGTTTATGCTTTTTAAAAAATCTTGAAATAGTTCCTTATAGAATTAAAAGAACTTCATGTTTTTATCAACAACATTTTTTACACATGCTAGTTAACTATACTAATATAAATATAAAATTGAATAAATAATAATAATAATAATAATATTAATATTATTATTATTATTACTGCTTCAACTTTACAAAAAGTCTTGAATCCACATTAAAAGCTTTCCTCTAACCCCGTAACGCCGAAGTATATAGATCAGTCGTTGATGAGGAACCAAATAAAAAGCTTTTTTGAAATCTAGGTAGAGAACGTCTATAGGCTGATTACTGTCAACGGATCCACAGGTCGACACACTGGAGAAGATTTGTGACATTAGAACGGCCTGGCATAAATCCATGTTGATTACTACCGAGCTCTGTAGACTAGGGGTTACCATGTCTGCTTAGCATTCGGGAGGTCGCGGGTTCGGGCCGTCGGCTCTGATTCAGGTTTTTAGGTGGGTTTTCTGAGTCAACAGAGTACCTTCTCTGAGGCGAATGCCGTGGCAATATGTTTCCACCTTTCCTGACCTCTCTTCCATTCTCCACCCCTCCTTTCTCTCACCCATTCTATAATTCCTGTTCTTGGTAAAGAAGGACGCAAGGTCCCTTTAGCAGCCCGCTCCCAGTTGGGGAAATTTAAATGACCCTGAACATTTACCTTTACTTTGTTGATTACTTTTCAAGGGGTATGGGTTATGAAAACTCTGTTAACTCTTTCGCTACAATTTTCTACATGCATTTACAAGGTATCAAAGTAAGGCTAATTTGTCTATAATTTTTTTCTTCAAATTTATCTCCTTTTTTGTAGATTGGAACGACGATAGCTTCCTTCTATTCAGATGGTACTTTTCCTTCTTCTAAAGACCTGTTCATTAACTGTGCCATTGGTTTAGCCAAAGAGTCGATGCAGTTCCTAAGTAGTACTGGGTGTAATTCATCCGGACCAGGAGAAGAATAAGTTTTAATCTCTTTAAACGATCCGATGACTTTTTCTTCGGTAATATCAATAACTTCTAGTGTGTTATTGTTTTCCAGAGTTTCATTGAGTAGGGGGAAAACCGTCAACGGTGTTACTGCAAACGAAGTTGAAAACTCATCTGCAAACAAGTTTGCTATCTTTTCTGGCTCAGTTACCAGGTCATGTTTGAATTTTTTAAAACCAGCATGTGAACTGCGGAGTTCAATTTTCTTTTGACATACTTGAAGAAATTCTTGTTGCTACCGCTTTCAACTGCTCCATTTTCTTATCTGAACTTTGCAGTACGTAATGTGCTTGACAAATTATTACAGCTTAGTCTGTAAATTTCATAGTCATATCGTGTTAATTTTCTGCGATATTTATGCCAAAGTTTTCGTTTTCTATTTATCTCACGTCTAATACTGGAATTAATCCAAGGTTTTGTAGACATGTTGATTTTAGACATTGGAACGTAGTTGTCGATGCCGTGGGTAATGTTCAGAAGAACGTTGTCCCACATGCTGTTTACGTCACATATGGGCCATTGCAGATTGTTTAGGTAGTTATTTAATTTAGTATTTGCTGCTCTATAATTTCTTTTGAAGGTTTGTTTAAATGAGGCAGATGCGTTTACAGTGAGCTATGATTTTGCGATGATTACTACGTGATCACTTTTGCCAATCGGTGGTAGTTTTTCCAAGGTAGCTATTGGGATGTTAATTTTTTTTCAGTTTTCATCAAATTACTTCCATAAAAAGTGGCACTTGTAACGGGCTAAACCTGGCTCGCCTAGTAGGTTCAGAATACCATTTTAATATGCAGCCGATTTTTACATCTCTGTTCATCTTTGTTTGTTGTTATATGTCTATAATTAGTTTTAAGTGCGCCACTACAAATTTAAAAAGGCGCAACAGTATATTTGTGGATACTGCGCCAGTATAAGTGTGCGCCCGCTGCGTAAAAGTGTTGAGTGTGGTCGAGTTTTGCAGAGAAAACGTCAAAAGCTGGGAAGTCGGAGAGTCGATAGCTGTTGTCATAGCGGCCGGTTAGGTGTACAGATGTGCCGGAGTTCTGCAGACATTCTAGTTTGGCTGTTTGGCAGCTAAGAAGCCAACGAAGGAAGTGGCCTCGTCATGGGATGGCGCAATATTGGTTGCTTTGTCGAACCGAGTTGCCGAGGAGCTCAAGTCGAGGTATTACGCAACCGGAATTTGGCAATCATTACTCAAGGTGAGTGATTCAAGTCAAATTAGGTTATTTTCAAACGGCCGTTGCAGCAAAAGCAAATACTTCGTAGTTTAGTATTTAGTTTTAGTCTTTTATAGAAAATATAACTATTTGTTGTTAATTCTTGTAAACTAATTAGGTTTTATTTGAGAAGATTTTTAGAGCTAGTAAAGCTTTAAAACCATACAGGTCCACTTCTCGATCATTCTAACAAGAACTTTTTTTAATCACGAACTGAGGTAAGTAAAAGAAGAGAGATCTTACTGCTATTGATCTAGCTGGCAATAAGGAAAGAAACATTCATTTGTAAAAGCGCCAAGACAGGGCTTCAACGGCGGTACACGAATTGACTCATTGCACACTTATTATTTCGTTTTCAACTATAATACGTCTTTCTTATAATTAGTCCTTTTTATAATGATTTTTTGCTATTGAAGAATCTAGAACTTTCCTTCTACTGTTTTTATGGAATTAAGCTCGTTTTAGATATTTGACCTTTAACATTAATACAACTTTTAACAGCTTGATGCTCTTAATTTTTTACATTCTTTGCCATTTACGGGTTTCGTTTTCGATTTCTTAAAGGGCTGATGGTTTGTATTGGAGTCTTATCCAATTATGCTTTTTCGAATGTATTAGTATACTGACTACTACAAAATGGCTAGAAAAGCACATATAGTTGAAGAAATTTCTTTTTTTAACTATTAAAATTGTCATCTAAGGCTTTATGGTTATCATTTGTTAACGCCAGAGCGACTTCCAACTTAATTTGTGGCTTAATTTATGAAAAACTGGCCAAACAAAAGATAAGGCTTGTAGGCAGTGATATAATAAACTAAATGGTATTCAAAATGTTAATTAGAAAGACTGTACTTAGCAACATAGTTATTAGCCTTTAAACAGTCAATGTGGTTGTAATAAAAACATGTCACCTAGCAACACCATGCAGAGTGGGTCGAAATAAACAATTTTTGGCCAAAACTCTGAAACTTATGAAACTGGTCCAAAATTAGGTGGCGATTTCAGAAAAAATAATGAGAAAAATCCCATTGAAAAATTGGGGCAACTTTCAGGGGGTTGATTTCTAAAAAAAAATTGTAAAATTTTGAAAAAAATAATTCGCAGAGAACTCAGCCTGATAATTAACGCAAAAATAGTAAAAAAAATGCCTGGATGAAGTAGGGTGGTTTAATGGGGGTTGAAATCAAAATAATTTAATTAAAATCTAAAATTTGGGGTTCGTTTTAAATGCAACCTTACAGTTAATGTAAAAACAGTGGAAACATTGCTTTTGTAAAATAGAGTGATTTTAAGGGGTTGAAATCAAAATATTAGAATTAAAATCTAAAATTTAGTATAAGTATAAATTACACTTTTAAATAGTCAAAAGTAAATCACTTTATAAATTAAATTACTCCTTAAAAAGCAAGGTTTTTCACTGCACCATTATGTTTAAAAAGTCATGGTTTAAAAAAGCGCAGCTAAGGGCAGCTAAAAGTTGTGGAACATTAAAGTCCACACTTTAACATACACAGCTAGTTTTTTAACAAAGTCGAAGTTTGCCAAAGTAAAATTTAAATAAAAAAATAAAGTTAAATTTAGCTGTTTTTACCGGCGCGGTGCCCAATGCTCTTTTTTTATGATATGCTTTAAGTCACAAGCCATATATTACTATATAAAGTGAAATATTTATCTAAAATATAACCCACCGTGTTCTCCGTCAGACATGGCTGATTTTTAACTTAAAGTTTAAAAAATTACAATCACAAGAACACTAAAATTTCACTGTACAACCACAGACTTACACACGTCTGCGTTCTAAGGGTTGCAGAGTGAAAATTGGCGAGGTATAGGGTTTATGATGATTTCTTTCTTCAATAATGACCTTTATTCTTACTAATTACGCAGTAATTTAGATATTTCCTGCAAGTCGTTAAAATTCAATCATTCCTACTTTTGGCCAGAAATTTTGAAAAGCGACCCACTGTGCCATGGTTTGACTTAGACAGAAGGAATAAGGACACACATAATTTTTAAATAATAAAATATTCTTAACTGAGGCAATCATCAAGATTAATAAAAAAATAAGTACAAATTACATGAAAGATACCAATAATTTCGAAAGCATAACTTTCGGATTCGGTCAATATTATATCTGTTTCAATAAAAAGATTAATCTGAATTAATCATGCCTCACTACTGACAAAATAGTATTTCTAAAAATGTCTCTGTGACTGTGTTTTGGTACGAAAACGGGTGGGCTAGTGTAGGCGTGTTTATGAACTTCAGCCTCAAACTGTTAATACATTTTATTCCAAGGTTATATTTGAAGGTACTATCAGTGACTCATCTTAAAGAGAGCTTTTTGTCGATGATTGGTATATTCTCTTGCGAATGCAACTTTTTCCAAAAGTTAAGTATGCTGTTCTAAGATAATATCTATATAGGAAATAGTTTTCATTGAAAGCCTAAAGTGTAGGAATAAGTGATCTCCGATTTGAAAGATTATAGTTACATACAATAATTTTTATTAACGTATTTACATTAAATATCAATGCACACGTCACATTATTTTTGACAATCGCTGTGTCGAGGTCAACTTACCTTAAAAGATGGTGAACTAAAACAGAGGGTGGCAAGTTGTTCATCTGACACGCTCACTTCTGGATACTTGAAATTACTAACCACTTAGTACCTCAAGGGACGCAAAAAAACGAATGAAACCCAAGGCGTAATGTGTATCATATAATGATAATAGAATATCACCTTTAGATATAAAACCATATGTAGTTATTGGCATTCTACAAAAAAGCCATAAAACATGTAAATGTAGAACGACTAGAACACATAAATAAGAAGCCATACCTAAATAATACTTAAATCTAAACCTTACTTAAGAACTCCCTAAATGCTATCACAGGCAGTACATAATTAATACTTACAAATGGCATATAAATCGTAAGGAAGCTTTTTGGTTTTGGTACGTGGCTGACACCAATGATATCGGAAGCTCGCTGTAAACGATACTAAGAGGGGCTTGAAAATTAACACGTTAAAGCAATAATGCTATTTTTATAGACTTGCAATTTAGAATCAGAAAATTCACTGGGTGAATAATTTTAACATCTTGCCAAAATCAAAGTGATCAAAAAGAGCCAGTTAATCCAGGACCCTGTATATTTCTTGCCACACTCAATCAAAACTATTTTAATAGTTGAAACAACAAACCTGCATGAATTATGTTATTAAAATTAATTAGTTCTGATCTGGTTTGGACCACAGTGTAAAAGTTAGTTTTAGCCCTTTAGCGACTTTTTGGTACAATATTTATCTCTAACCAGGATTAAATATGAGTTTCATTACTTCTTAATCACCTAACTAAAAGGGTAAAATACGACTAGGTATATTATATATAACAAAAATATTTGAATTCTTAAACTTGTATGATAAATAATTAAGGTTCTTTGCAATGCGAGGTAAAGCCTCGATTTATGCACAGATGCCACGGACAACTGCGCGATTGTACTGCGTTTACATTAAACTACATACTATGTTAATCTTCGTTATGCAAATAAGGAACTGACTATCGAACTCAGGCCACCTCTACTGCCAAGAATACTTGCGTTGTCTCCTCAAAGAGCAGCTTAACTGCCAACTTCGAAACTGGACACAGCCTCGTCTCAGGTAAGGCTCCAAAGGATAGCGTTACAAGAATAAGATGATAATTCTATAAGGGAAATAAATGGTTACCAGAACTCTGCCTTTTGTTAAGCCCCCCCCCCCCTCCCCAAACTACAAATTGATCGCCCACGCTACACCTGGTTCCATGTAGTGAGCAAGCAGAGCGGCTACAAAAATTCTTCTTTCGTTGCAGAGAAAAAAGCAAAAGCTTTCCACGGGGCTCGAACTCAATTTACCACAAACAGCTCGCCCTTGGGGATCGTGCTGATCTCCTAAAAAAGCTTCAAAATCGTTCACACCAACATGCCTTCACAACGCTATTTTTAATCTGCTACAAATCGCAAACGGCATCCATCTTCAGCACAAACGACGTATCATTGCTGGCAAACCTGCCAGGCAAAATATTTCCCAAAGAGAACATTTAATGGTCTCACACGGTCCCCTCAAGGACACCATTGAAAGAAATGCTATGGCCATCACGGTTGTTCAGGTTTTTTGTTTTTGCAAAATTCAGCTCCACATGTTTAATCTACAATCCTTACACGTTTAAACGTGTGCTGCTCTCTTCAAAATATAATGAAAAGCAAGTACGTCTGGTTACGTTCTTAGCCAAGCAGATAAATCGTCTCACAATCAAACTCTCCCTGGTAGCGTATGTTCAAATTCAGTCGATTGCAATATTTTTTGCGAATGAATGTAAGTCGCACTACTAAGTGTTCTCTTTTACTGTTTCATTATTATTTTCTACCTACATAATTTGCAATACTCAAAAGTTGTTTTTGGCGCAGTGCGCTTTTCTTATTAGATACGTTAAAATAACTTCCTCTGTAACTTTTTACCTACATTCAACTTTTAAAATGCACTGGATTCAATCGTATATACACGTAGCTCTATGTGTATCAACATTTAGAAAGTTATATATGAGTACTTATCCATTTAAACAAGCCGATTAAATCAATGAAGTCAAAAATATGTTCTCCGCTAAGCGACAAAAACTTCCATTATAGAAATGAGTTATTCTGCACACAATGCAGGTTTTATGAATTTTAGCACAGTCCGCCATAAGCGGAGGAAATACTATTTGATAATTCGTTTGCATTTCGGCTTATTGCGAAATGTAATAAGTTTTATAAGTAAAGTTAGAATATGAAGGATGAAAGAAAATTGAAAAAATATGTAAAAGGCTTTACCCGGAACTTCGCTCGTCGACATTGTGACACTAAATAATTTTAAAAATTAAATTAAGTTAGGAATAAAATTTTCTTCACGTTTCTAATAAATTAAATACATTTTCAAATAAAAAAAATGTATTTCGCTGGGGTTTGAACCCGCGGAACCTACAGCTCTGCAGATCGCTCGATCCTAACCGCATCTCCGCAGCGGATATAACTACAGCGAAATTCTATCTGCACTACCGAGTTTCTTCGAGACGGCGAGGCGCGCGCCTCACCTGAAGAGCACGGTATTATGGTTGAAACATTTTTACTCTTTTGTGACTTTATCCTTTATCGGTTAAGTCTTATTTTCGGCAAATGTAAAGCCTGACATATGTGAAAGTTATTACTCTCTTTTATTTCAAAATTAACACAAAAATAAACAAAATTCTATGTTTTAAGGTGCTCACCCTGTATATATTTGTATGAAATTGTACCGGCTTCATCGAGGTAGATATATAATTTGTATGCAAAATATCGTCTTCCTCCGACAAATAGCTTTTGAGCTATACTGCCAACAGACAGACAGACAGACAGACGAACGGACAGACAAACAGACAGACAGACGGAATTTCGTCATCTAGGGACCTTGAAACGTGAAGATCTGAAAAAATCTCGGAAGGTGATTTTTTCGTGATTAAAATACTTTCAGACAAGGGAAGTAAAAATAAGGAAGAAGAAAATGTAAATATGGGAACTTAGATGAGTAGTATAGCATCTTAAAATGAGGTGAATAGTACCACTTTCAAACTTAGTAATTTTTAGTACAATAAGTAAGTACCAAAACATGAGTCTATACCTGAGCTGTTGATTTCTGATACATATTTGTTTTTTTACTTACTTGGTTTGTCATATAATAATTTGTTTGTTCTCTGATCCTATTCGTCTGCGAGTGTGGTGAGTAAGATTAGTAATGTTTTCATAATGTTCAATTCCATTGACGTATCTGTGGGGTATATAGGATACTACAATATCTTTATAGGAAGGTGTATTTTAGATTTACTCGACTTAGAATTGAAAATAAACTCATTTGTGCTGTTTTTATTTATTTCAACAGCATATTTGCGTATAATGTATCTAAAGCTATCTGTATTTTTTAATATACTAAAATACATTACTTTTAAAGCGACGACATTTGTTAAAGTGTAAATTGATAATCATGTTTTTGTAGCTTTCTTTCTTCACCAGGCTTTTACAATCCATTCTTGGATAAAAGCCTCCCCTAACTTCCTCCACTGCTGTCTATCCTGCGCCAAGTGATAGTATCTTTTTTCCTCCTTGTCTTTAACATCATATCACATAACACCTCAGTCACAACTGCCATTGCAGTATGTGATTTCATCACCTAGAGATACTTGGCGTGCGACATGTCTGGCCCAACACCTGTTATGATTTACAATGTGACCTATGACATCTTTAAGCTTTGTTTCTTGTCTTATTTCTACATTAGTAACATGATCTCTTATACTTATCCCCAGCATCATTCGATCTATGGCACTTTGTGTTGTTCTGAGTTTATTAGCAGATTTTACTGTCAGTGTCATAATTTCCATTGGTTATGTCATAACAGTCGGTACACAAATTTCCTAGCAAGCCTAGAAGGATTAAATGGCAAAATATTTCAGGTAAAGCCTGCTGCTTAATATCAGTCAGCAAAATATGGAATCAACTACATCACAGTTCTAGTGATACAAAATACTGTGATCTGTAACAATATTGAAATTTGGATGCTATGCAACCATCCCGCCAGTTTTATGAAACATAGCTTACTTCGTCCAGCATAAAACTGTATAAATTAAAATTACTGTGGGATGGGTACCCCAGGACACACTGCGAGAGGTTTTTTACAGTGTACATACACAGTTTTAGCTATCCCTATGTGAAAACGCCATCAACCGTTGATAAATCTCTTTATTACATTAACATGTGCAGTTTATTCTATTCGAATGCCTTCGCATTAAAAACACGCAATACTGTAGTGGCAAATGCCTTTTATCTACACATACAACTCTGAAATGTAAGTAACATGTACTTACTGCCCTCAGAAGCGATCACTCGGGAAGGTATCTGCAGGACTCAGCATTCCATGCAAAATTATCTGAACGGTCATGGACCCAAAATGCGAGCTATCGGCGTACGGAAAATCCCACTACAGCCGCCGCAGGACTGCATTCTCAAAGACAAAAACATTACGTTGTGGCGATTGCCACAACAAACCTAATTACCACTGAATTAGTACAGAAAGAATACACTACAAAGGAAAAATCTCACCAGAGATGAAAATCAGCTTCACGTGTGTTTCGAAAGGACGCCGCAGAACGTACGCCTCAATTGTTAACAGAAACAAAATTACAAATAGAAAATAGCCTATTAGATTAAGCCATTCAAGTTTCACACGAAGCTTACATTTGTCAGTGAACACAGCTGCCCTCGACAAACGCTTGCAGTCGAAGAACGCACTTACTAAGAATCCTTTTCCAGGTACTTTATTATCGAAAGTAGTTCGTTTTTTAGAAAAACCAGAATCTTCCGAGCCGCGCCTGGCTAAAAGAGAAGCGCGCAGGGCAATAATATTAGAGATGCGAGCTGCATCGAGGAGCGAATCGTAACGGTAACGCAGAAATAAAATGGGGCATTACACCTAACAGCCAGAAAACAAAAAGATTATGAACAGTATAAGAAAACAAGGAGAACGATTGAAGTAAGATTAAGAAAAAAAAGCAAAAACTTGAATGGACTTTGAAAATAAAAGCAAAGAGGCATACGAAAAAAATCTGAAATTATTTTATAATAAGGAACACAAAGAAACAGAAAAAGGACACGATGTGTCATATAAAGAATAGAATAGGATTTGAGTAAAAACCCCTGGAAAATTACGCAACCCTAAGGGAAATACTTCAGTGAACTCCTAAGAGTTAGTAGGCTACAAAAGGTAACGCAAAACGAACAATATTTATATACAGAACGAATAAGAATAAATATGAGGAAATTTGATGAATCTCCGATGAAACTGGGAAGAGCAGCGGGATGTGATGGTATCACAGCAAAAATGATTAACTACATGGATCATACGAGAAAACAAGCCCTGCCACAAATAATAAACGAAGTCGTAAGTACAGGAGCAGCTCCTAAAGGATGGCAAATGTCAGTGAGAGCACCGATATATATAAAAAAAACTTGTAATTATAAATTGTCTTTTCTAAGTGTTCCAACAAAACTATATTTAAACAATTTGAAAATCAGAACATGAGAGAAATTAGGGCAAACCATAGAAGAAACCCAGTGTGATTTCAGAAAGAGGAGGGGAACTCAAGATTTGATATTCTTGTTTAGGTAGTTAGCCGAAAATCCATTACATAGAAGATAACAATTATATATAACCGGGGGGTCCCAAAGAAAGCAAAGGTAGAGATATTCAAAGGAATTTGGAGTCCCGCTGTGGCATGTGCTTGCGAGCTTTTGACCATAAAAAATTATGCGTGCCAAATCACAGCGCAGGAAATGAGATTCCTTAAAAGAGTAGAGGGAAAGACAAGGGTAGATAAAATTATAAAGAAAATCTGAAAGTTTAGTTATTAATAACAGAAGTTAAAGAAGCGCAACTGCATAGGATGGGACACCTATATTTGATGGAAAATTTTTACTGCAAAAGAAAAACTATGAAAAGCAAATAGAAAGAATTGATACAGGGGCAGACCAAGTAAGACATGCAACGAATCTTAGTGTTCGACGCAGCGGAGAAAGGAGATCTATATTGGAAACTTACAACAATTGTTAATGATACCTCTATGTAAACAAAAGAACATCGCAATATGAGAACTGCATCAATTAATTATGTAAAATTCTTAAATCTAATCTTAAAACTAAATGCTCCACTGTTTTCAGCGTCATTCAAACTACAAGCGCACCAAGTTTCATATCGATCCGAAACCGAATCGTGTCAACCGTTTTTTGCAACACCGCGGCTCTGCTCCATGCCAAAACTCAGAGGTAACGCCGGAAAATTGTCCTACACTTTTGCTGCACCTTTCTGGGTTAACATTATGTATACTGGAACGCCTTGCATTCTTTGTTTGATATCCCAGGCCCAAGCACTTTGCCACTGCAAGAAGGCCTCAAGGATATCTATCCAACGTGCCTTTCAGCTGCAGCATCCGTGGACCTTTCCAGATATCATTTCTACTGCCCGATTTGGCTTGTTTCAGTTCCAGCTTCCTCAGTATTTAAACCAGTAGCTCTCATCTGTGCCATACTTAATTTTGTATATTTGTAGGCAACCATTAAGGACATATCGCCTGCTTCTTGGCTATCGGCCATCGGCTTCGACTTCCACAGGTATGGTCTAAAATATTGAGTTGTCGAATGATTGCAGCAGAGCTCGGCATAGCCCTGATTTCAGCTTCCACGTGCAGTAATGCCTACAAACCTTTTTTGTATCGGTCCGAGGGTGTCTTTTGTAGCGATGCATGGTTTATGCACTTTTTAACTCGCATTTATACCGTATGTTACATTTCGAATAGGAATAATCGATACAGGGACAGACCAAGTAAGACATGGAACGAATCAGCAAAGGACGCAGCGGAGAAAAGAGGTCTAGACTGGAAAGAGGCGAAACAACTTACCAAGAACAAAAGAGTATGGTTTAAAATATGGAAAATAAAGCCTGAGCCTCACTCGCACCTAATGGGCAAAGGGGACTTTAGGGTTAAGCAAGTAAGTGTATTGTTTAACAGTGTTATCACCATTTGGTGACGAAATATTATGAACCTTTGTGTTATAATCATATAGATCTAGAGCGCCAATCAACGTCAAATAGTTAGACTATAATGCTGTGTTCTGTTTTGTAATTTTTATAAACAAATTTATACTTTCCCATTCTATTGACGCCAGTGGTTCTATTCACCGCATTCTACGAAATGCAGATTCTTAGATAAAATTTGAAATAAAACTTGCTGAAATTTTAAATATTTTCTTTTTGCAATTATCTGTATCCGGAGTTTAATATTTTGCTTAAAAATTACTTAAATGTTTGTCTAGACATGTTTACAGCGCTGTTCATCATTTACTTTGAATCAATCGTAATTGCCTTTAGAATGTTGAAAAAGTGACTTCTGGTAAGTATTAGCAGCATATGCAGAAACATATAACCTTGTAGTTGGTACACCTAAATCAATAAAAAAAATGATGCTGTTAGAGAATCGACATTAATCATATAAAAAATGTGTCTAAAATAGGAGCACTGTGGTACTCATACAGTTACGTCAATTAGAAGCTATGGTAAAATAGCATAACTAATCTATGATCCGAATTTTCGTATAATTAATTAAAGAAAGTGCTGATAAAGCAACGAAATATTCAGTGTCATTTGCTGTGTGTTTATCTTGGAAGTCTTTTACCTTTCAATGATCATTCAGACTACATGTAAGAGTAACGAAGGTATTTAGTGTCATGAGACTTACACGATTTCATATCACTTGATACATTCAACCTTATGATTGACTTGTGCTTATTTTTGTGACCATACCTTATAGAACAATCTTTAGAAAATACAGAGATTTATTTTCTAATATTTCTATTCAAATTCATAGCTGAAAACATATTTTAGATTTAAGTAGAAAAAGTCTTTTTGAATTTGTAGTATTCGCTGCTTTAAATTTTTTCTAATGATATAGACTTCGCTAAGATTTGAAGCTGTCTGTTCTTGTTAAGTTAGTAGTTTGTTGTACACACCAAAACGTCTACAAAAAGGTTGCTGGGGAATTAAGCAGAACGCTTTGTTTAGAACGTCGCATCTGAGAGCTACTTACTCGTCATCCCCGAGTCTAAAGCGTTGCTGAACTAAAGATCTCACTTAGCCGAAGCCACTACATCCGACGCAAGTTCTCTCGACCTTTCGTCGTAAATGCGTTAAGTACCATTCAACTGATGCCCTTATCAGACAAAGGAAATCTGCGGAAGCAAAGATAAATGACGAGATGACGCTAAAACCGCCTGCATTGTAATTTGCTACCAGTTTGATAAATTTTCATAGGTACTCCTAGAGAGATGCCCTCAATTACTCAGATTTTCTCTCAAAACTATATCCTATAGGTTGTTGCATAGGAAAGGGTTAAAAATACGTGAAAAAGAAAGTCAGTTAAAGTTCTACAATAAGTGGTATATTTATTGGCACTGCATATTTGAAAATGGGGTGGACTTTATGAAAGTCCAACCATTACTGAATTGTTATTTATTTCAGACAGCATTTGAAACACCTAGCCGAACGTCGTAGATACAATTTTTTCCAATTTTGTATGCCCTATAAAGCCGTTACATGAAATATCATAGATAATAATCTACCAAAACGAAATTCAAAATAGACCAATGCTGTAGTCATACTACTGTAGCCCCTATTTTAATCTTGCGTCCTGAAAAATATGTGTTCCGTGAAGTTATCGCTCGAAGACACTGATGTGCTGGTCACCCATTACGGTGGTGGCATGTGACAGTTTTCAGATCTAATAGCACATTAGAAGAGGATATTAATACGGAGAAGTAGTAATTGACACTCATTTACTGAAACTGAGTCCGAACCCGCTTCGTAGAGGATATTACAAACACAATTTTGTAAATAATCGCTATTAATTGTGGATTACAGTAAAGTTCTCGGGGATGGTGATATTGGTGATGTTCTCTCTTAATTCATTCATATTTTTTTGAACATAATACTTAAAGTCTTTTTATTGACTTCTTTTTAAAGTGTCATCATCATCACCATCAGTGCTTCATTTCCATTTCTGGATGTACGCCTCCCCTTGAAGTCGCCATTCTGTGTGGTTCGTTGCAGTACCCACGAATTGATTTTCTGCTGTTTTCTTTATAGAATTTCTCCACCTGGGTCTCCTCGATTTCGTTTTTATGTTCTAGGTCGCCATTCTGTCACTCTTCTACTCCATCTATCGTCTACCCTTTTTGCCAGATGGCCAGCCCATTGCCATTTTAATTGTGCTATGGGTTCTTCTACATCGACCGGCCTGGTTTTGTTCCGAATCCACTCGTTGGTCTTCCTGCCCTGTAACCGTATACCCAGCATTGTCCTTTCCATTTTTCTTTGTGTTATTTTAAACCCTTCGATGTTTTTCGTCAATACCCAGGTTTCTGAGGCATACGTGAGTGTTGGGAGTATACATTGGTTAAACATGCTAATGTTATCCTCCTATCTATTTCGGCTTTTTGTGTTGGTTCTGTCATAGATAGCTTCTGACCCAAATATATCTACTCGTCCACCATGTCTATTGTTTTGTTGTATATTTGTTTTGTTCGGCCATCAGCGGCGTTCGTCATTATTTTTGTTTTGTCGATGTTCATGTTTAGTCTAACTGTGTAGCCTCATTTAATTCTTATATAATTTTCTCTAATTTGTTCATATCGTCTGAGAAGAGCACGATATCGTCGGCGAATCTGAGGTTAGACAAATATACCCATTTATAAATGTATACTCAGCTACGGCTAATTTTATAATGCATTCGATCTTCGGCTTGCAGGGCCGTAGCTACAGGCTTAAGGGCCCCGGGGCAACAAATAATTATGGAGCTCCAACGTTATCTTCCCCTTTACCTCTACACCACTTTCATTTAGTAAGCCTTTTTTAATAAGGTTGCTATTTGGTGTTTTTTTCTGTTAAAATAGAAGAGTGGTCATTTAAAACAGACAAAAGACATATTTACTTGTCACATTGAGTTTAACATAAAACTGTAGAAGCTTGCTAACCAATTGGCTAAAGCTTTAGCCTTATACTGCAGCGGTCCCAGTTATTATGTGTAACCATGGCCGCGATCGTATATTGTTGCTGGCGCTGTCAGTCGATGTCAAATTCGAGGTTAGCAGGTTAGGTTTTTCGTCAGTCTGACACAAACTGACGCAAAACCTAATCTCGAATTTGACATAGACAGCGTCTTCAACAATACACTTCAGTACTACCATTCGTGCCCTTTGAGAACGCATTTCTTATTGGTTGATTTTGAGGCTCTGCCCACAGTACATCCATTCTGCGGAACGTTACACCTTGTATTCTATGCACCGTGGTAGTCTATGGTAGACCATGATTAGATCACACAGAATGCGCCTATCGCGATGTAACAACTTCTGCACCAGGCGAAGTACCACCCGTTATACGACATGCAAGCATGCATATAAAACTTACAAAGTTACAGTATCTTAAGTCTACACAGGTTGAGTTTTAACTGAAATCGAGATCACATTAAATTCTGTTTTCTAACTTTTTTACAAGCAAAGTCATTGATTACTCTATCAAAATTAATTTATTCAGCTCTATTGTTTTCAATTCAAAGCAAAGCGAGATTGCTGAGCCTTTCCTCTCCCATAGTGCTTCGTATGTAATTCTTGATCAATTTCAGTTTTGAAAACGACTGTTCGGCAGAGTTGCCAACACGGTCATTTTGACCCGAAGAATACGGATTTGGCAATTATTCTTCCGGGTTCGAGTTTTCAAT
Source organism: Agriotes lineatus (assembly GCA_940337035.1). Lineage (NCBI taxonomy): Eukaryota > Metazoa > Arthropoda > Insecta > Coleoptera > Elateridae > Agriotes > Agriotes lineatus. The sequence goes on from OW679203.1 coordinate 81,897,366, forward strand.
AAAATGCTTCGGGTTAACTAAAAGTTTACTCATACATGGATTGCGAAAAGTTTTACTCCTGCTTAAAAGCTCCAGAGCAGAAGTCGTTGGTAAGAAAGTGACCAAAGAGGAAAAAATATAATTTTAGAAAATATCTTAATATTTTTTTCAGAATAACGTAGTTTCCTAGTAGTTTACTTAACTTCTAATATGGATTTTGAACGTGTCTTTTATGGAATGTAAAAATGGTTTTGTTCTTTAATTCCTATGATTTACAAAGAATTATGCTGTGGAACGGGCCAGCTGGATTCCTTACCGATAATGTTTATTTTCATGCTTAAATGTAGAAGCCAAGTTCCTTTGTTCTATTATTAGATTTAATATTGTATTTTATGCAAGCAAATGCTCGCAAAGCCGGTCCTGCGCTGGACGTGTATTGTGAATTTTGGTTTCAGCGAGTGCAGCAAGAAACACGCTGTACGTGTGATGCTGGGGATTTAACTCATGCAAATTCAACTAAAAGCCAGCAGTCGCACGCACCTCCTTCTGAGAGGAAAGTATAGTACTTGAATTCTTCCAGGAAGATGTAAGTTAATTTGAAGCGGCCCTAAAAGAGTATGGCAGCCAAATTTTGTTGCAGATAGTGTTAAAGTAGTGCGCGCCGGCGTTTGCAAATACCGCAAACGCATTTTCCTAGTGTACATGTAAGTACACCCATTGTACTATATTTAAAGGCTTATTTGAAGCGTTAATTTTGGGAGGCGCCAATTCAACTGTCCTTACGACGTCTGCACGCGATCTGTGGTTCCTAGCATAATGTCCGCCAGGAGCGGGTGATGCAATCGAGATGTGTCGTTTCCAAGGGTTTGCAGCAACCAGTTCCAGGTAAAATGTTTGCAGACCCTGATAAGGTTGCGTTTAACTGCAAGTTTTTTCAAATGCGTAGGAATGTGTTTTAGCGCCTCAAATAAGTACCAGTTTTCATGCAATTTTGACATTCCAGTTTTGTTAGACATTTTGACATCCGAGTTATTTTAAAAGATAATTATTTGAACACTATTGGTGATGTTTTACTTTGTTCATGTATGTTTGCAACACGGCTGCGAATAGTCTCAATCTATATCGCACTTAGGTTGTTTGAAAACTTAATTCTAATTTTTTTAATTTCTTTTCCATTTTTGTGAATGTTTTTTGTTTTTTGTTTTTATGTGTTTTGAAGTCAATAGATGATGTAAATAATTCGGATTTTAAGTGCATTCTTTAAGTAAAGTTTCAGTCCGACCAACACTATAAGGGGGAACCAGATTTCTGTTTTGGTGATCTTGCATAACCAACTAACTGAGGTATTAAGAGAGTTTCATGTTCATTGGGCGTAAGGGATAAAAAGGACAATTATTTAAATATTAAGGCGTACGAGACGTCTTGTTCAAATTTAATGTATCCGCGGAAGTGGGCGGGGGTAAAAATTCCGCATTTCGTATGCTATTTAAAAAATATAAAACAATTTTAGGTATTATATCTTTATAATGTAAAAAACTATTTCACCTTGAACTTTTTTTATTAATTTTATCCCACTTTTTTCTCCCCCAAAAATTATTTTCTTCCTGTCAGCATCGACTCAATGTTGGTAACCTTACCGTTCAGCTTTAGCTACGGTCACAGGAACTGTCAAGTACATGCTGTACACACATCAGGATAAAGTTGGCGAAAATGAGCTGTGATCAATTATTAACAGATCTGCAAATTCCTTGAGACTGCTCATTTTTTCAAGTTTGGCAGTTTCGTTCAGTACTTTTTAAAGACAATATCGCAAAAAAACTTTATCCGCTTTCGGGGGCCTCTTATGTTCGAGGACCCCGGGGCGCTGCCCCGGCTGCTCCGGTAGTAGTTACGGCCCTGTTGGCTTGTTCGTAAATTTTATTATTCTAGTTCATTTCAGCAACCGGTACTTTCGTAAAGAGTTACACTACGTTGAAATTCTACTGAATCCTTGGCAAAGAAGTCTGCTTTGACAGTTACAGGCTGCATTATACTAGTCAATTGCCTTGCCAAAACATTACAGCAAAGCCTCAACTGATAAGATAAGACTTGATGCAATATTTTCAGACGAGTTAAGGACGAAGCATCAAGTTGTAGAACAGCTGCTATATATCAGTTTCCTTGCTCTTACGACTCTAGTTACATTGGGCATGCTGTGCAATTGCCAAACGTTTTTATATTTTTTTTTGTCTTTTGTCCCTTTTTTCGCCTGGCTCGTGTAGCGTAGACGGCGGCCCGTCTTTGCCTCCCAACCCACAACCTTGACCACTGCTGCTTTTAAGCCCTGCAATTAATTTTGCAGCTTGAGCCTTCTGCAATGGCTTTCGGACAGCACTGTTCACATGTTGCCATTGTCGATGAGGGCTCCGTGTTCTCGGCTTCTTCTCCAGCAGGCGCCGCACCAGTCCAAGTCGTTAAAAAGTTCCGCTGGACTTATGATAGTTAAAACTGTATTAATTTCAGGTCTTCGTAAGAGGTTACTACACCTAAATCTCTAGAATCTTTTTTAAAAGAAAATCCCAGACTTGATGGTTTCGAACATCTTCCTCGTGCCCTGACCTCTCTGTCACTAAAAAGCGTCCGTACGAATTCGTCCGCCTCCTGGGAATTTCCTTACACGCCGGACCAGACCGCCGCACCACCACTCTGCGTCTTTCCACGTTCTTCTGTATCCTGTTCGATTTCCGTGGCCGTCTGCTCTGATTCAGGTTTTTAGGTGGTTGTCCTGAGTCAACAGAGTACCTTTTCTGAGGCGAATGGCGGGGCAGTACTTCTCTACGTTTCCTGGCCTCTCCTCCATTCTACACTCCTCGTTTCTGTAGCCTATTCTTTAATTCCCGTTCTTGGCTGAAGAGGGACACAAGCCCACCCCCAGTTGGGAGAATTGAAATGACTCTGAACCTGTACCTTTACCCGGATAATGCGTAATACAAGCGGGTCAGGACCTGGGACGAAAATGTACTTGGTAGCGTCCTAAACTCGATAATTCTGTATGGAGCACCAGCCTGGAGCACATTGGCACTGAAAACAACCTGCAAGAACCTATAAAAACACAAGGATTATGACAAGGGCATACCGAACATTTCCTTTGAATGCCCAAGGGTTATAGCGGATGTTATTCTTGTATACCTGTTTGCACAAGAGTGCACCTACGGCAAACAAACAAACAGAAAAGGACAGAATATCAGGGTTAAAAAAAGCGATGGCAGGATGGGAAGAAGAGGCTAGCATCGCCCAGTGGGCGAATAAGTTGATCCCTCAAATAACAACATGAGTTACGATTCAACATGAGAAGGTGGGCAATTTCTGGGCCCAATTCATGAGAGATCACAGCTGCTTCAGCGTTTTTTGAACAGATTCAAATAAAGAGATAGCGAAAGCTGCACATACTGCAGTAAACTTGCCACGCCAGAGCATACAGTACTGACCTGTGACAGATGGAATTAAGATACAACATAAGTAGAAAATGAGATACCGAAAGAGCTACCTGTAGAAAACATATGATAGAATCAGAATATAAATGAGAAATAACTGAATTGCTATCCTAAAAAAGAACGATCCTAAAAGCCAAAAAAAGAGGAAGAGCTAAACACATAAGAGATAAGGGGTAAAACACAATGATGTAATATTAACGGTAGTTTCGTTGTATCCCACGATATCGAGGAGGGCTTTAGTCAGTAGAGTTTCCTTTCCTCTCCAAAAAAAAAAGGTCTTCCACATCTTGTCTGGTCCTTATTTGAACCGCGTCAACGGTATCGTTCGCCTTCATACCACCAGTTTTAGAGATCAGCGTGGAAGGAAAATCTGTTCCGAGCTCGTCTACCGTGAGGCGACGAGATTCTGGGGAATGCTAAAAGGTTTCACTGCGCAGTAACACTCTCCAGCAGTTTCGCTTCACCATGGTGGCGAAGTGACGAACTTCCAGCAATAGTCGAGATCTTTGCCGACAATCTGGAACAGGTTCGAAAGGGTCCTTGCGTTGAGGCTCCGACAATAGAGGCCTACAATGCAATCCTCGACTTCGACTACGGTTTCCGCCCCAAAAGGTACCAACAACCTTCTGATTTAGCTCCATGCCGACGCCACCCTTACCATGAACTTCAGTCAATGTCTCCTCGCCGTCATGTTGAACGCTGAGAGAGCTTTCTATTTGATCTGGCATGAAGCACTGAAGGCCCACCCCATCTTCATTCGTATCATCAAGACCATTTTCCCCAAAGACCGGGGTTTTTCAAGGCTCGATTCACGTTTTTTTACTATTTATTACCTTCTGGGCAGATATTTCCTTCCGACTCAACCCACGAGTTTAGACCTTTTAGTATACATATGATACCGCCATCTGGACAAAGCCATCATGAGTACTCGCGCTTCCAATCTTCAGTTGGCTTCACTTGTGCGACTTCAACACTGGTTTTAGCGTTGGAGAATCAAACCCATCAGAACAAAGCCCAAGACACCATGCTCAAAAATTGCCAGCACCAAGGCTGACCCATATTGCAACCCAAAAACGTCATCTTGACACTCTGGCACTCTAAATTAGAACTCTTTACCCAGATGGGTTTTCGAACTCCAAAGATGCTTAAAATTTATCCAGAGAAGAATTGGCATTTATTCTGCTTCTTTATCCGCACCTACAAGACGTCATACGTCTGACCATTGATTACTGTTTCATAGCGCTTTACCCTGCTACAGCATTGGAAAGCTAAGAGCAAAGAAGAGGTTAATAGCCAGGAAGATTGTTGCATGTCAAAAGTACCGTACTTACGGAATTAATTGACATATAAAAGTCAAGTTTCATACTTGGCCTTTTTAAGGTTTTCAAAATTTTTGGGCTAGCTCTTTATCTTTTTCGACCATTTGCCAATGTATGCTGCTGCAGGAGAGGCATGGTATGTGAACTACATTTGTTCAGTCAAATGTTTCATTTATTTTGGGATTTTCGCTAGCACCTTAGGCTTGAGGATTCACTTTTGTGTTCGTGGCAGGTTGATTATATTTTCGTGATAATCTTAAAATCAGACATATTTTGGATTTGTACCTGAGTGAGCACATATTACTATTTTAGCAAACGGAGAACAGCACTTCAACGGTAGGATTATCTTTTGTATTATTTGCTTAGAATCTATGCTCTCCATTTTTAGATCCTTCTAGGTACGGGGGAATACATTTTGTCGTGTGAGCCAAGGCCAAGCTCCCTTTTTGTTTGACGGATTTGTGTGTATGATGATTCTATTTTTGCAAGCGCCGAGGGTTGCAAAGTCGAACAGCCGTTCTAATCCATAGCAGACACCTGGCTTTTGTTGCGGCTTATCGACATGGTGTTGCATCTAGCTAGCTTCCAATGTGCCTGTTTTCTACCTGATGACCAGCGAGAGGTCTGTTTTAACTAACTTATTTTCTTGTGTCAAGGAATTGGGTCACGATATAGCTGCGACCTCAACATAACCTGTAATTATAGAATTCGTTACGCGTTAATTCTAATGTATTCGTTAACGGTCTAGGACATTTGGGCGCGGCCGTTTTGGCGCGGCCGTCTGGGCGCGGCCGTTTGGGCGCGAGGACACTTGGGCGCGAGACACTTGAGCGCGAGACACTTGGGCGCTAGAAAGGATCAACGTTGGGATTTAGGAACACATTAAGAGTGAATAATTTAAATTTGGCATAAATGAACAAACATTTATTAAATCATTATTTATCCTGAGAAGTTAATGTAATTAATCAAACAATATTAAAAGAATAATCCAATTATTTATTGAAACCGTTATGAGATTAATTTTAAATAAGGTGGTAGTACCTATATTAGTAAAATTTGAAATAAATACGAATCGAAATAAAGAAGGTAGTAGATTAGATAAGTTTTGAAATAACTCTAAATACATAAAAAGACAGTATGTTAAATATGAAATAATAATTCTGAATTGAAATAAAGATGGAAATAGATTATATGTATATACGTAAGTGTTGAAAATAACTTTAAATAGAAATACCTTTATTGTACTGGTAAATGAATAATACTACGCTATATTTAATCGATTGATGCTTCAAATGTTTAATATGTTTCTAATATGTGTTCTGTTTGGACCAAAACTAGTCGACTTCGAGTTTTGTTAAAAATGATAATACTTAACAATATACTGTGAAATTTTAAAGTAATCAATTATTATTGTCGTTATGTTATGAACCGACTTACTTAAGATAAGAGCAGAAATAAGAATGATAGTAAATAATAATATAAAAAGATTAATTTTAATAATCTAAATTTATTCTTGCCATTTTACTTCGACACGAAGTGTACGAAGTATTGAAATTTCCTCATATCGAAAACCACTCTGAGTCAAATATCTCTAAAATTCGAGCCAACCGACTAATGAACCCACTATATCAAATCTCCATGTCGGCGGTGCGGATCTTTTGGTGAAGATCCCAGCCCACTAGATCAATCCCCCGTATTGGGGGGTGCCTAAACGTGCTGTGCGGGGGATGTATGTTCGTATGTGTACACGATTCCGGTCGGCAGGAAACTTCCTGAAGTCTTGGATCGTTTTCATACGATAGGTCCTCCAAAAATGAAGGTAACATCAACTTTTGAGCTATGGTCGTCGGCAAAAAAAATTTTTTTTTTGTTTTTTTTTTGATAAATAACTGGTTCATAGCATTTCATTGTATTAGCGAAACGGAGTGATGCTGAGTATCGAAGTATTCTTGGAAAGCACGGAAGGGCGCTTTTCTTGGGTGGGGGGTACCGTATATTTTACCATTATAATACATATAATTCTTTTTTTTTTTAAATATAAACAAGAAGCTTTTACGCATTCATTTCATAATTGTACGAAATGCCTCATAAAAATTTTACAATGTTCCTATTGTTTGCGCCGTCTGCATGATTATATCGATTATTATAATCTTCAACCAAATTCTTTATTCTTCTATCAGCCTCGATAAATATTTGGTTGGATGGTTCATTGATAGCTCTGTTTGTATCCAAACTCTATTCATGTATTCTCTATTACTTATTATTCTAATGTAATAAATCTCCGCAAAAGATTTGTTAGTATTTACCGGAAAGTTAAAATTTTTAACTTGTTTTCGTCGAACCTACTTGTATTAATAAAATTCTAATTTTCGACAATTAATACTTTTATACTAAATTTTTGCCGCCCGCCACCTCCTTGGAAGTGCTTTAGGTAATTTTCGTTATTTAAAATAAATTTTCAGACCTATTAATAGTAAAGCTAGCTAATACTAATTTCCTCGCGCTCAAGTGTCTTCGCGCTCAAACGGCAGCGCCCGAACGGCCGCGCCCAAACGGCCGCGCCCAAATGTCCGGCTCCGATTCGTTAAATAGCCGATTGGATTCATGATTACATAAATACGGTGTAATTTTAAACTTACTGGGTAGGCCAATCTATTTTTGAATTAGTCAAGTCACTGTTTACTTACAATAATGCTTCTGTCAATGTATAATCTAGTTTGTATGTGTCTCACGTACCGTCCAAGTTATTATTATTTTTAATTTGGTTCTTCTGAAGCAATTCTGTATGTATTTGATATTTAGTTTGGGTTTTCATATCATGTTACTAACCGAGCAACGCGGTTGATTTAAGCTTAATTATTACCTATTTACAAGGTATGGTGTTAATAATTCTCTTTGCCCGACCTAGTGAAACTAATGATTATTACTAATTAATTACTAAGCGTATTCCGGGTTATATGATTACCTACTCTGAACCAAGTTTTTGCGGTTTCTTTCTGTTATTTATTAATAAAATGGAAATGTCCTTGCATTTGTGGGTTTTGGGTTAAATTAGATCCGAACCAAAGTTTAATCTTTAATAATGCCGAGTAACCGGTTGGTCATGCAAATTGCTAATTCGACCGAGCTTATTTTCATATGTATTGCTCATTTAGCCTAAATATTCATAACTTTTGATTATTGTACTTTTTGACTTTTAAAGCGACTTTCTTATAACTGTGATATTTGTGCCCTTGTCGTCCTTTTTCTTTTTTCAGGGATTGGTTAGTAGCGTTTTTCAACGAGAAGTGCTTGGGTTACTTGCTATTTGGCGCCCATATTTATTCAGCTTAAGATTAGACTCTTTTGTGTAAAGACCAGCTCCGGCTGAGAAGTCGGCTGTCTTTGCCTCTCTTTTACTTACTGGCAGCGTGACGTAACAAGATCCTACTCCTGAATTGGTTTTAACTCTCCGCCGATCTTTGCAATCTATGCGGAACCCCTCATCGTCGGCAGAATCTTTGATCTCTGATGCCGGTTCGTGCAAAGAGCGATTCAATAAGAGCAACAATAAATAGATATCACCCTCAGAATCCACGCTTTTTAGTCTAGGAATTCTAACGCAAAGAAGAGGTTGCCCCAATCGTCCTTCTCGACGACGTGCAGGAACTTCCCAAGGAGTTCCAGAACTTCTCCGCCGACGCCCCTTTCAACCTCTAATAATTATCAAACTCAGTATCGTAAGTTCAATTACCACATTATAATAAAGTTTAATTTTTTTAAATACATTTTTCAAATCGTAGTGGGGAAATTTTCTACGAGGCAAGTATTGTTGTTCACAAGGTACTATGCAAGACAAAAAAACTGGGACAACTCTTGATAGAGATTGTAGCATAATTTGATTAGCTTAAACGAGGCTTTAAACAATTACATTTATTATAACAATTCTGATCCATAGCAATGTCTAAACAAGTTGACGGTTAAGTTAAAAATACCTAGTAACTGTACATATTAAGGCAGTTACATTCACAACAGACCATACTAACTGTCCTAGTTTTTTGTCTTGCATAGTACTTTAACAACACGACTAAATGTTGAGTGGCTTGTAAGGATACACGAACCATTAACGAACATAATTATTATTACAAAAATTGTTGTCTGGGATCACAAGGAATACGGTACATAAAGCCAAAAAATGCACGCTGTTGGTAGGGGGCGGTTTTTGCTATGCGCTTTTTGATGCGAAGCTCCTTAAGACACATCTGTCTGCGTAATGTGTTGCTTTTGTGTCTTTAGTATGGTATGGCCGTTATCATATTATGTTATGTATATGATGGCGCAATATGTGCGACGACTTTGGTTAAAGAGAATTCCCAAAGACGACAAGAACGAACTATTACAAAGTCTATTTCGGCGGAAAGCGGTTTATAATCAAGTCGGTAGTTTATCAACACCTCTAAAACAAGGAGAGAGTGCAGATATGGGAGAAAAAAGCAGCTTTTTAGGTGAGAAGGGATACAAATTTGCATTCGCATCTGTCGATAACTTAAAAAATATGTTGCCGGGACCGAGATTAGAACTCGCGTAGACTCCGGCGATGTGCTACTACAGTACTGTAACAAGGTAGTTGCGCGACCGATTATAGTTTGATACTAGTAACTCGAATAGAAATCGATCAATACATAAAAGCGACTAATTTCGACTAAAAGCTTTCCGGTCTTTTATACCAATACTCGCATTTCCCACAAATTAGTGCAGAACTCATCCAGTCAGGTTATGCTACTCTTGTGTTTACAACTATTCTGCCTACTATATTCTACATTTATTAATTTTCCGACTGTACTTTAACGATAAAGCGGTTGCTATAACACAATAGTTATTCAGATAAACTTTGGAAAAAGATTTAAGTGGCTACTTTGTAAATGTTTATTAAATTATTTAATTTCTTAATACGGATAGCTAAGCGAAACATTTTAAGTTAGAGAGGCAAAAGAATCTACAATTGTTTTTAAACCGATCATATCTTAGTTGGCACCCAAATTGTCTTGCTAGATTCCCACGTAAGCCAATAGAAAATGATATTATAGTTAACAGATTTTGCCTCTTAGACATACAATACGGCAAAAGGTCTCGTTTCTATTATTGGGGCAATAGCAATAGTATATGTTCTACCGAGTAATTGAAATAACAGACTCCCTTTCAATTGCGTACAAATTGCATCTATCAAATGAAATGCTGTTGTTGCGGCCGCTTGATTTTAATATAAATATTTTGCAAATAATTACGTTTTTATTTGCCGTACTAGAGGAATGTACACGTACAGCCACAAATTTTCCGTATTGCAAGGAAAGCTCTCTGCGGTGGCGGCAGAAATATTTAGAAGAGGCTGGTGGCTCTGGTGTACCTTTCCGAAAATTTTATTTAATTAGGTAACTAAACGTAACATTTTTGCTTGATTTGACATTCCACTAGCTATAGTTTCATTGCGTTCATCAAATATAAATTGGCATTTCTGGTTTATATGACGACAGTGTTATTAAGGAATACAATGCCGAATCATGTCAACACAGAGAGGTCAATAGTTAATACAATCAGTGCTAATTGCTTTAAAAAACCCCACTGACGCTACCTTCTCGTCTTCACAGGCTGCATATAAAATACTTTTCTTAAACATCCCCTATTTTTAAGCCGTTTTTCACCTAGTTTATAAATGTTATTGCGCAAAGATATGAAAAGCGAAAACATTGTTTACTACCCAGAGCTACTGCCTGCGTCATGTGGCTTCTATATGTGTTCCACTTTTCTATATTTCGTGCCGTTTTAAAACTTTACAAATTAATTGTTACAGCTGTCCAGCCTATACAATGCCAATATTTGGAAGATATGTAAAGCTAAAGGTCTCGTGTAGCTGCTACGATGTACAGTTACCACATCTAGGCTTCACAATGCATTTTTTCAATAATAATAGTAACAATAGATTATTCCTAAAAAATTGTGCCCAGGAGTGCCACTGGTTTGAGGCAGTCGAAATGAGAAAACCTAGTCCAAAAAAATCCAAAATATTAAAAATGAGCAGAAGTTGCTCAAACCCCAAGTCTTTATTGTTCGTTAATACCAACTGCAAGCTGCATAATGCACATAACACCAAATATTTATTTATTTATTTATTTCGCACTCAGCCAACAGGCCAATTATACGCGTCGCTGTGCATTTATGGGGACTTCCAACCCCATTAACAACTGTCATGATGTTGTTATAACCGCCGGGACCAACTATTTCCGTGACAGCCGTATCACGAGGCGCCGAGAGATGCAGCCGTGGAACTCCCATCCAAGTTCTGACCAGAAAGAGCATTGCTTAACTCTGCTGATCGAACGTGGATCCTTGTTCAAGCTACACCACCCAAGTACTGAATAAAACAATGAGAAAAGATTAAATACTCCAATAGCATACGGAGATTTATAGCAAGCATAAAGGATTTAACTATTTAAAAGCGCTCGAAAGCGACTAAGCGAAGCATATATCCCTAAATTAAGCATCACATTCAAAACTATTAATTAGCACATAGTAACTGGATAATTCATGTATACCGGAAGCATTGAACGTGAATCGTGACCAACCGAAAAATTGCAAAAAAATAAACTATAAAAGCTTCGTAATAATCAACGCAACTAAACCCACAAGATAGTTTACTGTTATATAAAATCATAAAATTCGTTTACTGTTTTATAACGTAAAGGTAAATGAGTTGAACGCTACCAAAGATCGCTCTAGTTACTAAACTAATCGAATTAATAGAAACTAAGGTCAATGGAAGTGTGTTGATTACAAATTATAATAAAGCAAAAGCAAAATTCGGTAGAGCAGTAGATGCCTGTTTTAGTGAGAAACATAAGATCAACTTATTGCGATAACGCATACTCACGGTGGCGAGGGCAGTAGAAATCCCTCTGGCCTTTACCATATACTAGGCATGGTTGCCAGGAGTCTGAATAACCCTTTCTCGTAAAATTTAGCCTAGTGCACTACGTACGGGTAGAGTAGATTCGCTATAATGCAGTGACAGACGCATTACCCCCGTAGTGTTAAGTGTTGCACTTCGATAGGTTTATGATAATTTTATCATTCGCAGATTGATTTAGGATTCGTAAAAGAGTAATTGCGACCACTCAAATGTTCTTAAGCGAATTGCTGAAAAAGAGAATTACTTAAAGGTAACGGCAACGTAAAATATTTAGTCTAGCAACGTACAATGGTACGAAATGGTTCTGAAATACCGTGAGATCTTGGTTTAGCCATTCAGATTGTCAGTCACAAAACCATCACATAAATGCTTTACTCGGTTACGGACTATTTTTAAAGATAAATACGCTTTTAAGGAGTGTAACGATGCACCTCAAAAGTGCATTCTACGGCATGAGAAACAATCTGGGGGCATCCATTCGAGTGCTGCTCTGGGTAATCGATGTTCTCCCATTCGTTTAACGTGTCCGTACCAAATTAATTGTCTTTTTTCAACTTCTTCAACTATTGTATGTTGCAGGCCGATCAGTGCTTTAATTATAGTGTTGGGGATCCTTTCTAGCCTTGATATTCTGCATGATCTTCTCAGGGCGTCCATTTCTAAAGCAGATATTCTTTTCTTCTCTACTTCATTGCATCTCCAAGCTTCTGCACCGTATAGAGTGATGCTCTGTACTACTGCTCTGTATATACTATATTTTAGTTCCTTGGATATTTCCTTGTGCCATCATATCGAATTTAGCCGTTTAATTGCCTTGCGCCCTTGCCCTATCCTCTCTCGAATCTCTTCTCCGTCTTTTCCATCTTTTTCTATATTAATTCCTAAATATTTGTAGCTATCACATTCGCATATCTTATCACCATTTCCTAAATCTAAATCATCAGATTCTTCTCCTACGCACAGGTACTTTGTTTTACTTATATTTATTGAAAGACCGGCTTTTTCATACTCTTCTTTTATTTTTCTAGTCATGTATTCCAGGTCATCCTTGTCTTGAGCAAGAAGGACCTGATCGTGTGCTAATTGTAGAGTATAGATGTTTGTATTTTCTACTGGTAATCCCATTCCGGCGCACTTTTTCTTCCAGTTTTTTAAAGCATACTCTACATATTTATTGAAAAGAGTGGGTGCCAGATAGCAACCTTGTTTAAGGCCTTTTGTTGCAATGAATCCCTCAAATATGGTTGAAACCAATGAATTGTTTTCTCGTCATTATGCAGTACTCTCCGCCTGATTGCAGGCAACCTTCGTTGTTTCTTGAACAATACTGATCGCAATTGAAACAGTTCTAGTGGAAATACAGGTTTCTATTTTCTCTTTGGAAGGGTCGTATTTAAAATACCGGTTCAGGGCTCTGTATTATCGGCACCAACAACTTCCGCCGTTGTCGTAAAATGACGTTGTCGTGAGATGGCGTTAGGAAAGCGTCCTTTTTCGTGAAAACTTTCTTGCTAAGATGTCCGCCCGCTAAATTGGTTTTGTTGGACAATCTTCGAGGTGCATCGTCTCCCATGTAGGAAGCTGAACTGAAAGAAGGGTTCGTAAAGGACGCCCAAAGAACCTAGTGGTTGTGGCAGCCGTTATTTTAACATCCTTTCCGTCGATGGGCCAGGAAAGATTACCGAGACCTCTGATAGTGTAAAAGCACATTTTTCTGTTAGGCGATTATCAGGCTTTCCTGGGTAAGCACGCTTCTCTCTTCTTATTCGACCACTAATTTTGGTTGTGTGTTTGCTCAGCTCCTTGCTTCGGGCTGAGATCATCCCAAAGTCGATTGCTGTGGTTCTTCGCACACCCCTCGGAGAGACTTGAGGCAGAGTCCTGTTCGCGGTGGCTCACAGCTTCCCGTAGGAGCAGCCCCCTGGTGTTTGGAGTGACCTAGTGATGCCGAGTCTGGTTTGAAACCTACCTCGATTATTTTGCACTTTGTTATACGAACTCTCAAACGATTTCGTTGTGCGGCATAGTATTATGTTCGTTAACTGCTAGGATGTACTGGAATTTTCAATTGCCTGCGTTATCTTGTTTAGCAATTCATGTAGGGTTCTTTTATTAGCGGCTTCACCGCAAGTAATTGTTGTAATCAGGTGTCACACGAATTGCGAGCTTTCGCTGTGCTTATTTTAAAGTAATTTCGCCGAAGCTCATTTTGGATTGAAATTTCGCTGAGCGAGTGGCAAACCTAGTTGCGATAGTTCCATGCTCCTTCGGATTAATTAAAATAGCTGGAACAGTATTCAGCAGTGCTTATTTCCATAGGGCAGACAGATCCGATTGCTTACGTGGGTATTCGTAAATTATTAACTTGATACATACTAAAAAGTGGAACGCAGTACAACGGTGACATTCTCTTAGCCTTCGGTTTGCTATTAATCAATGTGTTTTGGCCAAATTTAGTGCTGAAAGTAAGTTCATTTAGAAATTAGTTACGAGGCCGTCAGCCCAGCTGCGATTTCGGATGCACCCGATTGAATCTGTGAAATAAGTAACAATGTGATATATATTTGCCTACTGTGATACATATTTATTTTGTGCTAGTCTTGTCTGTGTACTTTATGCCAGTAATTACAAAACAATTTTATGCCTCCCTGTTATCCGATCCATTATCTATTAGAAATATTATACGATTTATCACTCTGTGGGTTTTGTTTTATTGTTTACGTTGCATTGCTATCTTGAGCGAATTTAGTGGTTTGTTGCTTAAACGAACGAGTGGAATATAGGCTCGAAACCTCTTGGCGCCCTTATCCGTTCGATCTTTAGTTTTTTTGGAAGGTAAGTTGCCCACGACCCTTCTCCTGAGTTAGTGCGAGCATGTTCCGATTTACCATCGGCAATTGTTGATGTAACATGGTATTTCCAATTTTTACTTGTATCTTTGTATCTTTAGATAATTCTTTGATGGCTTTTATAATAACAATGTTGATACTCGTTTCCTCTAATGCCTGCCGTAATTTTGAAATTGGAATGCTATCATAGGCCCCAATCTGAATTATAAATGTTCCGAAATGGGAACAAAATGTTGCTTTTCCTATAAACTGGAAACGTGCAAATAGAATGTGTCAATTGTAATTCAAAAATTAGAAAAAAAAAAAACGTTGTTTTGCATTAATTCTTGTTGGCACTGTACATGGTATCGAATATGTCAACCAGAACTGCTACGGATTGTTCTTCTTCAATTCCTACTGAGTGCTGAGCCTGATATTAATTGCAATGATGAGGTAGTCAAAGATAGTTGGAAGAAAATCAAGAAATATAAAGTAAGAAAGTAAAAACGTTAGAACTTTTGTACGCAGACATGTCTATAGTGGTAGTCTCAGAAAAAGACCTACAGCACCTATAGTTATGACATCCTGAAGTAATCAAACGGGTGCAGTGATCCACCAATAAGACCAAATCAGCCCCAGAATCGATGATTTTCTCGAAAGCATATTTAATCAATTGTACGTGTTTGAATTCTAAATATTGTGCAATAATATGAAAGCGCAGCGTGCAGTATTGAAATACATAGCTTGAACTTTTTTCACTACCCAACGAGACTCGTGAAATAAATTTTGAAACAATTTGTCCATTGCCAAACTTTAGTTAGAGTAGAAAGCTATTTCAACATCATGTGACGTATTTCTAATGGGTAGAGAACGTTGCAAAAATTATGAACCACTTGAAATATACAAACATTTTCTGATTTAACATGATTGAATATCAAACCCCACTTAACATAGTGTGTTACATTTATATCAACATCTGGTAATTTGCAGGTTTTAGCCATTAATCCTTAAAGTGTACTTAAGCTTATAACAGATAAGTAAATAACAATTTTTTAATGTCGTAGATATTTATTCTTAGTTGTCAAACGTTTCAATTAGGAGTAACGCAGATCTGTTACAGAGAGTTGAGTTTTGGGTAGGTTCAACCTTCGTTGATTTGATCAGTAACTATAAATTTACTAATGTACTTAATAATATCTCGTATCAATTTACTACTTTACACAGTGATCACGAATGTCGTCTTTTTTTAAATAAAAAATCTGAGAGACAACCGCATGACTGCCGTGGTCCGGTCTTGATACGGTCCGTTAATGTATGTCTCTGGGTGGAACCAAAATTTAAAACTTATTAATGTTGCCATTGAAGCGTTTGCTCTGTGTCGTGGCACCTCTGCTTTATCTGCTATAGTGCACTAGTAATAACAATGTCAAAACGTGAATTAAACCAGTTTCAAGTGTAATATCGTATATCAACCAAATCCAATCAATACCTTAGACATTTAAAGCAATATCCTTTGCCTTGCGAAATTTTTGTTAACACAATATTTATTACATTTGGCACAGTCTCTTCGGACACAGTGTCCTAATTTCCTGGTCAGTTGATGTGCTTCTAGAGGAGCATTATAGAAGCATTGGAGAAGCAACAATCTTGAAAACCACAATTAGTCAATGATATAGGACTTTCCCTTTATATAGATCTTTTGCTGCATAGTTTATCTTAATAATTACAGAAAAGACGATACATTCTATAAATATATCACAATGAACACTTTTAATGTCTCTAAAATTATGATAGCAGTTAACAACATTTCAAGAATTTAGAATATTATTTTACGCATTGTATGAATAGCAATTAATATGATATGGCCATGTAAGACGGAGGGGCAAGAAAGGTTACCGAGAGCAGTGATGGAATGGTTACCTCCAGAAAGAAGGAAACGGGGAAGGCCACCAAGAACATGGGGAGAAGGTATTAGAAGAGCAATGGGCGACAGAGGCCTCACAGAAGAACAAACCAACAACAGAGAAGAATGGAGGAGAAACTTGGGGATCGGAAGGCGACGTCATATATATATATATATATATATATATATATGTGTGTGTGAATAACATTGACTTTGAATTAATAATTTGTAAAAACGGTATTAAAAATAGTATTAGCCTTGATTGAAACAGAAAATGTAATCAGGGCAGGCTTAGAAATAATATTGTAAGATGAATGTAAACAAAAGAGAAGAGAAGGGGGAAGCGCAGCCAAGCTGTGAGGTGTGTTATTTTGGCTTCCCCATTTAAAAGCGAGTAAATACCTATTTTCTCAATTAAGTGTTTTATAATTAGTGCAGTGTCTTTTGGGTAGGCTGTAGAAGAGTTGCTTTGATTCGTTGCACCCCTACAGGAGTTTTTGAAAGTGTTGAATAGTACGTCGAGTGGTAGCTGGTGTTCCTGTGGCAGTTTTTGAAGCTGTTGGAAGGTTAGCATAGCCCAGGAAGCGGGAAGAAGGCAGCGACATTCATGCTGAACGGTGCGGAGTTCTAGCACTGGGGCAAAGACGGAGTTCTAAGCAGTTTTGGAGGGGTGCTAGCTACAAGCGCCGTTCGAAGAGGTATCTGGTCTGTTACAGCAAGTAACGGAGAGAAGGAGGAGCCTCTGTCCGTCGTGGGATGTGCTGTGGGGACGCCTGGTGACCTATTTTGCACGAGGGAAGCCAAATAAGGTTAGAAATTTATCCTAAACATAGAATTTGGTGAAATTTTGTGGGGTCGGTTCTTGCACATATCCGGAAGCAGCGCATCGTGAGTGTTTTGTTGTGGCGTCTATTTACTTACGTTTGTTAAATCACTTACGCAATGCACTCTTACGGATTCACTGATGTAATTATTAATACGAGGCCAACTTAAATTGTCAGGTTAGAGAGACATGTTTGTAAAGTTGTTTCCATTAGTTGAAATATCTAATTTTGTAGCGGTCCCATTGGATAAACAAGCGGAGCGGTGGCTAAAGGGATTACTTTTAAAAATCATAAAAGCAATAGCGTAATAGCAAATATATTGCCTATAATTATACATTCAATCACATTTACTAGGATGTAGGAAACCCAACTCTGTGAAACGATAGTCATTTATTTTAAATAAAAATTTAATAATAATATCAAATAATACACACACTATAACAATATAGATAATTTTCGGGCATCTTAGATGACATTTTCCGGCCAATGCTAAAGCGCATTTTAAAGACATCAACATGACGTAAACATCTTTAAGGGGGTAATATTTATTGGGCTAATTAGACAACAGCGATATGAGAAAGAGTTGGTTAGAAAGGTATTTATTAATTCTATTTTTATTGCAATGCCGAGTACTCATGGTTTGCTATAATAAAACGGAAAATTGCTCTAATGAATATAGGTAAAAAAGTATACCTTGCTATTTAATAAACGCAAATTGATATTGCATCTAGTAAAAGAAAAATACCTACAGCACATCAAGTTCGGAATTACTTTAGCAATTTTGGTGAACCCTATGTCGAGCACTTTTTTGTAGTTAGCTTGCTCTATTCTAGTCTTTTCCAACAGAGTGTCATACGACCGATTTAGAAGAGTTAATATATACTTAAAATAGATATTCCCCGCACTTGCTACAATTCTGAAGGTATTTTTTAACGCACTCTTCAATGGCTTAATTGCAAGACAATTTTAAATAGATTGTAGTAGAAATATTGCTGATGGACTATTAAAAATTGTCAAAGATTTTCTGGCCTCCTTCAATTCATACAGCTAGTACGCACTTCAATGACTTAATGATTTTTTTCTCAAGCAAACCTTCGTTACTGCCTGGAACTTTAAAATATATTTGCTTTAATTGAGCTCTACTTGTGTAGATTAATTTATTGGTGAATTGCATTTGCCGTCTACAGGTACGTACTAGCTAAATCGGTTTATTAAAAATCTTTTATAATAGTAATTGCTTCAAGCAATTGTATTTGCAGTAAAGTTTCCTTAAGTTTAGTAAATAAAATATGTTATATTGCAATGAATCCCTACTTTATAATTAGTGATAATAAATAAATAATTAGTGATAATCACCACAAATTACAAATAAATATTATTTTAGTTTTAATAAAGAATTCAATATGTTGTCGATCTCAGGGCTTATTAAAAATTTTACGCTTTGTATTTTATTGCAAAATAATTGGTTTATTGCTTTTTCTATTTTATTTATTGGCTTAGCATGCGAAAACTCTATTCAAAAGTTTGGGTTGTAACATCCTGTATAATATTTACTATTGAGTATAATTTCCTACAAGCAATACATTTCGCGTTGGGTCAATATGCAAAGTAATTATTGGAATCAAGTAGTCTGGGCTAACCTGTATTACGTCACAGCAACGGGATGTGTTATCTGGCAATTGTTTCACTTCATGTGCTGGTATCCAAATCTGACGCCAATCGCAAAATAAGGGAACGCTATCGCAATAAAAAAATTATCTGGACGGATCCTGGGGCTGGAAAACTTTCTCTGGACCTCGTAAAATGTCGATTCTTGATACTCCCCAAAGCTGATGAACCCTCGCAACTGCTTTCTTGTTGAAATTTACCTTGAACTAGGAGCTTCGTTGCTAGTTCACAAAGTCAAAGGACGCCGCCGCAGTTCCAATTAATCTTCTGGAGGCTTTCTACTACTGCTTTCTGCACATATGCCTCAAGTAAGGTCTCCTCCATACGTAGCACACAAAATTCAGCCGTCTGCTAACCCGAAAGTGGTGAAAAACTTGCCTCGATGTCGGACCCACTTGGACAAACCTTTCAGGTCACTTCTGGGATTCAATAAAACGATGAAATTTTACACATAAGCACTCTGCGGAGTGGCGATTAAGAAAAGTAACTTATCCACTCTCACATATTGAATAAAATACAATATCTTATGAGCCAAACTTGCTCACAACAATTTTTTATGGCTTTGCTTGTCAACAACAATAATCGAACATCACGTATCTTAGCAACTAATTACAACTGTTTAGAAAGTAAGTTTTGTGCAATTATTTTTTTAGAAACTATACTGTTTGTAATTGCTAAATGTAGCACTTTAGAACCTCAAATATCTGCTTTTAATCACTTTAGTTTTAATAGCACTGTTTTTCACGAGTGTTATCAGCATTGCACTATCGTTTTTATCCTATCATAGGTTGCCTTATCAATGCTCTTTGCATTCTATGTTTTCTTTACACCGCTTTTAACCTTTCATCTGCGCTGGCGCTTTTATGCCTCGTAATGTTAACTCTAACGCTTCATATAACTTTCGTTACTACTCAAACATCTCTGTATCGAAGCAAATTCACAATATTGTCTTGACTTTATAATATTAACTCTGTCAGTCCAGATAAATTAATAGCATTTGCCATAACGTTCACAATTATTTATGAAAATTACATTAAACGTAACCCTTACGATACTGTTTTATCCAATGCTAACCTCTGTTAATCAAATTATAGTTAGCGCTAATCGTGTCTTTTGCATTTATTGGTGTACGATAATTACTTTAATATCTAAATCTTTATTTGATGTTTGTATCTTAGTTATTCAACCAGAATTGCTGTGGACATTAAACCATTACCATATTTATTAAATATTATTTATTTCATTAGGTTTCCCAAGAAATAAGTTAATCTCTGCCAATTACCTGTCAAAAGTGACAAGCTAATTTTCCGCCAATCAATCAAAAAGAGCATTGGGTTGTTACTAGGTACCTGTGGCTACGGCAATAGTATATCTTGTAACATTTTTCGTCATTTAATTATTTTCTGTTACTTGCAGTAGCCGCCTGAAGTTCACCATTTTTTTGCATCAAATCGTTAATTAACGTTGGGCTCATACACATTTATATTAAAATAATTAGTATTTTAATGCAAAACTTTCCCAGATATAGGGCTTGAATTAAGAAATGTAAGTTTCATTCGCCACACTTTTTTGAGCCACCCTCTACAATCAAAACTATTTTATTAGTGTGCATCACCTTCGCACCTACAACTTTTATATGCACAATATTTATGCAACTCTCATACTTTTAGCACCTTCCACCCACGCATCGTTGAGCTGTATATTCTTCAGTAATAAATTATTATTGTGAAACTGATATATACAGTGCCTTTCACTTCTAACATTCCCACTCCTGTATAATGCTTATTTTACTGCAATTTAAAAATCATAATAGTTTTATCGCAAAAATTTGTTAACAAAAGTTGTTGCTTTATCAGCTGATAAATTTTATCTTGCATTCTCTTTTGGTTTGTTCGCTTGTTTATAATGGAGAAGGTCTAGGCATGCGGAGTACCAGGTACCTTAGACACTGACTACTTTGGTCATATGGTCCTACTTAGAATTTGGCGAGACTAAGGATTTCCAACTCTAGCACTGAATCATTTACATGCTACACATTGTAGTAGTATGGGACCCACGGCTTTACACCACTTCCGAATGATGGCATTCTGAGGAGGTTTTTATCCATTTTTTTAAAATCACACCAGGACCGGGAATCGAACTCGAGACCCCTAGATGAGTAGTCAGGATGTTTAACCACTGAGCTACCAGCCCCGGATAATTCTCCTTAGGGTTTTTATCATTTTTATCTTTTCTAATATCTTTATAATTTTTTTTTGCAGTTGATTCCCGGGTTTCCTCGACGTTTGGTGCTCTTCTTTACTCGACTGTGTTTTTCTCATATATACCTGTGTACCAGCCCTTATATCTTTTTTGCACGATTCAACTCTATTGGACTGTTTACTACGTCTGTTACCAAGACAACGATAAACTCAACAGCAAGTTATAGAATGGTATGTAAGTTTATTCAAAGTAAACCGATTATAATAATCTTTATGTAACCATTTATAACTTATTTATGAACATAAATATTAAGTGCAACTATTACAATTGTCAATTGTCGAAGGAAGCTTATTTTGGAAAACAGAAGTTGAAGACAAGATCTTAGCGCCGTCTGGAAACTCATACGGCCGTTGTGGTATGTCCTCCTTGTCACTATAATTAAATATCCATAGTGGAATTGCTCCGACATTGTCAAAATTTTCATTCGTTGAGTTTTCCTTGTTCTCTTGATTACAATTTGACTGGATTGTTTTCAAAGTTCTTTAGTTTTGTCGTCATGAAGAATCTGTTTGCAAATTGAATCTTCAATGTAGCATTTAGCTGTACTTGAAGATCTCCAGCCTCCATGTCTTCTCAGTTCACGAAGGCTTACATCTTTATTAGCTAACAATGTAGCAGAGCTATTTTGGATAGCCGACTTCCAATAGTACATTTTCCGATTACTTGATTGGTACATTTCTCATTACAATACTTTAAGAAGAAATGAGATAATTTTGCATCACTCGGACGAAGGTTTATATATTTGTGATATATCCAAGTTGTGAACTTTTTCATATGGTTCATTAATAACAACGAATAATCGCTGAATATGTTTCTTCATTTGAGGAACTTCTACAATCATTAATCTGTCACGTTCCTCAAAATCTTCAATTCTCATATTTTATAACTTGTCTCTTCTACATGATTCAGCTACTCCTAATACGTATCATTCCAATTTAAAAAAGTAAACAATATTTATATGTGCAGAACTTGATGTAATAAGGTCAATTTATCTTATGTACAAGACATTTTTCGTTTGGTGCTTCAAGCAAAACTTAGTAACTTTTCTTTAGTGAAAACACTGCCCTTTTTTGGCTGATATTCCACATTCTTTTTATTCAAGAAAGCAATTAACGAAAAAATTTTGATATATCAACACAGTAGTAAAGAACAATTGTCGAGTTTAACGTCGAGTATTCAGGCTTCCTGGAGCTTTTCATTCCTCATTTCTTGTCACAAAGTACGCCAGCGAATATTTTCCACTAATATTTGTACTATTCTTGTGCACCAGTTTTTAGAAATTTTTTAGATATTTTCGTAGCGATTTCTGGACTTGTCAGAAATTAGAGCTGAACATTCCAAGATTTTCTGTAACATCTACTTCGTTTCTGTAAAGTGCTTTTCTCAGAATTTCCCTCGCAAGTAGAAGTTGTGACACTAAATATTTTGCAAAATCAGTGGCAAATAGGGGTAAAAATATCGTAACTTTCCAAATACTACTGAAGGAATAAAAGAAAACACTTGATAATGCAAAATTATATCAATTTGCAATTAAAAGAAGTATTGCAGACAGGATTCGAATTCAGCGCCTACGGAACGCATTTAAACGAAAATGTAGCAGGTGGCCGTGCACCCGTCGATCGTATCTTGTCATGGAGCTCTGTTTGATATCGTCCCGTATCAACTGCATTACATTCAACAGCTTAATCTTGCTTATTTTTGTTTGTTTTAACATTACCCTGTATCTGTTGGATCTCATTTTTGTCAAGTGTAAATCCTGACTTATGTGAAAAATGATTACTTTTGTCTATTTCTCAGTTAACGCAAAAATTAAAAAAATGTTTTTTAAGTTGCTCAGGCAATTAGGAGCAAAACTATCTTAACGTACCTAATATTACTGAAACAATAACAGAAAACGTTTGGTAATGCAAATTATACATATCAATTTGCAAATAAAAAAAGTATTGCAGACGGGAATAGAACTCAATGCGTATTCAGCGCCTACGGAACGCATAATATACTATACGCAATCTTAGTACATACTTAGTAAAAATTTCCTGCAGACTTGCAGTAAATTTGCTGAAAAAGTTATGCAACTTTATCGAAACATTGCTATAGACTCGCTGTAAATTTAATGCAAACTTGCTAAAACTTTTTTAGAAGCTTGTTATAAAAATTTGCTCAAAATTACTGACAATTGATTTCAAAATTGCTGAATTGTAGGAAGTATATACACAAATGCAAACTTAATTAAACTTATTTAAAGGTTTGCTATGAATATTTACTGAAATTCACTGACAATTGATTATAAAATCCTGCTGTATAAGCCTTAAAACTGTACTACAAAGATGCTAAAAATTGTCTGCAACCTGACAGCCCACATTTCCTAAAATTTGTTAAAAACTCATTGCATACTAAATAGAATTTTCCTGCAGACTAGCTATAAATTCGTTGAAAATTGTGTGCAACCGTACCTAAGAATTTCCACGAACTCACCGTAAATTTACTGCAAACTGTCTGAAACTTGTTATGTCAATTTGCTTAAAAGCACTGCAAATTTACCACAAAATTGCTGGGACAGTTGTATTAAATTTATTATGTAGTGTAGACTTACTCGAAATTCATTGAAACTTTCGTAAGAGCTTCCTATAAACTCCTTGAAAATTGTCAAGAAAGATACTCAAAATTTGTTGCAAGCTGGCAAGCAATATTTCTTCAAATTCGTTTGGCTGGAATCATACACAGAAATTTCACTTCCGGCTTGTTATCAATTCGCTGCAAATTTTGTGCAACCATACCGAAACATTGATATCTACTCGTCGTAAATTTATTGTAATCTGGCGAAAACTGGCTATGAACATTCGCTCAAAATAACTAAAAATTGATTACATAATTGCTGAAAGCATCCTGCAAAGTTGTTGTATATTTACTATAGACTTACTGCAAATTTACTGAAAACTTTCAGAAAGATCATTATAAATCCCTTGCATATTTACTGTAAAGATGCTAAAATTTGTTACAAGATGGCTGCAAATATTTCCTTATAATCAATGAAAATTGGCTGTAAAGTAGGTAAAAATATTCTGTAGACTTGTAATAAAAATTTCAGGCATTTCATTTGGACTTGCTATGAATTCGCTAAAAGTTTTGATCTACCATGCCTAAAAACTGTTTATTTGTTTCTCACTTGTAAACATCAATTTATCAAGTCACTGTATTAATCAAGAAAGCTTATTTTAACAAGTTACTAACTTGTAAAATCTTTACAAGTTAACTGTCTGTTTTACAAGCGTGCTCATAGATAAATGATAGCGTGCAAAGCCAGAGCTGTCTTCCTTAGTATGTGTCATATTGATGAATTTAGTTGCCTGTCAGTTTGACATTTTGGTAAATGGTAAATTTCTAGTTATTTACAAGTGAGGAACAAATAAAATATTTAACAATACACGCAAGGTAACAGGTTTTACTGGCTCAAGAAGGTGAATGGCTCGCCTGCGGCTCGCCAGTCATACCCTTCTATTCGCCAGTAAAAACCCTCTTACCAAGCTAGTAATGTTAAATACTATAAAGCGTCGTTTCGAATTTATTGTACACTTGCTGAAACTTTGTTAGAAACTTGATATGAAAATGTGTTCAAAATAACTAACAATTGCTCCTGAAAAGTTGTTATAAATTTACTATAGGCTTACAGTAGATTTATTGCAAACTGATAGAAATTCCTTGCATATTTATTGCAAAAAAAAAAAAATCGCTATAATTTCTTCTACTTCATTGAAAATTGACTGCAAATATAGTACAAATTTCTCGCAGACTGGTTATAAATTCGCTGAAAATTTAAGGCAACCGATTCGAAAAATTACAATAGACGTGCAGTAAATTTATTGCAAACTTTCTGAAACTTTGCTAAAAACTTCTTATGAAGGTTTTCTCAAAATTATTGAACATTGACTACAAGTTTCTGGAAAAGCTGCTGAAGACTTGCTATAAATTAGCTGAAAATTTTGTGCAACTATACCTAAATACAGGGTGTCGCAAAACTGCCTCCGCACCGATTGGAAATTTGTTGAAAACTGCTAGACATTCCTAGCACATTTACTGATAAAATACTAAAAATTTTCTATAATTTTTTTAACTTCAAAATTGACTTCAGTCTTAGTAGAGATTTTTTGCAGATTAGGACAACTATTTCGAAAAAATACTACATACTTGTAGTAAATGTATTTCAAATTTGATGAAACTTTGAAAAAAATCTTACCAAGTTTGTCTTAGTCACTGAAAATTGCTTAAAAAATGGCTGAAAAAGTTGCCGAATATACATTTGATGAAAATATTGTGCAACTATACGAACATTTTGCTATACGCTCACCGTAAGTTTACTGTAAGTTTTCTGAAAACTTGCTATGAGTATTTGCTCAAAATGACTGACAACTAATTACAAAATTGGCGAGATGTTGCTGGAGTATTGTTGTAAATTTACTAAAAACTGCTAGAAATTCCTTCCATAATTACTGCGAAAATGCTAAAAATTCGCTAAAAGCTTCTAAACTTCATTGAAACTTGGCTGCAAGCTTTGCTCAAAATCACTGAAAATTTATTACAAAATTGTTGAAGGAGTTGCATTAAAATTATTATATAGTGAAGACTTACACGAAATTTATTGAACACCTTTAAGAGCTTCCTATTAATTCCTTAAAAATTTAAAGCGAGATACTCATAATTTGTTGTAAGCTGGCAACCAGTATTTCCTCTAATTAGTTGGAAATTTGCTCAAATCATATCAGAAATTTTAATTCCGATTTGCTATCAATTCGCTGAAAATTTTCTGCAACTATGCCGAAAAAATTGCTACATACCTCGACGTAAAATTACTGTAATCCCGCTACAACTTGCTATGAAAATTTTCAGAAAATACAAAATTGATTCCATAAATACTGAAAACTTCATGCAAAGTTGTTATATATTTACTATATAGTTACTGTAAATTTACCAAAAACTTCCAGAAAGCTCACTATAAATTCCTTGCATATTTACTGCAAAGATAGTAAAATTTGATACAAATGCAAATATTTCCTCAAATTCAATGAAAATCGGCTGTAAACTAGTAGAAATTTCCTGCAGGCTTGTAATAAAAGTTTAAGATATTTTCACTGAAAACCGTGCACCCGTGCCCAAAAATTGCTAGAGTCGTTTTGGATTTAGTGAGAACTTGTTGTCGCTTTGTTAGAAAGTTGCTATGAAAATCTGCTCAAAATGACTGAAAATTGATTTAAAAAGTGAAAAGTTGGCTATAAACCTTTCCTTAAATTAATTGGAAATTGACTGAAAAGTTAGTGGGCATTTCTTGCATACTTGCTATAAATTCCCTGAAAATGTTGTAAAACCATACCGAAAAATTGCTATAGACTAATTGTAAATTTACTGCACACTTGTTCAAAATAACAACAATTGATTGCAAAATTGCTAAACTTTTGCTGCAGAGTTGCTATAAATTTACTATATACTTACTGTAAATATATTGAAAACTGGTAGAAATACCCTCCACATTTACTGAAAAAAATACTAAAAATGTGCTATAATTTTTTTTAACTTTATTGAAAATTGACTGCAGACTTAGGTGACCATTCCGAAAAATTACTACATACTTGTAGTAAATTTTTCGAAACTTGATGAAACTTTGCGAAAAAATGTTATAATTTTTTTAAAAAAATTACTGAAAATTGATTACAAAACTGCTGCAAAAGTTGTTGACGACTTTCTATAAATTCGCTGAAAATATTGTACAACTATATGGAAATATTCCTAACTATTAGTGTACATTTGCTGAAACCTTGTTTTAAACTTGATATGAATATTTGCTCAAAATCACTGACAATTTACTGAAAACTTTCTGAAAGCTTGCTACAAATTCCTTGTAATTTAGTGAAATACTACGAAAAATTCACTAAGAGCTGGCTATAAATATTTCCTCTAATTAATTGGAAATTAACTTAGTAAAAATTTCCAGCAGAGTGGCTAGATTTTCGTAGAAAATTTGGGACAACCACATCGAAAAATTCGTACAGACTCGCCGAAAATGTACTGTAAGCTTGCTGAAACTTTGCTAGATACTTGTGAAAATTTGCATATAATCACTGAAAATTGACTAAACATTTCCGAAAAAGTTGTAGATGAGTTGCTATAAATTTATTATAGATTTACTCTAAATTAACTGAAAACTTTCTGAAAGTTTGCTGTATACTCCTTAAAAATGTACTCTAAAGATACTAAAAATTGTTTACAAGCTGACAGCCAATATTTCCTCAAATTCAAAGAAAATTGATTGCAAATTTAATTTCATATTCCTGCAGACTAGCTATAAATTCGTTGAAAATTTTGTGCAACCATACCGAAGATTTTCTACAGACTCGTCGTAAATGTACTGCAAGCTGTCTAAAACTTGCTATTATACTTTGCTGAAAATCAATAAAAATTTACTGCAAAATTGCTGAAAAAGTTGCAACAAATATTTCCCCAAATTCAACGAGAATTGGCTGTAAACTTAGTAGAACTTTCCTGCAGGTTTGTAATAAAAATTTCAGGCAATTCATCAATTCGCTAAAAATTATGTTCTCCTAAAAATTGCCAAGGAGTCGTTTTTGATTTGGTGCAAACTTGCTGAAACTTTGATAGAAACTTGCTATAAAAATCTGCTCAAAATGACTAAAAGTTGACTGAAAACTGCTAAGTTGGCTCTAAATTCCTTAAAAATTTGGTACAAAGCTCTTCTTACATTAATTGAAAATTGACTGAACAGTTAGTAGGCATTTCTTGTAGACATGCTATACATTCGCTAAAAATTCTGTGGAACCATACCGAAACATTGCTATAAACTTCTTGTAAATGTACTGCAAACTTGCTTAAACTTTGTTAGAAACCTCTCATAAGAATTTGCCCAAATCACTGACAATTGATTACAAAATTACTGAACTGTATCTGTACAATTGTTACACAGACAGGTACTATAGACTTACTGCAAATTTATTGAAAACTGCTAGAATATCCTTGCACATTTACTGAAAGAATTCTAAACAATTGCTATAATCTTTTTTACTTTATTACAAATTGACTGCAGACTTAGCAGACATTTGGGAAAAACCATTCCGAACAAACTTGATGAAACTTTGCTAAAAAAGCTTATTTTCTTAAAGTCATTGAAAATTGACTATAAAATTGCTGGAGAAGTTGCTGAAGATTTGCTATAAATTCGATGAAAATATTGTGCAACTATACACAAATATTGCTATACACTCGCCGTAAATTTACTGTAAACTTGCTGAAACCTTGGTTTCAACTTGCTATGAACATTTACTCAAATTCGCAGACAATCCCTTACAAAATTGCTGAAATGTTGCGTAGAGTTGTTATAAATTTACGATACAGTTATTCTAAATTTACGGAACACTTGACACTGAAAGCTTGCTACAAATTCCTTGCATATTTACTGCAAAAATGCAAAATATTCGCTAAGAGCTGCTCGTTACAAATATTTCTTCAAATTTATCAAAAAATTTATTTTTTTGTTGAAAATTTTGGGGCAACCATACCGCAAGATTCCTACAGACTTGTAAATTTTGTAATGCACCACGTTAGGCGACTATATAATTATACAGTATCTCCACTTTGAGCTAGCTTTTAATTAATGCAATGTCTTAAATGCACCACATTGGTCGACCTATAATTATGCAATAGCTCAATGCTTAAGATGCAAATTTTAATTAGTATTAGCCCTATAATTTCTTTTTCATTCAATTTTGTTAAATTTTACTTTTAACTAATTACTTCAATTGAGTACTCTTATCAGGGTGGTTCGCCAATTTAGTTATCTATTAGTTGGAGTTTAAATTCTATATAAATCCTTGACTACTGAATGACATTAACTGTCAACTTGACTTCTACATTTAATCAAACCAAGTATTGACAATTATCCTTTACATTGACACATCTATTAATCAATTCACCAAAGTAAGTACTGTATTATGTTTATTTTCACTCTTTCTTGTATTGTTTATTATTCAAAATGCTTTTATATGAATTATTAACACAAACCTTAAAACTTCTCCAGCATTCACTGCAAATATCCAAATACCAACAGCTCCCAACGTCCACAGCTCCCGATGTTCACAGTCTGCAACGCCTACAGCTGATTCCTCCAATAGTCACAACTATGATGGTCCGTCAACTTTCAAACCGCATCTAACCCGTCAATAACTCCTATTGTTCGTAGAATCCAGTCCTGCTCCCTTTATCAATGTCACCGTCACTCCAATCGATTCCTGGTAAGTTTCAGTATTATAGATGATCCCAATCTAACCTTCTTTATTTCTCAGATAGTACTCTGTATCCAGCAACACCCACAGAACCGTCCAAACCACGCAGCTAATTCCGACAACTTCCTTTTAAATGTTTGACCCGTCTTCCATGCAACCACCAACTTCACCAATGAATCCTAATTATATCTTGAATGTATCAATAAATCCAAATCCCTTCAAATAATGTAATCTTCTGTGTTATTTATTTCCATTTTACTGTATTGCACAATCTCTTCACCGATTGTATGGTTTTATTAAATCAATGTTATATTTTCACACTTACACAACGTAGTTTTATTAATAGCCCCATTATTTTGTAATTTACCAAACAATTATTTAAAATAAGGCATAATTTCAACCTTTTTATTATCAAACTTAGTTATTTCAAAAGTCGATATACATTTTCTCTGAGTTTGTTTATTTAACTATCTAAACAATTTTTTTATCTCTCTTAGTTACATCTCTTCTTGCCTTCTTAAAAATATTAATGTCCTATTATTACATTCTACAATTCTTTATTATTATCACAAGCACATTTGTCAATTGTAACCTTGGCTTGAAACTGTATTAAAATTGAACTCAACCATCAAAATTGAATACTCAATTGCTATTTACTTATCAAATTACCTTACTCATTGTCTCAATTAATTTTCATTATTCATTTAGAAATTAACACCCAATCTTATCTAAACACCTCAAATTTTGATTGTAATAATCTTCCAAATTTATCAATTCTATATTTTTATTTTGCAACTACCCTTAGTGCATCATAACAATTTATTGCAAACTTGCTCAAACTTAGTTCGAAACTTGTGCAAAATAACAATTGATTACATAATTTCTAAACTGTTGCTGCAAAGTTGTTCTAAATTTACTCTAGACTTACAGTAAATTTACTAAAAACTGCTAGAAATTCCTTGCATATTTATTACAAAAATACTAAAAATTCGCTATAATTTCCTTAATTTCATTGAAAATTGACTACAAACTTTTCGAAAAGTTCTACCGATTCGCAACAAATTTATTGCAAGCTTGCTGAAACTATGCTAAAAACTTGTTATAAAGATTTTTCCAAAATTACTGAAAATTGTCTGAAAAATTTCCGAAAAAGTTCCTGAATAGTTGCTATAAATTTACCGAATACTTTCTGAAAGCCCGCTGTGTATTACTTAAACTGTACTACAAAGATGCTAACAAATTTTTACAACCTGACAGCCAATATTTCTTCAAATTTATTGAGAATTGACTACAAACTTAACCGAATTTTCCTGCAGACTAGTTATAAATTCGTTGAAAATTTTGTGCAACCATACCGAAGAATTTACTGTAAACTTGCTGAAAATTTGACCAAAATTGTTGAAAATTGGTTGCAAAATTGCTGAAAGACTGCTGAGCCATTGTTATAAATTCACCGAAATCTTCTAGGTAGTTTTCTATAAATTCATTAAAGATTCACTTCAATAACAGTGAATATTTGCTAGCAGTTTGCTAACAATATTTCCTCAATCTCATTGAAAATGTGCTAAAAGCTGAGTAAAAAGTTTCACTTAACTTATGTGCAACCATGATAAAAAATTGCTACAGACTCGCTGTAAATTTACTGAAAACTTGCTGCAACTTGGCTAGAAACTTGCTAAAAACGTTTTTAGCTCTTTGCAACTCTGCTAACGATTTCCTATAAATTCTCTAAAAGTTTAATGTCTACTTACTGAACTATTCTTATAAACCTCCTGTAAAAAATCGTTCAAACTCGTTGTTACAAACTCACTGAACACTTGCTGCGGAGTTATTATAAATTTACAACGAGCTTATTGAAAATTTACTGCAACCTTACCATAGATTGAGAATTTCCAGTAATCTTTATAAAAATTTACTGAAATAAAGAAATATCTTTTAAGCACTACAATATAGTTAACAAGCTGCTTCAAACTGCACTTTTCTTTAAAAAAAAATCTTGAGGTTTGCGGCGATTTGGGTATATACACTACGCTAGGGAGTAACGGGAAATATTCCATAAATTACCTGAAAATTTGCTGCAAATTAAAGCTATAAACTTGGGATACCTACTCATATGAAAAAAGGATCATAAAGCAACGACAGAGATCGGAAATTGACTGAAATAAGAGTTGTGTTCCTAAAGCGTATCCGGTAAAACATGTAAGTGGTATGAAAAAGGTTTATCAGCGATAATTGCACTTTATTCGGTTAAACGAACTACCAATTGCTTTCTTGAATAATATGGTTTGAATTGTGTCTACAAAATTTCGTTGGTGGGTAAACTGCATTTTTGTATTTAAGGTAAGGTTGGCAACGTAAGGACATGTTTACATAAGACATATGTTAAAGTTTATTGTATTTTCTTGTAGTATAGTAACTGTCTACAGAAATCTAAAATCAGCAATTATCAAGCACTGTTCTAATTTTCTTTGGTAATCGGGCAATCAATGCGAATCAGGTCCTACAAAATCATTATTAGTACCTGAGGTATTTTATTAAGAAAAATTTTAATACTGCTGGAGAAGTCGAAAGTTACATTTATTTACAACGCTGCGATGGAAATAAATTGGAATATTTGCTCCGCAAATGTTCGATTTGAGAGATCCAAGCAACGTGCAGAAATTGAGGGTGGGATAGAGACAATATGCAGCAAATGCCGAGAGGGCGCTGCTTATTTAATTAAGTACCAGTCTATTGTGCGCGCGTTATTTTGATCTTCCTTCGGATTTTCATATTACATTATTTACTCGACTATAGATAGTTTATTTAATTTTAGATCTGGTCTTTAATTTCGTGACTCACGCTTATTGAATAGACGCTGATTTAATTACGCCTGACGTGCGACTTCTGTTTGAGCGAAATGCTTTGTGAATTAGAACTTCTCATTTTGCCCCTTTATCTTTTTCAGCCGCTTCGTCACGTAATTTCTGAGAGGTGTTAATTTGCTCCGGCAGTCCGCGAACGCCGTAAATACTCGTTTAAAGATCCAGGATAAATTTTGCCACGCAACACGTTGCTGGATTAGCCGAATTGGGTCTAATCGGCCTTCCGAAAACCCGCTGGAATATTGTCATCGGAGCTAATGCTACAACACACGCATAATCATGGGGATTACAGAATCGCATGCTCACTAATTGGGGATTGTAAAATCAAGACCCTTGACTAACGCCCGCACCCTAACCATTGTTCCGGTATCAGGTTACCGAGCTACCCCATTCATAATCGTCGAGTACGTTGGGAGCGATTTTATTAAGTTAAGCGGGTATATAAGTTTGCTACATTTGCAGAGATTTAAGGAAATGCCGAATAATGTGACAAATTTGAAGAGATAGAACAAACTAGCTATTTAGCTATAGTTCTGACGAATTGAGACGAACAGTTCCAGACATTTTTCGACTAAAAATACATATAATACGGTAATAGATTGAGTTAACCGGAAAAAGATGTGGAAACTACTGGTGGGATATGGCATATCCAGTAAGTATATTAGAATTTTGAAAACTATCATAAGTATACTGCGACAGCTGAACCCGATGGTAAACTTATGGATGAAACAGATATCAAGAATGTAGTCAAAAGGTGTGGTGTACTGTCACCGACACTGTAATAGAGTGGGATATAAAACAAACTATTTTTTTAATTTTTTTTATTCTGGTACTCAGCCAACAGCCGTTAGGCCAATTATAGGCGTCGCTGTACATTTTATGGGGACTTCCAACCCCACTAACGACTGTCATGATGTTATTATGACATCCGGGACCAACTATTTCCGTGACAGCCGTATCACGAGGTGCCGAGAGGAGCAGTCTTGGAACTCCCATCCAAGTTCTGACCAAAAAGAGCGTATCTATAGATAGATATGGGTTGAAGACCTGGAGTTTGCAAAAGAATGTACCTATGCCTAATCAGGACAGAGTAATATACGCTTTAAAGCA
Source organism: Agriotes lineatus (assembly GCA_940337035.1). Taxonomy (NCBI): domain Eukaryota; kingdom Metazoa; phylum Arthropoda; class Insecta; order Coleoptera; family Elateridae; genus Agriotes; species Agriotes lineatus. The sequence goes on from OW679203.1 coordinate 81,930,824, forward strand.
GTACGGCTCACTGCAAAAGACAACAAAATGCGTGTGAAAGAAGTCAATCAGCATAATGGAATAAACAAATTAGATGAGGAAATTGAAGAAGTCAGGACTTTTTTACTACTTAGAAGGTGTAGTCAATATAGAAAAAGAAAGTGAGCAAAATATAAACTGAAAATTACATAAGTGCGAAAGACTTTATACTCCTATGGAGAGCATGGGTAAGAAAACATTAAGACTAAAAACATTAAAACTATTAATTCAATCCTAAATGTGCACATAAATAATAAACTGTAAAGTAATATCTACGAATAATTTACAACATATTCTGGGCAGAAAAAGAAATAGAAGTAATAGATTGTGGCAGATCACAGGTAAAGACAAATATAAATAACAATCTGAACGCCAAAAAGGAGATAAATAGGCCATATACTGCGGAAACTACACAACAACTTAGTGGCGGTTGCTCCTTAGAGGCTAAGGGCTCGAGCCTTTTAGCCGTCAACAGCCTATATATTATTAGAAAGAAGTAAGTATGCTATAATTAAAGATATATGTTATAATCTATCCTACCGTTATAATATAACAAGGTTTAAGTATTGAGAATCGAAGATCTCTATTCGATACCGCTTAAAACATGTAAAACCATATACAAGAAGTATGTTAAAATAACATGAGTCATGTGTCAACGTATCATATGCACCAAGCAGCTAGCAGCTGCCTGAGGCCCCATAAAATGTGCTTCAAACATACATAGGAATTATGGGCGAAAATGCTGTCGCTGCAGAATCGGCCATACAGCAGCTTTAATGTGGCGTATTGGCGGGCTTATCGTCATATTTACAAATATAGTGCTTTCGAAATTCAATCCAATCCAAGGGTAAAGGCATCCATCCTTCCCATAGGAGATTTGGTAAAATTTTTGACGTTGAAAACTAATATCAATGCAACAAGGACGTTCTTGCAGTCTTGAGGGCCGTGTTTGGACAAAATATAGGTTGCAGTTGGAGCGTGTTTACTTATCTTGAGTGATTTCAGTTGAGTCATGCAGTTTTATACAAAAAATGGCGGGGAAACGATAACTAAGTATTCCCAATATTAATTTGAAAAGCCATCTGTTAGCTGAAAAGGTTTTTAAAAAACTTGAAAGGCCTATTCAGTATTAAAATGTAACCTGCAAAATAAAGTGGTTTTACAAGACATTTTTCTGTGGAGATTTACAAAAAGAAAAACAAATGAATTTGAGGATGTGATGCATTTTGTGCTCTGTTGTTTCTATTATTAAGTAAACTGTTATCGTATAATTTTTTAACACTGCTGTACAGTTTTGAATTTTTAAAACTAATCATTGATATTGTAGTGGAGCTCATAAACCAGCTAGTATAAAAGTCAATTGTGAGTATTGCTTTAGGAAAGGCCCTAATATAAGTGAAATTTCGGGGTAAAGCAATTATGCGCATGTATTTTAGAAGTCACTTTAACGTCAAGTTTGATTTGTGTGGCCACGCAAAGAATATAAACTAGCTTTCCTGACGTCGCGCTGCAATTTCTACAACACAACATGATTTCCATCCACCTCTGCGTCATGCAAAAAGGCCAATTGTAAAGGCAATAAACGGACAAGCATTCGCCTCGACTAACAATAAAACGGGTGAAAGTGGGAGTTAACCCTGCTGAACAATAGGACCATAAACTGGAACCAAGATTCCTCTTTGAGGCGAGAGTTATTTTAAGCCTGCTGGACAGTAGAACCATAAACTCCATCAAGACACTCATTTTCCAAGCGAAAGTTATTTCAATCCTCAGCTCATGCCCGGTCTGGACAATACCTATTGTATTTAAATAATAGGGAACCTTTTCTCTTTTATATGAGCATGAATACTCTGGGATTTAATCATTGCATCTCTATCTGTCTTGTGTTACTCTAGCTTAGACGAGGGCGCGGGTCAGATTCCTCAACTTCTGATTACCACATCAGATTAGGCGTTCCTGTACATATAATTCGGTTGTTCTATGTAAATTTGCATTTGTATTTTGTACAGATTAACATATTTGTATATGTGTGTAATTTGTGTTTTATTATAAATTAAAATGGCTGTTTTCTACCTCTGTTATACTTGTATAAAGGTACGCGTCAGTACTCATAAGCTCACGTCACCTATTACGTTTTTCTAAAATATATTTGCATTAAAACATTAAGCATTCAAACGACGAAATGTAGGAGAGTCAATAATTACGATGTTTTGCTTAGCTATTTGTTCTGAACAGAGATGTCGAAAGTGTATAATAACTAGAGACCCTCCCATTTAAACTTCGACTAGGCGCCCGCTGCTCCCATTGAGGGCTATGGGAAAAGAAGAAATATGTCTAAAGAAGGATGTAGACGTTTCTAGCTCGCGCGACTGTCATTGAAACCCCCCTTTTGACAAAACATGGTAAATCATTAGAACCAGCTTGACCTTGCTCATTTCGTGTATCAGTTGTGAAGACCACTCTTTGATTATCACGAAATAGATGTCTAAAAAAATCTAGACATTTCTTACTCCTGACCTTGCAACCCCATTTTTGACCACATTTTGCAAGAGAACCAGTTTGCTTTTATCCCTTTCATGTATAAATTTGAAGATAATTGTTTAATTAAAAGAAGATAAATGTCGAGGAAGAACCTAGACGTTTTTATTTGATGCGGTGGTTATTGAAGCCCTTCTTTTGACAAAATATAGCATAACATTAGAACTAGCTTAACGTTGTTCATTTGTGTGCCAATTTTGAAGAAAGGTCCTACAACTAGCCAGGAAATTGATGTCTAAAACGAATCTATACTTTTTTTTTCGTGAGATTGTCAATCTTTCGATTCCGTTGTCCAATTTAAAATATAGTTTCTTAGTTAGCACGAAGTAACGGGTAGGTGGCTAAAGAAGAAGCTAGACGCTTTCTTCTAGAGCGATGGTCGCTGAAACCCCCATTTTAAGAAAATATGGCAAATCATTATAACTAGCTTGGTGAAATTAACTTATTGGTTAAATTTTGAAGACAGTTTTTTGATTAGCATAAAAATATGCCTAAAGAAGAACCTGGACTATTGCGGAAAAAATATTTTGCACGACACTTAATCTAGTTACTTGGTTTTATCCACAGTGGCTTTAGTGTGTATTTGTCTACCTGACTACTTGTCATTTTTCACATTTTGGGGTTATTGTCGTATTACTAGTTTTTTCAGGTTATGTTAAGAAATGCGATAAAAAATCCTTTTCCCGTCTCGCTTAGAACGTGATTCGGCATATTCTTGTCGTGGGATTGTCATTCAAACCCTCTTTTGACAAAATCTGGTAGAATATTAGAACCAGCTTAATGTTACCTATTTCGTATTAAATTTTGAAGATAGTTCTTTAATTGCACGAAATAGATGTCTAAAGAAAAACTGAAACGTCTCCTTTTGGTGCGATTGTCATTGAAACCCACTTTTGGTAAAATATAACGTAATATAACGATAAAATAACGTTGCTCATTTCGTGGTTAAACATTGAAGATAGTTTCTTTAAATAGCACGACATAGATGTTTAAGATGAACGTCAGACGTTTCGTTCTGGTGCGATTGTTACTAAAACTCCCCTTTTGATAAAATATGATAAGACATTGAAATGAGCTTGACGTTGTTCATTTAGTGCTTCAATTTTCAAGATAGTTTTTTGATTAGCATGACATAGATGTTTAAAGAAGGATCTAGAAGTTTATTCCTTTCCCGCGATTGTCATTGATACAGTGTGTTTCACTTTACATGGAAGCACCCCTGTATTTTCTTTGTTTTTGTATGGATCGATTTGAACTTTTTATCAGTTGTACAACTCACCAAGAGGCATCTATTCATGTTCTTGAGTGCAAAAGGCGTTATTAGCCTGGCCCACTACGATCAAGAACATGGGTCACATTGTCAATATTTTGCATCGCGTTAGAGTTACAGCAAAAAGTTATTAATAAAAGTTGTTTAGAATCAAAAGAATATCCCAGATACCGATTTTCGTTTAATAATTCGAATTTTTAATTTTTATCTATAAATTTGTCCAAGTCCCAAATTTCAACTTTTAATTTGGTATCAAATGGTATCATGGAGAAACAACATTTTTATTATTGTTGCAAACGTCATTAGCTTTTAATAACGGCTGAATTACGTTTAACTGCTGCTGAGAAAGTAGAAATAAATTAGAATTACTGGTGAAAATGCAAGATCCAATATTATTCTAGCTACTTCTCTATTGGATCTTGCATTTTCACCAGTAATTCTAATTTATTTCTACTTTCTCAGCAGCAGTTAAAAGTAATTCAGCCGTTATTAAAAGCTAATGACGTTTGCAATAAAAATAAAAGTGTTGTTTATCCATGACACCATTTGATACCAAATTAAAAGTTGAAATTTGGGACTTGGACAAATTTATAGATAAAAATTAAAAATTCGAATTATTAAACGAAAATCGGTATCTGGGGTATTCTTTTGATTCTAAACAACTTTTCTTAATAACTTTTTGCTGTAACTCCAACGCGATGCAAAATATTGACAATGCGACCCATGTTCTTGATCGTAGTAGGCAAGGCTAACAACGTCTTTTGTGCTCAAGGACATGAATCGATGTCTCTTGGTGAGTTGTACAACTGATAAAAAATTCAAATCGATCCATACAAAAACAAAGAAAATACAGGGGTGCTTCCATGTAAAGTGAAACACACTGTATATGGCACAACCTTGAAACCAGCTTGGTGTTATTCATTTCGTGGTTAAATTTTGACACTAGCTCTTTCATTATTAACACGAAATAGATATCTGAAGAGGAACCTAGACGTTTTCTGCCCTTGCAATTGTCATTGAAGCCTCTTTCGATAAATTACGGAAAATAGTAAAATTTTTAAGATAGTTCTTTAATTAACACGAAATAGATTTCCGAAGAGTTGACTAGCTGGTTCGGAATGCTCATATTGCAATTTAAACTCCTCTGTGATGTACAGTATCGATAATTTTAAACGTATTAGGTGTGGCAGATGATTATATGATTGAAACATGGTGTAGTTTCGATTTAATGATTTAATTATTTAAAGCATCAATATTAGCCCAGACATTTGTACGGCGCTTATTCCGTTACAATCAGCGTTTAAATCGCCTTGCACTCGAACAGAAAACAATAAGACGTCTGCCAACGGTGCTCAGAGTCTCGTACACGCAAGCACAGCGCCGATTCCACTCAATTGTACCTGGAGCGACTGCACCTATAACGAAGAGCAAAAAGTATCAAAGGAAATTCCCCGCTCCTTTCAGTCATTTGAGATTTCAGACCATGATCCTGACTTCGCCCTCTAGGTCGACTTCCGGGGTTTGACCACTTGAGTCCCTGGACTTTCCTCCTCCTAATACTTTCCTGACCTAGTTTTGCCTTGTGACGGGAGCCCGTCTCGTAGAGTGATCCTTCTAACCTGAACCTGATGCAGTTCTGCTTTTTGACGGGACCCCGTCTACTAAGACTTTCCCGCTAACCTGGACCTTTAACCCAAATTCTGCATCCGCCGCCCACTAGGCCAATTTAACCATAATGAACCGGCTTTACCGAAGTTATTATAACCAAAAACCTCAATAAATTACTAGAATACCTGTAGCACGAATGCACGTGATCCGACGACACCTTCCTGACAATCTTTCGAAAGCGGATTGTATTTCGACGATCGAGGCACGAGAGCACAAGCGATTCTCCAGAGCTCGCCGGGAAACATAGCAGTGAAAAGCAAACGCTCCAGGTAAACCTTTCCTGTTTAAGTAATTCCATGGGTCCCCATCCTGCGTACCAAGAAAGCTTCTAGACCTGCCAGGCTTAATACACTAAGCACACTCGTTACTAACACTGTAATACTTCTAATTACATGGAATTTGTCTGCCCACCAAAATTAAACAATAGCGCTTGTTCCAAACTGCTATTTTATAGGTCAAGTACACCGAAGTTACTTCATCCCAGCCTGCGAGCGCCCATTTCTAACTTATTCAAACCTTTTTTGAAAGGATCCAGTGGAGCAACTGGGCATAACCGACGCCTGTAGTGGGTTGCCTATCGCCAAGTAGCATCGAAGCAGACTATTTACCAGAGCAATTTTCTGTTATAATTCTATGTACATATCCTTACTAATAAGATGTTGTACTTAGTCAGAAACATCATACTATTTATTTCTAAGTTGTTTATTCGTGAATGATCCTGAATCCCGTAATGGCCACTAAAGCTTCAGGTAGGTAGAGACATTCCTTGTACAATTCGAGTCGAAAATCTTAATACGAAAATGTTGGATTGGTCTTCATTAGCCCTCACGAGCGGTAGATAAAAACAATGTTTTTTTTAGGTAAAGTAATCCTTCTGTTTTAAATATGACAAAATGGCATCAGGAAGAGTTGTTCAAAATGTAAAATTATGGTCCTATACAAAATTTCAGAAATATCTACGCATTTTTATGAAACAGTATGCAATAGATGAAGTATTTTTGTGATTATACCAATCCCTCTAACATCAACCAATAAAAAACGGCAAAATGCATAGTTACGCATGTTTTTTTTATTCTTGATTGAAAGCGGGGAGAATCTTCTAAAGACACCCGGATAGTCCGGACGTGTCGGATTCAGCTGGGAAGGGGTCCCAGCCGCCTACCGACTAAAAACCACTCCTTCGCTCTGCAAGTCGCTATGGGATTGTTTGTTGGACATTGCTTCATAGCGACAGCTTCCTGTTTTCCAGCCAGTTTGCCCCCTTCTCTCCTCCTCCTCTTTGGTTTTAATTATTTTCACCACTGCTCGCTCAATAGTCTTCCATTTCTGTCTACTCTCCAACATATGTTCGATTATGATATCAGGGAGCAGTTCCACACCTATATCTACCGACATTTCCTCTTGGATAGGCTTCCAACGTTCGCCGTGGAAAATTGTGTGTTCCGCTGTATCTGTTTGCCCACAATATACGCAGTTGTCTTCCTTAATACCCATCCTTTTGAGGTAGTAGGCAAAGCATCCGTGGCCGGTCAGAAATTATGTAAGATGGTACCCTAGGTCTCCATGGGTTCTATTGACCCATGGTCTTACCCGTCTTATCAGACGTTTTGTCCCCCAGCTGTGTCGGTGTAGTAAGATCACTCTTCTTCCCAGCTATTTAGGGATTCTTCTCTTGCTGCCATCTTTTGTGCTCTGGTGTTCCTTCCTAAATTATACGATCTTTGTTGAGCCATCAGGTGAATAGGAATTACCCCCGCTACCACTTGCACTGCGAGGGTCGATACCGTTTGGTAGGCAGAGGCGATTCTTATCGCTGATCTTTGCTGAACGCTCTCCAGCTTCTTTCTGTGTTTATTCACCTGCAGACAGTGCTGCCATACTGGAGCGCCGTATAATATAATCGAATTAGTTATGGAGCACAGCACCCTCCTTCGTGCGGATTTCGCACCTCTCACATTTGGTAGTAGTTGGCTCAGGGCGGCTACAGCTCTCTCTGCCTTATTAACAACTTGCTCGATGTGGTAGCCTATGTTCAGGTTTTTTCCAATAATAACCCCTAGATATTTGAGGCTCTTATTACTTCTGATCTGGTGGTCGTCAATTGTCACTTGGATATCTTTTAGTTTCCTCTTTCCAGCTAGTATAACTATTACCGTTTTATGCGGCGCAAATCTTAGTCTTCTCCTGTTCAGCCATGCTCCGACCCTATTCGTTGACCACTCTATGTTGTCTTCAATTTCTTGTCGACCCTCTCCTAAGACCAACATGGCAAGGTCGTCCGCGTACCCTACTAATGAGACTCCTGTGGGCAGCTCCAGTTCAAAAACTTTATCGTAATATAGGTTCCACAAGGAGGGGCCAACGATTGAGCCTTGTGGGACGGCACTAGTTACGTCCATTGTGATGGCTTGTCCTACTTCTAGCTTCCTGTCCGAGAGATACTTTTTAAATGCGTTCACCAGGTAGTTTGATAGTCGTTTGCGCTGCAGTACGTCAACTATGCCCTCCCAAGGCACCGAGTTGAAGGCGTTACTGACATCTAAGGTTACCAGCACAGCGTACTTCCCTTCTCTGTCTGCTTCTTTCGCAGCGGTTATTACCCTATTTATGGCGTCTATTGTGGATCGGCCTTCCCGAAACCCGTATTGGTGGTCTGATAATCCTCCTCGATCTTCGATTTCTTGTATTAGTCTACTGTTTAATACATGTCCGTACAGTTTACTCATAGTATTTAGTAAACAGAGAGGTCTGTATGTTCCGTTTCCTTTATCAATTAGTACCAGCTTGCCCACTTTCCATTCCTTGGGGAATTCTCCTCGTCATCCCTCCCAGGACTTTTTGGCACAACTCGGTGTTTTCCTCTGATAGCAGCTTAGCAATCTCTGGGGGAAGCCCATCTGGACCCGGAGCCTTTCCCTTCTTTATCTTTTTTCCCGCCTCCCTGATTTTAGCTTCCGTGCAGATGGGGATGCTTTCAGGAGCTATGTCATTCATCGCCCATCTTACTTTCTTGTGGGCGGAAAATAATTGACTGGCTATTGCTAGTTGTTCTTCGTCGGAGAAGACTATCGGTGTGCGTAAACCCAATTTACCTGTGACAATCTTATAACCTGCTCCTAAGATATCATCATCTATATCTGTGCATAGTTTGAGCCATGCATTTTTCTTGGCAGTTTTTATAGCTTTCCTTAGTAATTTTTGCTTTCTTTGTATCTTCTCCGCAGCTCATCTTTCTGTTCTTGTCTCGAGTTTAAGTTGGCATTTGCTCGCGTTACCTGCCGCCTTTCCTTAATACAAGTTGTTCGTGCTCTCGCAATGTCTTCGTTCCACCAGAACATTGGTTTCCTGGCGATACGGGATTTTTTCGTCGAAAAACTGTATTCATAGCATTTTCAATGTTCGTCATGAAACGTCCTGCCGTGTAATCTTCCTGTTCTTCTGTGGATTGTTTAGTTGTCTCTACGAACATTCCTGCCCTCTCGTTGTCAAATGTCCATCCTTTCCTACATGCTTGTTCTTGGCACCTCTTTACTATCCGGTCTTGGACTGTGAAGAAGATGTAATTGTGATGGTTGAGGTTTTCGTCCTCACTCACGGACCAATCACTCACGTTTCTGATGAGGTTTGTAGTACACCCGGTTACGTCGATGTATGATCGACACCCATTTCTCTCAAAGGTCGGTGTGTTCCCACGGTTCAGTATATGGAGACCATGTTTCTCCATCCATTATGCCCTCCCTTCTATCTTCTACTGGGGATCCCCATCTGGTGGAATTTGAATTAAAGTCTCCACCAACAATAGTTTTTTGCCTCGATCGAAGGTGTTGTCCCAGTGGTTCCAGGTACCACTCGAAGCTTTCTATATTAACGTTGGGGGAGATGTAACAAGAATAAATTGTCACATCTTTTGTTTCAACCCACACGTAACCGTTTCCTTTACCGGCTTTATTTATACGCATGTACTAACTTTGATAATGTACATAGCAACTGATAATCACATACCTTCTACTACGACTAATAGGTGATAGTCACACGCCTTCGAAAACATTACCTGCGTTACCTGCTGTCAGTACAATTGTCATAACAACCACATTAACTGTACTTTTAATATTTAAAATACACTATTCAAATGTTGTTTATTGACTCGTGATATAATCTAGCCGAATGCAACTCGTGTCTTCTCGATTATCAAATAATTTCTGTTTCCACTCGATATATAGTTTAGGCAATCACGCGAGTCCTTCGGCCAAACAATATATCTCGTGTAAACAGAAATGATTATTTGATAATCAAGAACCCACTAGTTGCATTATACATATATGATAACATAGTTACATAAAAGTAAGCCGATATTGCTGAAATTTTGCATGAAACCATAATTTTAAATTTTGAACAGCTCTTCCTGATTAAATTTTATCGTATTTAAAACAGCAAGAGTCTTTACCGGACAAAAACAATTGTTGCTATCTACCGCTGGCGAGGGCCCATCAAGAGCAATCCAACAGTTTTGCATTAAGATTTTCGACTCAGAATTGTACAAACAATATCGCTACCTGAAGCTTTAGTGGCCATTACGGGACACCCTGTATACGTTTGAGAGAACGAACCCAAGCGCATCTGAGCGTATCCGAGGCGAAAGTAAAGTAAATTAAATTAATAGATCTACAGAACAATCCGTGATCATTACAATATAACATGTGGAACTCCAAAGAATCAAACGGATATCCATATAATAAGAAGCAAGCAATTTAAATTTAAAATAATGATAACAACACGAAAGAAAGTCGGGAGATCTAGACTAAGATGAAAGGACGAATTATTAGAAGATTTAAGAGTAATCGTGGTGAAAATTGAGAGCAAAAGACAAAAAATATGTTAGAAAATTACATCTCTTCTTAATTAATCGTACTCTTCTTTTCAGCATGTCGTGACCTAGTGGTTTATACAAGGTCATCCTTGCTGTACTCCATTTTTCTCTATTACGAGCGGTTTATGTGGCATCATTTATTGTTTCACCAGTAGCTTCTTTAATTTGATTCGACCATGTTCGCCCTTGCAGTAAGTCCTGAATAGGTAATCTTTCCAGTTTATTGGCATATTTATATTATGTATGTTAAAATATATCAGTATAGCATGGGATTGGGCAGCATACAATCGCATTGGTTCTTGTATGTCTTAAATATAATGGACTCATTAGATCTTCACCATAGAACTATACGCCTCCAGCACCATAATTAAAAAACATCAATTGTTCTCTTCGCTTTTGCATTTAGTGTCCATGTCTTGAAACCATAAATAATTGCTGAGAAAACTATAGACTCCTAAATTATTATCGTGTTTAATATCATATTTCTGCTTTTTCATACTCCTTCCAGTTTTCTTTAAGCCCTAATTTCTGCTCGTTTCTTGATTTTTTTCGTAAGTTGTAACCCTGCTAGTTCTCACAAATTCCAACCATGCGTCTTCATCTACCACTTTAATATTCTCAACTGCTCTGGTAGGTAAGTAAAGGTTCAAGGTCATTTTATTCTCCCAACTAGGGGCGGGCTGCTATAGGGAACTTGCATCCCTCTTCGGTCAAAATCAAAATTCTAGGATAGGTGAGAGAAAGGAGGGGAGAATGGAAGAGAGGCCAGGAAAGATGGAGAAATACTGCCCCGGCATTCGTCTCAGAGAAGGTACTCTGTTGACTAAAGAAAACCTGAATCAGAGCAGACGGCCACGGGAATCGAACCCGCGACCTCCCTAATGCTAAGCAGACGTGCTAACCACTAATCCATAGAGTTCGTTCCGATTGAACTTAGTTTTTCGCTATTCTTATTTTTCCTGTCGATGATCATAATACTGGTTTTATAGGGGTTACTTTCTAGTTTTACTAATATGTTGTAACTTACTCAGACTATTTAAATTAATCACATTATTAAAAAATATTCACTTATAATACCATGAGTAGTCAAAGTGATGTCGACTATTTTTGTCACGAATGTCCATTGCGCTTTGGTACTATTAGAACGAGTGCGCTAGCACGAGTCCTAATCCGAAGCGCAATGGACATGGGTAGTGATATCACCGCAAAAATAATCTACTTAACTTTGACTAAGAATGGTATTCGAGGGACTATTTAATGAACCAAACTACTTTCTCAAATTAGTTTTCAGTAAATCTCGCAACAAACTACGCAATTTCTATAGTAACAGAACATTAATATTGACTTTTTCTAATAAAAATAAAATTTGTTGAAAATAGTCACTTGAATACCTTCTAGGAAGATATATCCGCTGATATTTTTTGATTGGTCAAGAAACGTCAAAATTCTGGATTTTCATTGGTCACTTTTTGACAGATGACAGGTGAATTGAATAGTTGTGCATATTTTTTCAAGCACTAAAACTTTCGCATTTGCAATTTTCGGAAGAAACCACCCCCACAGAGCTAGAATGGCGGAAACCGATTTTTGGTAATTTTATCGCTCTCTACCGTTTGAAATGCCAACTTCTCGGTATCGCGGTAAGGATAAAAAATGTGTAGAATTTTATTTTCAACATTTTTTGTTGAGTAACTTTTTCTGTGCGACTAATGGATGGCGAGAAAAAAAAACAAATTTAATTTTTTTCAAGATGGCGGCTGTTTGGCAGGGCGTAGGGGCACTTCTTTTTGATTTTACACTTGCCTAATGGCCCTAAACCACTGGGCAAAGGCAATAGCTGCGTCCAATTGTTTTAAGGTGACTGGGTATTTTCCGACAATTTTACTGTACTATATACCAGGGCTAGATAATATAAATTAAAAACTACTGCGTGTATAAGTATTAAACTAGGTACCGCAATGCTTGATATTACAAAATCTAAACGAATTCTGTTATGTACTGCCTCTTAAATTAACCCAAAATATATGTTTTAATTTAAACAAATAAATAAGAATTACAAAACCTTACTAGCGATTTCACTGCATTTTCGGAATTTTTGGAGCTGCAGCTAATCGGAATTTTTCCAAATGTACAAACACGCATGAAACTGGCTGTTAATATTTCATAAAAAAGTTATTGAAATAAAATTTTAATCATGCTTTACCTCGAGCTCGGCGTTAAAAATGTTTTTGGTGTATGGCTTGAAAGGGTCTTTTATAAAGTGCATCGTTAAAATTTCTGAGAGTATGAGATTTGGCTTAACGGATAATTAAGAGCATACACTTGCTTAAGACAGTTTTAAATTGTTATGATCTCACGACTGGACATTTATTGGGTAGCAAAAATATAGGTTATAAAAACCAGTGTTTCTTTGTAGGAGAAAATCAATCTTAACCATTATTTCACAGTTTTTTGAAATTGCCGTTATTGTTATTGTACTCCATTAATGCCGCGGACAAAGTTATGCAACCCAAAAGACTATTTCCAATAAAACCTAGATTCAACAATTTTATATTTTAAGAATGCATGTTTAGGACACGTTGCTTTAAAGTGATATGTGAGTGAATTGTGGCTCGGAAACTAATTTTCAATTTTGGACCATTTCGAGCAGATAAATTCACAAATAGAGCGTGAGAGAAGAACAGTAGAAAGTTTTCTTAGGTTACAGGAGAAAAACCAAGAAAAAATCACCGGTCATATTTGATTAAGTTAAAGTAATATTAACCTTAAATTGCAATTGATAAAGCAGTGATACGAGGGGATATTTATATCTAGTTAGCCTGGAAAGTTTCTAGTCAAGAAAAGTGAATATGGTTGCTATAGTTACAACTATAATGTTTTATAAATAAGTTGTCAAAGTTTGACATTCATCAGTTGAACGGTGAATTTTTGAAGACGGCATGTCTGAGAAAAAGATCAGTTATTAAGTATTTATTTTTGAAAGGGTTACCGGACAAAGAAATTTTTGCTGATATGATAGAAACCTTAGGTGATCAGTGTCCTTCATACGCCATTAGTAAAAACTGGGTTGCGAAATATAAAAGAGGAAGATCAGATGTGAAAGGTGAGCACCGCCCTGAAAGACCAATTTCTGTGACCACTCCGGAAAACATTAATCCTGTCCATGATATGATTTTAGAAAATCGACGTATTGGGATTAGGAATATTGCAGAAGCATTGCAAATTTCCTATAAAAGTGTGTATCACATAATCCATCACGACTTGGGTATGAAAATGCTTTCGGAAAAATGGATTCCAAAATGCTTGAACGTTGATCAGATGCGCGTACGATTGACAACGTCAAAGGAAATCTGCCGCCGTGTTGCAGAAGATTCCTCAAACTTTTTGGATCGGCTTGTTACTATGGACGAAAGTTGGATTCATCACTATGACCCAGAGACTAAAGAGCAATCCATACAGTGAAAGCATACTGGTTCTCCAGGACCCAAAAAATTCGGTGTTCAAAAATCGGCTGGCAAGATTCTTGCTTCAGTTTTCTGGGACAAAGATGGGATAATTCTGGTAGATTATGTGGAATGGGGCAGAACTATCACGGGATCATATTATACTGAGTTGCTAACTATACCAAAATGGAATCCTTTTTAAGAAACAACCTGGATTTAGAAATTACACTTGATTCGGCCAGCAAAATTAGCGATAAACGTTGCTTAATAACCACTGCAAGTTTACAAGAAAAAATTGAAGTGCTAAAAAGCAAAAGTAAATTGAAAAATATGTAGAACCACAAAAAGACAATGATCTGACAGTAAAGAAGAGAGACATACAGAACAAAATAAGGAAAATAGCAAAGGAGAAAATAAAGGCAGGGAAATCAGCAAAAACTGGGTACCAGAAACTACTAACGAAAGATCAACTTTGGAAATGGGATGAAAAGAAAGAAGATCTGTTAATGGTTTACATTAATATAACACCACACCAGCTAAGGGAGACAAAAACGATTAACCTACAAGATACCAGAAAAAGGCACATATACCGACAAGGCAGGAAAAAAGGTAAAAACGAATAAAAGTCAGACCGAAAATAAAACATAGGAACACAATAAACGGAGGAGCACAGCCCCGAAAACACAATTAGAGCTGCAAAAAGTGAAAAATAGGAAATTATGGAAGTTGGGAGCCTGGAACATAGGTATGAAGCATAAACGGGAAGAAATAAGAGCTGTTGGCCGAATTTTAAAATGCAAAACTAGACATATTGGCTGTTTGTGATACAAAGAAAAAAGAGAAAGAAGTCAATAAAATGGAAAAAGAACACGTACTACTTTTCAGCGGAGTTGAACATAATTAAATGGTTTAAGAAAGGAGTTGGGTGTGCAAAAAATGTGTTCAATATATTAACAATTGGACATTTATATTAGAGAGAATAATTATGAAAATAGAAGCTCAGTTAGATGAAACAAGTACTAGAACCATAGTAATAGTGTATGGGCCTAGCGAACATGAAAGAGCAGCCACAAAGCATGCGTTTTCGGGAGATTTCAACGAGACCATTGAAGAGGCAAGTGATAGAGTGATAATCTTAGAAGACCTAAATAGCAGGATGGGAAAAAAAGGAAATGGAGATTTACAGATGTTAGGCCTGCATGGCGAAGCTGTCAGAAACAACAATGGTAACCCGCTAACAAATTGCTTCAGGCAAGTATACAAGGCAAGTGAAAAAGTAGAAATGAAAATTCAGTAATCGATTACATTTTAGTATGTGTTGGATGTGTTGGACGTAAGACTGTATAGGGGTCCAGAAATATACAGCGACCATTACTTAGTCTTAGGAAAATTGAGAACAAAAACACAGAAACCACAGGCAAGTATAAACGTTAAAAAATCAAACGAGGTAATCAAAGGATAAAAGCTCGCAGACAAGGATATCGCAGAAAAATACAAGCACAGCGTAGATATAAAAGCTGGACAAGGTAAAGAAGGAAATCATTTTAGCGAAGGCAAAGGATGCATGTGGAACAACAGTTGTTGACAAAAACCGGAAACAGACGAAATCGTGGAGTAATGAGATCAAACAACAAGTACGAGTGAAGAAGAGGAAATGGAAAGAGTACCTAAGTAATAAAACGGACGAAAGTTATTCGGCATACAAACAGCAGCCAGTGCACAATGATATTACAAACAAAAAGAAAGTCAGGAGAAGAATTTTGAAGAACGATGGAAGACGTTAGCAAATTAAACCAAAAATGATGTTACAAAGTACTGAAAAATTTAAGGAACAATAGACAACACGAGAACAGATAACCGACAAAAATTAACACTCAATAAAAAACGAAGAAGAGATAATGAAGAGATGGAAACAGCATTTCCAAGATTTATTATACGTACAACAAAAATGACACACAAAAAAGCATGCAACTAACACAAATGGAAGATGAAGAGGAACTAATCAACAAAGAATAGAAAATCAGCTGGACATGAGTAGATAACACCTGAAATGTTAAAACATCTTGAACAAACGGGAAAAGGAATTCTAACAGAAATGTTTAGAAGAGCATGGAATGAACCGATAGTACCAGACGACTGGAAACGGCCGGGAATGCGGAAATTATAGAGTCATCACTTTACTAAGTATTCGATAAAGTTCTCCAAAAATTAGTTTGAAAAAGCCTATAAGGAAGATGTATGAACGATGGGTGGCAGTAAGGCACAATCTCGCACTGAATTTTTTCGCTTGATGCGAGGTGGTCCTTTCTGGCAGTTTCTGTATCTTCCTTTTGATGTGTGAATTAGTCTTTCAGCTACATGATGTTTCATTTTTGATATGGTAGACAAATCCTCTGATGTCCTTGGTCTGCATCGCCCAGCCTCTTTGCCCGTGTTAACTAGAGCTTTTGAAATCTCGGTTCGGGGGTGTGTACTTTTCATGTAAGGAGGTACAATCTTGCCTGTAGACAATCTAGGCATTTACTACACATTTATCGGACAGATAAGCAAATATGGAAAATACCAACGTTTAGCCTCGCTAGGAGTTTTATACAGACCCATCAAGACATTTGCTTTATCCACCCCACCCAAGTGCTTATTATAATTAATTATTACAGATGATGAAATAGTATCTACTTTCTTCTTTTCAATTTTGTTGTATCTCTTTACAGTGCTTTTTGAACTTACCCCATATAAAGTGCTGCCTAATACGACTCATTTGTTATCTACCCATTTGACAACAATTATATTTTTAGTAATGTCAGCCTTATAATCAAATGTGTCTCTTCCCTGTTTATTCAGAACTTTGCCAGTTTCTATAGGACAGTCAGCAATTCTGTTGTTAGGCAATGTTCCTAAACTGTATAGATTCATTTTAACTTTTAGATAAAACAGACCTGAAAAATTATTGTCAAAGTACCGCAGAGTTAGGATCAGGAATAGATTTGCACAAGGAAATAACAAAAGAAGCAATTTTTGCTTCCATTAAACTTTCTTCTTCAGTAAGTTTATCTGGGGTTCTTGAAGTAGCTGAACCATGGTAAGGAATAAAGCCTCTAATATAACCAGAAACTCTAGCAAGGACGAAAAAGGGATACCCCCATTTATGTGGTTTGCTTTTAATATATTCGAGTAAGTTGCCTGCACGAGTGCTTTTATGAGCCACCATGGTTTCATCAACGGAATCATCATTTTCAGGATGATACTTTCTAAAAGTCTCACGTACTTGTTCAATAAGAGGTCATACTTTGAAGCATCTGTCGTTTCTATTTTTACAAATCGTCTGGGAATCTAGAATAGATATTTATGCATTAAGGGAGATATGAATATGTTTTTTCGTTGAGGTCAACCGAAGGTGATCTAAAAACACTTTGGCACAGAATTATACACTTTGTAAATGTTGTGAGTAAATGACCTTTCAAAAAACTGTTCTTTATGAGCTGGTAGTGCAATCAGACCTCCAAATCTTAGGTTCAAATTATGAATATCTATATTTTTTGTGTAAGATGTGGAGGACAGTCCTTCAGAATCACTCTATGATAGAAAACAGAAGCGTGCAGTATGCTTTTTTTCCATATTGAGCCAATTGGTTTCTTTAAATTTTGGTGAGATGTATTTCCTACGTCTAACACCATAATGTGAGTCTTAAACAAGAAAACCTTGGATATTCCTAGCTGTGCTACTATCAAGATAAGGACCATAAAGAACATCACAGTAACTAAAATGAGAGAAAACTAATGCCGCACAGAGAACAATTTTAATTTTCTTGCTTAATACTAGTCTATCGTTATATAGCAACTTTAGGTTACTACCAGCTTTTCGAATGCAAGAATTGACATGTTCTCGAAACCGAAGGTTTTGGATCAAAAATCACCCCCAAACTCCTTACAGTCTCAGAGACAGGCAATGGTACATTATTTATCCGAACAACGATGTACTACAGTCATATGTCTCTTGAATGACCAGATCCAAAGTACATAACAACAGATTTAGCTGAATTGACTTGAAGGCAATGTAAAGCTGCAAACTCCATTAGCTTGCTCACATCTTCATTCATTAATGTTTATGAATTTAGACGATCTGCGTGTCGTCAGCATATTGCTGATAAGAGCAGTGGGATAGCCTGTTACACAAAGTTGATGAATAGATTACATAAAGCACTGGACCCAAAATTGATCCCTGAGGCACACCTCGATTAATAGTTTGTAAATTTCTCTCTATTAATGAAATGACCGAGCGATTAAACCTGAAGTTATCCATAATTTCAAGCATCAGGGGTGGTTGATGGCATCGGAAACCTGGGAAAAGTCAAACAATACTAATGCCGTCACTTTTTCTTCATCCGATTATGCAGGTCAACACTTTTAGAAATAAACTGACTGTTACAGCAATCTGATTAATGTAAATGGTATTTTTTTAATTACTAAGCGCCTTTATACGTTCAAGTTTAAGTAATTACTTACTAAAATCATTCCATAAACACATAGCAGTTGCCAATTAAAAATTCAGATTCCCACAGCTTTGTCCAAGTTCTTTGTTGGAGCAATAGTACGTGAGGATGCATGCAGCCATTAGCCAATTTACGGCGAAGCAATGCAACGAAGTAAACTTCCGAAATGCATACCATTTTCATTCATTCAATGCTCAAAATGTGCACTTCTGTCTTAAGTAAAAATAATATTTTTTTTTTCAAATTTCACACAGAATAGAAAACTTGCAAATAAAAACATAACTCTTTGATTTAACTTTTCAGAATGGTCGCGCTTACTTACATTAAAAAATTATGCGAAACGATTTTTTCAACGAAGAATGCACAGTGTAGATAGCGTTTTAATATAGCCGACACCAGCGCACCTTGCTACGTAGTCAGGCCAGATTTGTCCTTTATTACTTTTCTTCTATTAGTACATTAGTTACGTAATACATACGAACAACAAGAATGTTATTTTCCTCTTTTTGAAATATCTTTCCAAAGGTTAGCTTTTACGCAGGTTTCAATGTCGACGAACACTAGCTGCAATAGTTTTGCTATTGAGCGGCTCTATCAAAATCTCTATTATTACAGAATTTAATCTAGATAACGGCAAATGAAAACTTTTTTGCTGTTTTCGAAAACTATTAATGCTTTAGTTTTGAAATTCTAAACAGATTCTAGGTCTTCTCCATGTAGTTTCCCGCCAAATCGATGCAGTTTTCAAG
Organism: Agriotes lineatus; assembly: GCA_940337035.1. Lineage (NCBI taxonomy): Eukaryota > Metazoa > Arthropoda > Insecta > Coleoptera > Elateridae > Agriotes > Agriotes lineatus. Next base: position 81,949,866 of record OW679203.1, read on the forward strand.
TTGTCATAGCGAGCTTTCAAACTCCTCAACGGAATGAAATCTGAGAATGCTGGATTCAACGAAGAAAGATTCTGAAGCCCAGTTTAGCCGCTTTTGATGCCGCTGCAATGCATTTGTGCAACTACACATTGTCGTGCTGTAGGAACACTCATGTTCGCAGTGTCCACGGTGTTTGATCTTGATTTGGTGTCACAATTTGGCAATAAGGTTGCAGTAATACTGATACGAACATTGCCAAGAAAGCCGATAAACAACATGCCGTGAGAATAAAAAAGAATCTAGACCTAGAACATCACTTTGACGGTTTATACCAATAGGGACGACTCTTTTAAATTGAATTTACATGCTTATTATAAGGAGTAATTGTAACGCTAGCTCCCGTTTCAATTTGATTAATTCTATATTAAATAATATATGCAAATTGAAACGTCGCCGACCTTTAGCGTTATCAAGAACCCGGCGTGTCCCAGGGAGATAAGCTAGCGCAGACCGAAGTTCCGCCCGTGATAACAGCGCGAGACAAAGGTTCGCCGCGCGCCGTTCCTCCCCACCTATGAACAAGCGAGCCGTATAAAAGGGCTTGCACAACGCATTTCAGGAGAGATTTCCAAGAGATTGCTGATTCTCCTCCAGCATTCATTCCCGCAAACACCTAGTTCCCGATCCTTCGTCCTGTCCTGTCCAGAGAGATTATTACCGAGACTTTTCTTCTGATAGGTTGTCCTTCCAAAGAGTTCCTCCGTCGACTCTACCAGTACCTAGGGAACCGTTCCGAGGCTGAGTTCAATTTAGTGGTTCCGCAAGGAACGTCTGAAACGCCAGCTATATTTTCCTCTAAACCTCCTAATAGCTAGTTCAATTTAGTGGTTCCGCAAGGAACGTCTGAAACGCCAGCTATATTTTCCCTGTAAATATCCTACACCGAAAACCGTTTGTAAATCAGTAATAAGTAACGTAATATTTAAATCCCAGCTCCCTTGCATTTTAAATTTGGCGCTTTGCTAATCAAGCAGAATTAGAAGCTTCAAGCTACCTAATTAGAATTTACCTGAATTAATCCTTGAGAATTGCAGCGGCCGTCTTGCTTGGGAACTCTGCGGACTGCACTGACAGCTTCGCCAAAGATTTCACCTGGATTTTTGAGGTTGTTAACCTCAAAAATCACGCCGATTCGGAGTTTCGTTCTCCGAGCGGAGCCCCGTCGTGCGGCGAATTCTTCGGAGTATTTCACCAACAAACTGTAGTTACACGTATAGGGTGAGAACTCGCGTTAACAGTTTTAATTTGTGATTTGTTTACAGAAGCCAGAATCCGCAAATCGGAAAATTTGACAGACTGCACGGCGTCGCCAACAGCGCGCAGTTCAACGCCGATCGGGAAGCGCCGACAATTCTCGACGCTTTCGAAGCGGAGCGCCTAGGACGTCGGCAGATATTCCCGGCACGGACGTGACGCGGGTTGCAGCAGCCGCAGGAACCAACAACGTTATTTCAAGTCAAGAATGTTAATTTTGAGCAATATACATCTCACTTAGTTAATTACACGAATATTTAATTATGTACGATAGTTTTATAAAATAAATTGTTGTACAGGATACTCCGTTGGTGTTTGCTTATTTATGGTATATCTGAGCGAACGATTGAACCTAGCTCCGATTTATGAGCTATCCCGTGGTAAATAAATATTACAACCCTTATAAGCAGGGGAGAATATTAGAAGAAAAGAAAATATAATTCTACATGTGTGCAAGGAGCACTACGTACAAAATCTAAGAAAGGCAGCATATTAACAGAAAAAGAAGACTGCAAAGTTACTACCTGATAAAACGTAGAAGAACCTGATAATAAAGTTAAAAAACAAGACTGGAAACCGGGAAAAGCAGTAGGGGGAGATGCGAAGATCATAAAATACCAATAGCCTGGGGGATAATACATTAAAAAATGGGAGTCACACAATTGCAACTATTATCGAGCAATATGTTTATCTTCTAACACAGAGAACATATAAACTAAAAGAAAGAATCGAAGAATCACGAAGAACCAGCCACCTGCTGACCACATATGCAGATTTAGGGCCACACATCTACATGTATTGAAGATAATGATGGATAAAAGTACGGAAAGAGACAAACCATTATTCTTACCACTCATAAAGCATACCAAAAGAAAATCTATAAAGGTAACACAACAGACACAACTCATTAAAATACGAAAGGACCAGTAGAAGCTAAAGGGACAGATTCAGAAGGCTTCCAACTCAAAGAGAATTGAAAGAAGGGTGTTTGCTGTTTCGCCTTTGTTTAAAGCATCAGTAAAGCAGATAATAAAAGAAGTCGAAGAAAATCAATTTGAAGTAAGAGCGAGATATGAGACAGTTTGTAGGTAATGATTATGCAGATTGGTAGATTGTTGACTGCTGACACCGCTAATATGTTGCATTTCCGTTTTTGATGTTCCGTAGGTTTTGAACTGCTTTTGCTGATTGTCATTGCAAAATGTGGACGCCCATAAAAAACCCGTAAGAGGCGAAATAAAGTTCCTTAGCAGAATTGAAGGCGTGACAAAGAGGAAGCGAAGAAATAAGAAGGTTCGAAGTAAAACCACTAACGGCGAAGGTAGAAGATAATCAGCTGCGCTGGCTAGGTCACTTACGTAGAATGGGAAATTAAAGAGAAATACAGGCTAATTGGGAAGCACGACTAACATGTAGAAAATCTAAATGACGGCCAATAACTGCGTCGTGGAACCAGGAATTAGAGAAAGTGCTGGACAAGCGGGAAATATCTCTTAGGAAACAGAAAAAAAGTGGAAGGAGATATTTGCTGGTGAAAAGTGAGAGCCGGAATTATAGCAATTTACCTCTCGACAGCATTATCGGTAAATGATATAAAACTAAGAAAAAGAGGGTTTTACTTTTTTGTGGTATAATAGTAAACGAATCTACCGGATTTTATATGCCGACTATTATTATAGAAAATAAGATTATACCCACCTTTATTTTCGGATCTATGCTACGCTTAACCGCTTCCGAGCGCCCTTAAATAATGAAATGCTTTTATGGTCACCAACAATTTCCGAATGCTTTGAAGTATTGAATCTTAGGTGTATGCACGTCAACTAAAAACTAAAACCTTTTATTAACTATAATCGGTAAAAATGTTAACTAATTGCAAATTAGCCTCGTTTATCTGATACAAAACATCATGTTTTATTCTTTATTTAAAAGGTGCCGGAATATAACACGTGCAATATACAAGTCCATCTATAAATTCAATATCAATGTACAATTATTGTACAAGAATCGAAAAATTTGATAATTACAAAAAGCACATGACACAAATATTACTAAGCGTCGGCTTAGCGCCATCTGCATAAACAGACGCTGTAGGGGTGGTTGACTGTCAACTACAATCGTAAAATGTAAAGGGTTAGTAACGCTGTTATAACCTCCTTGCACGTTCTATGCAGGGTGTAAGGTAAATTTACTAGATTTTAGGAGTAATAACACTAAACAAAATCTTTACTAACACGAAATTTGCCCCTGGACGTCATTTTTGCATTATGTTGCTAACTGCACAAATACTACAATTTTCTTTTCCAGCACTTCGATTCGATAGTTAGTAGCTGTCATTGGCAAAAAACAAAATGTGATTTACAAAAATGTAGGGTACGCAAATCTTACAGCTATAAACTATAGAATTAAAAAAAGTTATCTTTGCGAAAAAGTTAATTAACAATTACTTCGTGTTCAAATTTAATCATAACACAGTCATGTTTAAAGTAAATAAAGAGAGGGATGCTTATATGTAAGTTGCGAGAATACCGCACATTGAGTTTAATGTTCTCTTCCACATACTGTGTTTTGTGGAAGTTTCTTACGTTTTGTTGTGGATTTTATGGGTACCTAATAACTTCAGTGTTGATAAAATCACTTGGCGTTGAAAGCGAACTTATTTGTATTAAGAGACGGTAAAATTAGTTCATTATCGATTTTTGGTAACAGCAAACAAGCTGTAGATAGTACCCCAACACTAAATCGAAGCACTAAAAACCTAGAGATTTATTGTTCAACATGTTAAATATGTCTACATAGGTAATGCAGAGGGGTGCTGTCGCCGCCTAGCGGAATTTAGCTAAAGCTGTAGCGAACAGCAGGGACCGGCTATGTTTGTATCCCCAACATCTTATGTTCGTATCATTTCAATTATCTGGGAATAAATGCGAAATATAGAAGCTTCATGCGAATAAACTAATCACCATTGTTAAACTCACAGTATGTAAGTATTATCAAACATCACACTAGCTAGCCTACTATACGGTTTGTAGTATTGCTATTCTACACCTGAGGGCGCCTATGCAAGAAGCTAACATTTATATGAAATTAAATGGAAAATTAAATTACTTAGCTCTGTACTGTTGAGATACACAATTCTTGTGGATTAAATGTATTGTGTAGGCATACAATGTGAACATTACGTTATTAAGAATATAACAAAATATAAATTAGAATTAAATAGGATTATGCACTGAAATGCTATTGCAATTCTATTTATTAGTAATATATGTGTTTTTTTTGGCTTGATATCATAACTAAAAACTATTTATTCTAAGAACATATTGCAATAGTAGTAATTTGCTGTTTATTATTAAACGCGTTTGTAACAGCTAAAATTACTCGAGTAAGTTAGTCGGATTAAAAACCGCATGTTTTTAACTTCATAACGATTAAATCATAGGTATTGGAAAATTTGACAACAGTTTTGTTTATTTGACGAAGATAGTGAGTGCTGCAGAGGTTCGAACACGAAGTGTTTACATAGTTTCTAAGACATTTCGTTCCTCTCGACAATTCCGTGAAATGGAACTAACAAATATATCAATTATCTTGATACAGAAACGTTGTTTTACTTATACTATATAGGTATGGAACAGTAGCAGGTTTGCGCTATGTTATTGTTCCGCTACTTTGGGTCGTGAGTTGTGTTAACGAAATTGTTCTTGCTGAGTACTAAAAATATGGGCGACAGTTGCCGTACAGCAACAATACAATATTTGATTAAGACTACCCTTTAAAAAATCAACTGTTAGAATTTAATGCCGGTCAGCGCCGGACTGGGTGTTTGAATCGGCCCGGGCACTTAACCCCAAACCGGCCCCTTTTAAAAATGACTTTTTCAGGAAAACAAGCCCAAGTATTAATTTAAAAAGAAAGTTCTAAAAACACCATTCAGGCAATACAACAAATATAAAAAACACAAAACAGGTTAGTACACTCTAACTGCACATGGGTGTAACTAAGAATCAAGTAAAAAAAGCAAATATAGTATAAAGATTATAGTAAAATATTAAATTACAAGTCGCTTATGCTTTTACACTTATCTGTCAGTGTATGCAAAATATCATCATTTTCTATATACATTAGAACATGCTTCGGAAGGCATTGACATGAAAGCCTTTAATTGATCGCGATATAAACAGCTTCTTAATCTATTTAAAATAATTTTTCACATGCGACTTTGTTACGTTTAGAGTGCGCTTCTACAATTTTGCAGTTCTGTGCAAGCCGTCTATGTTTCCGATGCCTGTAGTACAGCTTTTAAATTTCGCGTTCTCTCTCCCTTGCTTTTGGTTTCGGCCGGACAGCGACACGAATTTAGGCTTTTGTTCTCGGCATCGGCATGGCTGTTTCCTTTTTGGCGCTGTGAAGGTGATCAGGTGTTAGCGTCTTTGAAACTGTCCGGCAGTCTTGCGGGCTTGCATAGTATGATTTTTAATTTTTAACTTTCGCAGAATGTGCGGATTGATGCAGCCCTGGCAGTTTTATTGAGAAATAATTTCTCTCGCGCCTAGTTTGCCGGATTTGAAAGCGCTTCCCTGATCCGTAGCTACACGTGGCCCAAAATCAATCTGGGGTAAGTCGTTTGAAGCTTTTTGTGCCGTGATTTAAAGCATCCATGTTTCTATCATGGACTTTCTTTTTTATGTAGCCGCTAGTTCGGAGCCTCTGAAAATGGTAGGTTCAAAGCTTTCCGAAAATTGCCATCCTCGCAATTGAGCGCATCGGGCTTGAACTGGTTTGAATTGAACACCTGCAGTTCCAACCTTCGAATGCCTGACGGCCATAATCTGTGCCAGTTGCGTGAATTCTCATAGAGGGCAGAAGGGGGCAGAATCAGGTTTTGTGTTTATTTTTAAGAATGTAGAATGCTGCGAACAGTGAATCGGTGCAGAGACTTCACCCGTATTGCTACCGATTTCAGTCAGAATTTCTGACTCCGACCGCTGTGTACAGTTCGCTTCACGAGCTGCTTACCTGACGGCACTGAATGATTTTCCAACCATGGAGCCGATGTCAATCGCCATTGCATTTGTTTTATACTGTTGTAATGTATATTTGTACCTTTTTAGATTGTTTAGGCTATTGTTGTCGCAAGCCGAGTTTGTCGAGGTGCACTTTAATTTTGCAAATAATATTCTGTAATATTGTATTAAATGGTATATTAATTATGTGATTATATACTGTGATATAAGCATGTTGTCTTGTTTTTTGCTACTGCTATCTGGACTCGTGTGCTTAATTTCAGATAATTGTACTACCTTGTGTTGCCTGGATACATTTGTTCTTGTAAAAAGATTGTTGCATTTCAAGATAAAACTTGAAATAAACTTTCGATCTCTTGCTGGTAATGTTTATTTTGTATTCAAAGTTAAATTCCAAGTTGTATTTCTTTACGGTTTTTACTATTCTTAGATTTAATATTACATTTTAGAATTATAAATGCTTTAAAATACGGTCCTGGATAAAGAAAGCATTGTGAATTGAAATTTGTGTTTGTGCCGGCAAGTAGAGGGGGTAGTTTAACACGGGAAGGTTATACAAGCAAGCGAACAGACGATCCGGACTTTTGCTGAAGTGCGTACTTGCCCATCTCTTGATGCGATGGCCGACGGCTAACTGAATTTGGCCTTACGATAAGCGAAGTAAATACAAGCGGTTTCAATAGCTTCGAAATGAGTAAATTGCTGCATATAAATTCTTGTGGAGTTTACAAAGAACCGTTTGCTGCAGCATTTATATTTAAAGAACGAATTATTCAACGTGTACACGTAAGTACATTCGTACCATATTTAAAGGGTACATTTAAAGCGTCCGTTTGAAAACGATAATTCACTCCGCACCTAAGGGTAACGACGTACTGTTAAGGGGCCATAACGTGAGAGTTGCCAATGCTGGGATTCCCGCGTTGTAGTTTGTGTGATTATTTTCCACGCCTTGACTTCCAGGATTAGGTGATGCAGTCCGAGGTTTAAGATGATACAAACCACCGCTACTTCGAGGAGTGAAACTAAATCGAAATAAGAAAGTGTAGTTGTTACGCGGTAAAATTTACGTCTACGTACACGTATGGTGTAGATTAGATTAGATGCAAGTGCGACCAGTCAGGGACATAAAGACATAAATACATTTTGAAATTTACGTTTTTTAAGAACAATTATTTCAACGTTATTCCTGATGATGTTTTACGATTTCCATTACTCCTGCAAAGCGCTTGTGAACAACCCCAAGCTATATCGCATGTAGGTAGCTCTAGGATTTAATTCTATTTTTTGTTATTTCTTTTGTGTTTTTATGTTTTTTTCTGATTTGCAGTCAATAGATTGATGTAAACAAATTGTTTTTTAGTGCATTGTTTAACGTTTAGTTTCAGCAGACAACTCTAAAACGGAACCAGATTTTTGTTTTTGCAGGCCACGAACTCAGATATTAAGAAAGTTTCATGTTCACTGAGCTAGCTAATCAGATAAAAAGGACAAATAATTACTTAAATATTACGGCATACAAGACAAGTTCAAATTTGATATATTTACGGGGGGGGGGGGGCGTGTAGGTAACAAACACCGCACTTCAAACTTGCTCAGCTAGACTTTTTGTAGAATATTTGTAGATAAGTTTAGAAGGAAGTGGAAACTTGAGAGATGAAAGCATTCAAAGCCGTGGTACAACTCCTTGTGATTTGCAAATGTGAATTGTATGACATTACAACTTTGTCCATAGTCACATTAGAAATATCTAGTCTAAATTTGTCAGATCAATTTTGTAGTGCATTATCTTCGTATATTTCGTCGTGAAATCTCCTTTCCTTTCGTATTTTCTGAGCACAGATTTCTTTCATAACGACAACGTCTAGCGGGATTTCATTTTCAAGCAATCTCTAATTTACTCTTCAGCAATTTTATAAAATTTCCGGAAAATCGCTTCAGGGACTATAAAGCGTCCTCGACCATGCAGTATTTTTGCAAGAAATCCATACTTGATGTTTGGAGCATATCGTCAATATTTACGGTTTATGGAACATTTATGTGATCAATCTTCCCGATCGTAGCCTTCAACATGTTAATACGTGGTTGTGATTAACCAGCAGCCCACTGGCCCCAACGACCACCAGCCCGATCGCCCGGCTCTCCAGTCCGGCTCTGATGCCAGTTAAAGTGGGTATCTCAACCGAATAAATTCGAAAATGTGGGTAATATGTAAATAACACCAAATTCATTATATGAAAAACAAACGTGGGATTGAATTATTATTATATAAATAACACTACCTTTGTTAGATTCAAGACGAATTAAAAATTCAAATATTATTTTACACATTTTCCAGAAGTAATGTCTGCACCATATGAGTGGTTTCATTGAAAGCGCCCGAAATCGATTAAGCGAAGCAAAAAAAAATGTGAAACGAGCATCACTTAGTACTCGAGAAAAACTATTTAATACAATGATCCACAGATTGCGTTACGCGCAGCTTATTTCTATTGCTTGCGCCCTCAATAAAAAAGTCCTTTTGTTGCATTTGGCACTTCACTCAATTGCCAGATAGTGTACATTAGTGTGTCCCATAAATCCCATTAAAATTTTAGGCTAAACAAATTTGAGGTCTCGCCCTCTAAGAAGTTTCTTTATAACACTGTAATTTCACTCGTAAAATGTTAGTTCATTCGATTAATATTTAAAGGTCCCCCTGGTGTTTGCAGATAATTTTGAATTTTTGCGCCTTCGTGCTAGTGGGAGGTGAGTGCTAGAAATGCTGGGTGTGCTTTTCAGTACGATGCAGAACGATAAAGACATATAAGGATTGCAAGGTAATTTTTCTAAATTTAGTCAATTTGTGAAACAACTAATGACATCGCCGCGTTTTCATAGTTAATTTGCTATTCTACAGTTCCTGGTGTCTCATTGTAGACGGCTTTAGGGCAATTTCTTCAGAAAAAAGATAATACGTGTCAATTCGCACACGCGTGCTTCTTGCCGCTGTTAGCGCCCACGTTAGAATTTTCCATTGTATTGCAATAACAAGCTGATTTCGACCTCCAGTTTAATCAATAGTCATAGCAGGCGATAGGGAGCAGTCCATTTCCCAAAGACTCAAATACAAAATAACGTGCCTACTGGGTACTGGGTAAGTTAGCACGCCTAATCAACACAATAATGTAATGGCTGATTGTGATTCACGTATGTGACGAATAGCAGTACAGTAAATTGTCGTTTCCTTCTTTTCTATTTTTAGCACAATGGCAACAAAGTCAATCTGAAGCAGTGATAATATCTGGTTAATAGGACATGCCAACGAAATTATGTCTAGTGCTTATCTTCCTTCAGTTTTTTGTTTTACCATCGGTCTCAAAACCTTGTAATTCAGGAAAGTTCTGAAAATGTGCATTATCAGCTAGTGCCATTCTGGATAAAGTCACTACGTTCCACCAGGAAAAAATATAATATTATTTTAAAAAAAAATTATGAAGAACACGAGAACAAGGCAAGAAATAACCCGGAGGACCAAAAAAAAAAATTAACAAAAGTTCATTGATAGGTTGGAAAAACTGTTCGATATCAGTTACTCCAACAGTCAACAGCTGATGCAAAACGAAGAGGACAGGCAGTTTTTGAAGTTGCAGCAGGAGTCAAGAACCGGTTCTATTGGATCTGTGGGCAAGAAACTTGCTGAACAGGAGATACAGTCGGGTCTACGTAAAGAACGATTTAATCAACGCCTAGCCGCTGTTGTAAGTCACCATCATCAGTTTTAATGTCAAAAGCAAAAAAAAATGTAAATGTAATGGCGAAGATAACATTTCTGGTATGTCAAACTTTTCGATCGTGACTGCCAAAAATAGCAGTGAAAATGAATAGGAAGATGAATTTGTTGCACCGGCATACAAAACCAGTGAACGTGTTGAACTTAAACGGAAACGTATTGCATCTTCAAAAGCTTCAGCTGTGCTGAACCGAACTAATGTCAGTATCAGAAAGTCAATAACGATTTTGGCGTCTGTAATCAACAAGGTAGAATGTTCTACATCTTCTGCAGTTCATTCCAAGAGTACGGTCCAAGGACAACGCCAGAAAGATTATCAAGCCACCATGGTAAGCTGTTAGCAGATGTGACTGGCTTTGGTAAAGTAGAACGCTACCCGTTCTATGCGTTTTCTCTTTAGTTGAAGATACAACTAAACTTCTTGGTGTTTCGAAGGTGACATCTGGCTCTGGCCAGGCAGCAGCTGAGGCAGTGGAACTGCAGCCGTCGGTATGTGCTTCGATACGACTGCTTCGAACACATTAAGATCGAATAAAGCATATACAATTCTAGAGCACCTCATTGGAAAACATTTGCTGTGGATGGAATGTCGACACCAAATGTTAGAAGTACTCCCATCAGATGCTTTTAATGTGTGTTTTGGTCTATCTACTAGACCAAAGCTAGCAGCGCTTGTTATTTTCTTTAAACATATGTCTCCTGAAGACAAAAAAAAACATATTTTGCAACATAATCTCCAATCAGAACGAGGCGTGCACTTGCTAACGTCACTTCCTCTTATAGTTTGTTATATAAAAATTTCTCACAGCGTTTTTCAAGTTCTTAGTATAGAAGACAGTGTAACCCCCCATTTCTCTTGGCATAGCGTGAATTAGATTTTGCCCAAGAAACGCTCAACTTCCAGAAGACACCTGCAAAGAATTTCTTGGTGCGGTCTTTCTTTCGATAGGTAGCCATATTCAAGGAAGGCTAGGCTCGAAACAATTTAGCATCTAGTTTCTGTAACAGTTGAAATAAGCATAAAGGCGTCTCTTCAAGCATTTTCAGGCCGATTTCCAACTGTGGTAAAATTTTTCTTTTCAGTTTGGAATTGTAAATAGGTTTGCTTCCATGCCCTAATACTATCGAGCCTCCGGCTTCCTGGCACCAAGCTTATATGATTGCGGTTTCTTTATTATCTGCTCCTGTTGCGGGATTTTATGGTAGCAAACGGCTTATGCGGCGTGTGGGTCAGATGCGAGCAGTTTTGGCGACGGTTTTACTATTCTTCGGCTACAGCGGCCGCCTGTGTCCCCTTCGCGCCTAAATTCAACAATTCCATACAGAGGCTGATAGGACCCTCATTAAGGTCGCAAGATAGTGCTTTCTGTTACGTTTCGTAAGTACATGCATTGATTTTCAGCTTGTGTGTTTAATTTATTGGTAAAGGGCTATTGCCTAAGAGTAAATAAATAGTTGTACAAAGGCCTTCAATTAATCAAACTGTACGCGATAAATATTAGATTGTTTGCAACGTTTGAAGCGTTAGTATTTCATCAGTTATGGTAGCTGAAATTTTGTATGTACCTAATACTTACTTCCACAAGCATCCCTGAGGCGTCTAGCACTAGCCGGATGTTGGCATAGCTTCCAGATTTTAATTTGTTGTATTCTACAGTGTGTTTTGAGTTGTAATAATTCATAATCCTTATGTGTTATGGTTTGGGTAACTCCAAATTCAATTATTTGTTAATTACTCATCCTGGGCTTAGGTAGTTAAACCTCCAGTTTTATTTATGCTGGATATTTGTTACGCTGTTGTTGAATATTAAAGGCCTATTTAATGTTACTGGTTTATATTTTATATGTGTATTTATGCTACGATCTCTCAAGAACCTGCTAGTGTTATTTTTTATATTTAGGTTGAAGTGCGAGGCTTATAAGGTAGGTGGTGATTTGTTTTGGTAGCTAGATTTGTTTTTATGTTGTGGCTAACGACAGGCGCCCAAAATTTGTCAATTTTTGGAGTTGATTATAACCTTAAGGGTAGCTGCCTAGTCCTTACTCACACTATTATTTCTACGGAGAGTTAGAGCTAGTTAGGGCTGTGCTCACACTCCGTTTAAGGGTGGTACAACAGTTTTCTTAATAAAACTTGGTCCGAAACGCAGACATTCAGGAAAGCTGCAGATTTAGCCAATGACTTGTCTTGTATGAAGGTCTGCGCTAAACGTGGCGTTGCGTTGCTTTGCTTTAGAAATTCAATGGGACTAGGAAGAATGAAGTGCAGAAGCAGTACTTTCTGCAAGATGTTGCGAAACATAGGAAAGACTTTATTAAGTACACTCGCGGCAAATGGAAATTATAGCATACATTCGGAAAATACACAAAGGAAGTTGTATCAATTGATGGTTGTTTACTAGTTGCAGAGTTATACTGCGTATGAGATCTAAAGCAAGTAATTTTGTAACGATCGTAATTCGTATAGTAAAAAGTACTTCATGCATTTCTTTAAGTTAAATCTATTACGATTTTTACAAATGCTAGCTTAAAGTGTACGACTGCTAGTTGCACTATGTGTGGCACCCAAAAATGTCTTGTTCAATTACTATGTAATCTCATCGAAAATGTGTTACAGTTGATATAAATCCCGAAATTCTTTGCCTAATTAACCTTTCAGATTTTGCCTCCTAGACATACAATGCGGGAAAAGGTCTCATTTCTATTATTGGGGCAATATCAGTATATATTCCCCCGAGTAATTCAAATAACAGACTCTCTTTCAATTGCCTACAAATTGCATCAATCAGATGAACGGCTGTTGTTGCGGCCGATTTTAATATAAATATTTTGCAAATAATTACGTTTTTATTTTCCGTACGAGAGGAATGTACAGGCATAACCATAAATTTTCCGTATTCCAAGGAGAGCTCCCAGCCGTCGCGGGACCGATATTTAGAAGAGGCTGCTGGCTCTATTGTACCTTTCCGAAAATGTTGATTAGGTAGCCAAACGTAACATTATTGCTTGATGTGACATTCCACTAGCTATAGTTTCATTTTGTTAATCAAATATAAATTGACATTTTTGGTTTATATGACTACAGCATTATTAAGAAGTACAACTCCGAATCATGTCAACACACAGAGGTCAATAGTTAATACAACCAGTGCTAATTGCTTTATGAAAAAAGCCCGCCCCAGTCGTTCTCCTCTTCGCACGGGGCTACATAGAAAATACGTTTGCTAAACATCCCTTATCCTTAAGCCGTTTTTTACCTAGTTCATAAATGTTATTGTGCGAAGATATGAGAAAAGAAAAAATTGTTTACTAGATAAAGCAATTGCGTGCGTCATCTAGCTTTTATCTATGGTCCACATTTCTGTATTTCGCCCGTGCTAAAACTATATAAATTAATTATACGGCTGTACGGTTTCTAAAAGACAATACTAAGTTTTTTAAATAATGCAAAATGCTGATAATGTCTCTGCAAGGTGCCGATATTCAAAAGAGATGTAAAGCTAAGGGTCTCGTGTTGTTGCTAGGATGCGTAGTTGGAATTCATAATAAACGTGCTAGCAAATTTCAAAAGTTTTGGTGTTGGTTGACATCATCGTGAAATTACCATTATTTAATTGTTTTGTAATATAGTTCTAGTGAGATGTAATATCATTCATGTAATTAGGTAGATGCATCCCAAATATTCCAATTACTTAAGGGACACGTTACTTAATTGGTTTGTGAGGGCTTATGAAGACCAATTCAACATTTTAGTATTAAAATTTTTGACTCAGAATTGAAGATTATGAGCCATTTTTAATACACCCTGTATATCTGTTGGTAATAGCCATGTAAAAAATTATAAAGATACGGCGCAGTGAAAAACCATTTGGCAATAGCAATCCGCCAAATTTGGTATATTTAACCCTAGAACGCATACATCTAAGAAAGTTACATTAACGCATATGTGGTGTCGTATACGACACCATACCTTTTTTGTTTAATGAGGCACTTTAAATTTACTATACGCCTTTTTTAATATCTGGAAGTTAATTTTGACTCCATAGATGCATATTAAAGCGCAAAACGGACGTTAAAGTTGTTAAAATATTTAGTTATGAGTATGAATAAATTAACTATTAAATCTAAGGAACTGATCAGGTACTAATATCTACGTTAAACAGTTTTTACAAATAACTACAGTGTGATTTTTTAAAAACTCAATTGCAGCAGTCCCTGGACAGCCTGAATCAGTTGGTAGTACTGAAGTGTATTGTTGGTGACACTGTCTGTGTCAAAACTGACGCAAAACCTAACCTGCTAATCTCGAATTTGACATAGACTTACAGTGTCACCAACAATACATTTCAGTATTGCCAACTGATTCAGGCTATCCAGAGTCTGCTGCAATTGAGTTTTTAAAAAATCACTCGGTAGTCTCTGTTCAGCCCATAAATTACACTACAGGTTATCAGGTTAGGTTTTGCGTCAGTTTTATCACAGACTGACGCAAAATCTAACCTGTTAACCTCGAATTTGACACAGACTTACAGTGCCACCAACATATTATTCATACGTTTGAATTTCCATAGCCCACAGAGGATCATTTTTTCTGGATCTCTCGATATTTGCATCATAACTTCAAAAAGTTATTTAATGTCAATTGAAATCAGTTCTAATTATAAGGGTCGCCATCTCTGTTCCTTTTAGTAATTATAGTTAAAATATTATCGAGTGACCTTTGTAATATATTATTTTGGTTGCCTGTTCCACTCTATCTGTTCGGCGGCTCAAGTATAATAGCTAACTGGCAATCCTATAAAGACAGTAGTGATAGCTATTTGAACAAATTCCACTTCGCATTACGTTACTATGAAAATTATGTACAGTTACGGACACCTCAAAGTGCACGGTTTTTTGTTACTATGGTAATTTTTGCGATTTTTCGGCTTATTAAATGGGGGTTTCTCCAGTGGCGTTGCTTATGGTTATAATAATAGGTATTACTTTTTTAATGTTTGTATTTTAGCAAAGTTTCGCAAGTAAACAAACTAGGTATATAATAATATGTATTTAATAAATATGTATCAGTATTCAATTGCTACTACGCTTTGCAGTTTCTTTCGCATACAGTTGACCAATGTTTCCATATTGTATCCTTCTCTCAGTTCCTTCCAAGCATTTCTTATTCTTTCCCATAATTCATCGGTTTTATTTGGTACAAAATCCCTGGTATAAATTTTTGTAGTTAAATAGCCCCAAACATTTTCGATGGGATTCAAGTCCGGACTTCTTGCAGGCCATGGTAATAAAATTGATATTATTCTCATCAAACCATCAATGAACAACCCCTTCTGTATGCACAGGACAGTTATCCTGTGAAAATAATGTTATCAATTACGTTAACATACACAAAATTAATTAATTAGATAATATCTTGCCTGTTGAAAAGTAAATTGCTTAGGAAAGACCGTTCTTACAGATGGCAGCATCACATTTTGCAAAATGTTGCGAAGTTTTCAGCATTCAGTCGACCATTAATTCTATAGCATGCCCCAGATCCGTGAGCATTGATCCATCCCCATACGTTTACAGAGAATCGTCCACTACTCCTTAAGGGTTGAACATAATATTGCTCCTCAAATCTTGAATTTTGTGGTCTACACACCCTTAATCGTCAATTGGTAAATGATTGAAATACCTTTTCACCTGAGAAAACAGTCGTGTTCCAAAAGTCGTCGATCTCATTCAAATAGTCGGTTGCAAATTGTACTCTTCATTCTTTGTTCTCTGGTGTTAACAAAACTTTTCTTGCAGAAGTCTCTGCTGTCAACGATTTTTAATTTTGAAAGTGCAGCTCTTGCTCACATGCAAATCTGTTGCGACTCGACTCAGCGACCAGTTTTCTTCCAATTTTGTAATAGCTCGCATTTTCTCTGCTTCTGACAAATGGCTGGGAATTTTCCGAGTTTTCAGTTCTATGACAGTTGATGACAAACGTAAACGTCAAAACTCGACGTCTATGATTAGAATATCGTATTACAAGCTAAAAATCTGCCGTGCACTTTGAGTTGGCCGCAACGGTACGTAAACTGACAGATGGCAAGTTGTTACCGACCAACACCTACAGTGCCTTTATATAGGCACTGTACCAACACCTACCGAGAAAACTTGTTACGTGATTGCATAGATGGCGTCATATGCGACACCAAGCAAGGCCGACTATATTAAATGTAAAACATAAAGGCCTTCCCAAACTGTACACTCGCTTGCGCCGCCTTTAGGAGACATTTTTAAACATTTGGTTGGTTTTCTAGCTTTATGTCAAAGTCAATGTCACATCATACGCTAATTTGTTTACACGATTACAATTTTGTTATTAAAAGAAAATGTAAGGTAAATATATCTTTAATCAATGTTAAACATAAATATATTAATGAAAAACTGATTAATATACAGTTTTACAATTTTAGAACTTTTCTACTGAGCGGTTTGTTACAAACGATTTTTCTTTTTACAGAATCAGTGCGTTCTAAGCATATATTGTCAAGAACAGGCTTTGCTACTGTTTGGATTATTGTAGTACATAGTTCCTTCTTATGCAGTGAACAAGAAAGTAAAGGATTGTGTTTTAAAGATGGTTCGATCAGCTCAGTGAGTTGATTACAGGTTTTATTACATTTTATAAAAGGCAAAAGTTCCTGTATTAGATCTGAAATCCTTTTCACAATTCCTACAAAAACTCCATTAGGATATATCAAACCTCCACGATCTTGTAAACTAATTAATCGAAGCATATGCCCCGGAACTGTCTTGGTCAGTAATGGCGAAATGCAATCATCGCATACAAACTTCTGTTCCACTTTCCTAATTATGTAGCCCGCTACAAATGCTACAGAAGCAGAATAAATAGTGGCATCAGGTACACTATTTTTTTGTAAATTTTGAATTTGAACTCTTACTTCCATTGGTAGTAACAGCTCTTCCGTGTTATTAGGTGTTGCCAAGAGACTCGATTCAAGTGGTGCACAGCTTACAAAGCTTACATTTTCAGCTGTATTGGATGAAGACGAAGCCTTAACCACCCCGCAACGCAAGATTTGTCGTAATGAATATTCTGCCGATCTTGCATCCACAGTATCATTGGAACCACATTTGAGACGAACATGTGAAAAGGTTGCTTCCACGGCATCGGAACTAAATGACCGGCTTAATACATAATAAAATCTTGCTTGTTGAAGCAGAAACTTTATACATAAATATGTACTTTGTGCTGTAAATTTTAAAGCATGCGCTGTCTCATCTGTTAATCCTTGCATGCCTCTACTGACAGAACTGTTTTGTATTTCATCTATGTAACTCGGAAATGTAATATTTAGCCAGTGTAGCCTTTCATCGGAAACATGAACGTAAGGTGCAATATCGCTATTTAAAGTGCGAATGCATTGGTACCTATTTGAAACATTGTGCACTTGGAAGAAGTGGTACATGTTTTCCATGTACAACACTGTAGCATCAATGCCAATAAAACGTTCATCTTCGGCTTCTTTTAAAAATTTTAATGAATCAGTTACAGCAGGAGTAAATACTTGTATGGCTCTTAAAACATTCATTTTCTCAAAACTTGTAGGATGTAAGTGTTTTCTTGTCAAATAACGGACAGGCTTAATTGGTAGATCTTTTTGCAGGTTATATAATTTTTTTAAATATGAAGAAGAGATAATTCCTTGTGATGAACACATATCACGATCCAGAAATAAATTCCTAGCGTTTTTCAGTGCATGGCAAAAATCAAAAGATAAAAAAAACGGTAAAGGTGAAAGAAACGGATGTTCGATTTGATTTTGAATTGATGACCCTCCACTTAGCATTTTAAAAAGTGCAGTATTCGACGAAAAATTATCAGTTACAAGCCTTAGGACAATGAATCCACAGTCAGTTAAAAGTTTTAGTACCCTCATTGTCAAAGAATAATAAACATCGGTTGTTAGCGAAGCGTGAAAGAAATATCCTGCCGGAATGATAAACCTGCTTGACAATCCTTCTACCACAAAACATAACATCTTGTTAGCGATGATGGGAGTTTGGCCAGCAAAACTTGTGCTACATGTATCAAGACCATAAATTCGATCTTCTGTACGACTATAACTCATTTTTTCTTTTATGGCCATGTCATCGACTATTAATGAACAGATCCTTTGTGTTGGGTGTTTCATCTGTTTAATCTCAGCCTGTAGACGTTGTGCAATTAGTTCGTTTTGTCCATTAAACGTGCCAAGATAACGCGAAATAGTTGTTTTTGATGGCAGTACAGTCAAGTTCTTTCGGCAGAATCCGTAACCTTTAGGAGAACAGAACGTCCAAACAGTACACATTCGTACTGTTAATTCTGACCATTTTGGGTTCTTTCTGGGATAATTTTGAATGCAGTCCATCAAAAATACAGCCTTTACGTTTGAGTTTTCTGCATCGTCAATAATTTTCTTTAAGGATTCAAAAGTTGGTAAATTATTATTGACATATTTTTGTATATCCCTAAGTTCTGATAAACAATTTTTATATTTTAGAGTGGTGTTTTGCAAATCTAGTGTAAGAGCCTTGATTTGTTCCTGAAGGGTAGCTATATCATTGGAAGATGTCGAGTTTACTGAAACTGGTTCATAATTTTCGATCCTGGGTTGGGATTTTGAACAGCTTTGTGAATTAACAAAATTCTAAAATGTAGAGACTGTTTGGTATGGGTAGTGATAAATAGACAGACAATTTAACTTACAAAAATAGGCGGTACTGATCCTTTTTTTAAACGATAATATTTAAAACTAGTATCAATTTCTTGTTCTCTAAAGTGCTTTGTACACAATACTGTAAGATCTGTAATTTTACTTATATCTTTAATATAAATTGAGTTGTTTAAATAAATACAAAGCTCATGAGTTTTTTCTTGTACCTACCACAAATTTCGTGTAAGAATTTGAGCCACTTTTCTCGAATTTCTAATTCGCTTGGTATTTGAAAGAAAGGTGCATTTTTATTATGGCAAAGAAAGCATTTCCTACCCATTGTGAAAGAGACCACTACCAAAAATGTAATCTTTCAAATATGAAGGAAGAATTTTTTGGGTCTGTTCCTAGGCAATATTCGAATATTTAAATTTCAGAGGGAATATAGTTTGCAAATTTGTTAGCAGATGGCGCAAGCGAGTGTACAGTTTGGGAAGGCCTTTATGTTTTACATTTAATATAGTCGGCCTTGCACCAAGTAACTAAAAAACTAATTATAAAGCTTGTAACAATTTTTGGAAATTAAAAATTAAAGGGATATATAAACAATAATCTTCTGGAGAGGTACTGAAAATATGAATATGATAACATAACAGCAAATCACTAAAAACTAGATAGTTAAATAGGTGGTGTCCCATATGACGCCACCTATGCGTTCTAGGGTTAAGGGGAATTGCTTATAACTTCCAACTAGTGATATAAAGAACAAAAAACAAAAAAAAAACAAATTAAAATATAAAATTTTAAAAAATGACAAAGGCTATGTGCAAGCCGACTTTACATACATTATATTATATTACACTAGCAAGATACTAGTTCTTCGTACGGACTACATTTTTTGTTCTTCTAAATCTTTAACGAATTCTAATGGGGTCCCCTCCGCCCTCACTCAATCCGCTAAACTCCTAAACTAACAAACGCTGCAGAAAAACGTTGTAGATAAAAGAGAAACAATATTCTTCCGATAAAAGTGAAAACCAAATCGATATATTATCGGGCCTTAGAGATATTGAGGAATTCGTTAGAAGACAGTTTACCCCCTTTCTTCCCTTTAGGGGGAAATTTCGAAAACTCCTTTCCTAGCAGTTCCCTACGTAACAAAAGGACTCTTCTTGCCAATGTAAGCTATTATTTGACACTTTCCATATGTATGTAATTATGTATACAACTCGTATCTAAAGCTTCATTTAGCACTTGTAAGATTTAAAAACTTCCCCTTCGGATCATTTCTTAATCTTTGTCACGCGTGCAAAATAGTGACACTTTAGCTACTCGTTGTATAAATAGCTATTTCCGTTGATCCTTTATTTATAGATTTCGTTAATGCATATAAAATCGTTCATTAATGACCCTTGTTAATGTATGATTTTTGTATTTTCCAAAATCGTTTATTAATGACATCTATTACTGGATGATTTTCTATTAATAAATGATTTTAGTAGATGAAACCAAAGCTACCATGAATGTCAAAACTTGTGTCAAATCTTTGTCACACAATAAAATAAAATTTTCTTCAATTTAAAAGATTCGATCAACGACAAAATATTGTAACTAGCTCATGTGTTAATCGGCAAATAATAATCACAACAATTAATGTGTTGGTTAGCGCTCACACATTAAAATATTTCAATTATTTATCGCTCTCATTAACACACTTGTTTGTTAAATAACTATTAAACTCATTTCCAAAAATTTTAAAAAGGCATCTAAATACCAAAAAAAAAGTTTTATAATTCAAAAAACACAGGAGATACTATGGGTTCTATAATTTATCACAAATGAAAAATTGCACCTATAGTGGTAGATTAGGGCAAATTTCTGAAATACTTTTTCAGACATATGTATTGGAAATCTTTGCAAACAAACACCAATCCGATATCTTATCGGTTTTAAGAGAAATTGAGGAACTCGTGAAAACAAAGTTTATCTCTTTTCACCCCGTTAGAGGGTAGAATATCGATTTTTTACCAAAGTTCATTGTTATCCTGAAATAAACCCACAGAAAAATAATTAATAATATTAGCTCCCTACGCATTTTAATTTTACCCTTTTAAGGGTAAAGTTTAAAAACCCTTAAACCACTTTTTAAAAATTTTAAAAACACATCTATATACCAAAAAGAATACTCTAACTCAACAAACGCAGGAGATACAATGAGTTTTATAATTCACCCCGAATGCAGATTCGCACCTTTAGGGGTTGATTAAGGCAAAATCCTAAAATATGTTTTTAGACATTTGTATTGGATGGTGGATACAAGCCAACGCAAACTCCAAGTCGATATCTTATCTGGTCTAAGAGATATTGAGGAATTCGCGAAAACACAGTTTACTTTTTTTACCCCTTCAGGTGTCAACTTTCAAAACATTCTTTTAGCCCATTTTATCCTGAAATAAACCCACAGCAAAAAAAATATAATTTTAACCCCCTACCCCTTTTTATTTTACCCTTTTTAAAAAGTTTCAAAATACACCTACATGCCAAAATAAAATGGCCTAACGCCACAAACATGGGAGATACAACTGCTTCTATAATTCATCTCGAATGCAGATTTGCACCTTTAAGGGTTGATTAGGGAAAGATCCTAAAATGTGTTTTTAAACATTTGTATTGGATACCTATGCAACAACACAAAGTCGATACCTTATGGGGTCTAAGAGATATTAAGGAATTCGTGAAAACATACTTTACCCCTTTTCACCTCCTTAGGAGTGGAATTTAAAAAAAATATTTTAACCCACTTTATTCTGAAATGGATCCACAGGGAAAACAATATACTAATTTTAACCTCCTACTGTTTTTGAGTTTGCTTCTATTTAGCTCTTTAGGGGTAAAATTTTAAAAACCTTTAAACCACTTTCTTAATTTTTAATAAGATATTTATATAGCAAAAAAGAATGTTATTACTCAATAAACATAGGAGATACAAAGGGTTCTTTAATTCACCCCGAATCCAGATTTGCAGCTTTAAGGTTCGATTAGGGCAAAATCCTGAAATACGTTTCTAATCATTTGCATTGACAATATTTGCAAGTAAACACTAAGTCGATATCTCATTGGACCTAAGAGATATTGAAAAACCTGTGAAAACACATTTTACCCCGTTTCGCCCCCTTAAGGGTCCAATTAAAAAAAATCTGTTCTTAACACTACCTTATGTAACAAATTGAACATTACACCTAAATTTCGAGTTTCTGGTACCTGTGGTTACAGCTCTGCGTTGATTAGTCAGGGTTGTGACTTTCCTTTATACCGGGTAATTATAAATGCTTTTCCATCAAGTTGCTTTTGAAATATTTATTGTATGAATAATATGTTGGTGGCACTGTAAATCTATGTCAAATTCGAGGTTCACTGGTTAGATTTTCTGTCAGTTCTGACACAGACTGACACAAAACCTAACCTGCTAACCTCGAATTTGATATAAACTTACAGTGCCACCAACATATTATTCAAACAACAAATATTTCCAAGGCAACTTGATGGAAGAGCATTTATAATCACCCGGTATATATACAGATTACAGATATGAAAAGCAAAAAAACAATAAAATAATAGAATAAAAATAAAAAATAAAAAAATTACAAAAGCTATGTACAAGCCGACTTTATATACATTATATTATATTACATTACAGATATTAAAAGCAAAAAATAGGAAAATAAAATAGAAAGAAAAAATTAAAAAAATTACAAAGGTTATGTTCAAGCCGTATACCTATATATTATATTATATTACATTACAGATATAAAAAGCAAAAAACAAAAAATTAAATGAAAGGAAAAAAAATTAAAAAAATTTTAAATCGCGCCAATTACTACTTGCCAGTCCTAAGCCTGGATAAAGTGTGAAAGAAAGTAGAATGAAATTTGGAACAAAATTACAGTGTTGTGGGACGGTCCTCATATTAGCAGCTCGTCGTTTTGCTTTTAAGTATAAACAAATGGCTAACAAATTACTATATTTTTTACGCTCTCTTTTTTGCGCGATCAATTGCCCGTCTCCTTTCTTCGCCGGAGCCTTTTTGAAGCTCGCCCAAATGTGCCCGACTTTTTTTCGCGCGACCAATTGCCAGCGACCTTTTTTCGTATATCCATTCGTTTGCACACAATTATTCACAGATTCATTTACCCTGAAAATGCGCAATCGTAATCAAGGAAAAATTTGATGGGATACATGCAACAGTCGAGTTTGGATGCGTTTAAAATCGTTACTACCCCTAACAAGACTTTTAAGGGCCGCGATCTCTTCCACTAAGTTCCCTAGCTTAAGAAGGCAAATATCAAGTTCCTCCATCGCACCAAGTTCAACCTCAGGAAACGAAGCATTACCGGATTTTTCAAGTCTAACTCGATCTCGAAGCAACTTACGTTTATCCCCAACGTTGCCATCACAAGTGACACCCCGAATCCTAAGCTCATAGTCTAATTCGTCTACGAGAATTTTAACGTAACAAGTTACTTATTCGTCTTTTGTCTTTTCAATTTTGTATAAAGGGTTACATGTGTCGGTAAATTGTTTTCTTTTTGTGACCAACGTTGCCTCTGGAAACAGAGGTGATTATTTTTAAGAGTTGCTCTGCCAAAAGTAACATAACACACTACAGCTACGTAACAATACACACCAATATTGAGAATTAGAAAGTGAAGGTTACTTCACGGTGAATTGAAAAGGTGACACGCACTTTATAGTAACCTTGCACAGTGACGTTATATTCTACAGCTAAAGAAAACACTAATCAATATCATTTACAAGTTGCACAATTTTAAAGGAACAGTGAAAGTGCCCAGAATGTCGTTGCGACTATTAAAAATACTTCAGTTAATCGCCGCTACTATCGTTCACCACTTTCAAGTTTTTAAAACTTTACAGGCATCCTAATACAGAAAAAACTACCTACAGGTCAGATACGAGTACAACTGCAGAGCAACTTTCATTTAAAGGCGCAGTGTTAAAAAAATATATATGTTACACACAATATGTTTTAAAATTATCAGAAAATAAGCAACAAGTTGACAGCATTTCCACTAATTTTAGAAAAGCCTTCGATTCGGTAACCCCTGATCTTTTAATTTAAAGACTAAAATGCTGCCGTTTTCATGGGTATTACTAAACTTCTTTAACAGTTACTTGACAAATGGGTATAGTATACAAAATGCAATAATTTCATTTGGAAAGGAAATTAAAATTTTGTCTGGCGTGCCGTAAGGCTCACACTTGGTTTCAGTTTTTTCATTATATTTGTAAACGATATAAAGCGTGATTAAACACATATTACGGGAGGCTTAAAATGAAAGCTACTAGAGATATAAAAAGAAAATATTAAAATAATTTGGGCGAGAAAGCGTCATCTGGAACATAAACACGATGATCTTCATTTTATTAAATTTATTAATATAAAATAACTAACAACATTGTTTATGATATTGTAAAATTACACTATATCTAGTAGTTGAAGTGAATCAATGTGAATCAATTGTAAATTTTATTTTCTTTGAAAATGTTTAATTGTTTTTGACTCTTACATAACAATTTTTTATGCGAATAGATAAACGGCATTATCAATTTTCCAAATTAACTATTTGCTTCAATAATGCAAAGATCAATCGATAATGAAAAACTGTTCTTTATACATATGTAATTGTGGTATTGTTCAATTGTTTTACTTTAGATCAGTGATTCCCAAAGTGGGCGATATCGCCCCTTGGGGGGCGCTGGAACGATCCAGGGGGGCGATAGTAGCCTCGGGTGCATTTGGGGGGCGGTGAATAAAAATAAAGGGGCGGTGAAAGCTTAAAGAAGGAAGAGAAGATAAGAAGATTTAGAAAAACCATTCGTACATATTTCATCTGTTGTGTAACATAGTGTAACATTATTTTCCAAATAAACACACAAAATGCAAGTTACAGATTTATTTATTCCATGAAGACTATTTAACATTATTAAATGTTTTTATTCTTCTTCATACCATTTATTACTTTATTTATTCAGTTTGTTTATTCTCCGTTTCTTTAATTTTACTTTATCACACCCTTTAATACACCATCCATAAAGTAAATAACATTATAATAAAGGGCTTTTATTAGTCAAATTTGCTTTTACTCAAAATTCAGGTTAAAAATTGTAAAAAGATTTGTTTATTTTAAAAATATCGTTTTCTCTAGCAATAATAATGTATCCAAATTTCTATATGGTATATTTTATTATAACATTACATAATTGACTTTTTCAGATAATCATGCGAGTTTGGCTTTCACTTTAGTTATTCCGAGTGTTAGTTAATACCTACAAATTAAAATCTATGGTCTGATATTACCAAACAACTATCCCATCTAAATCAACTTATATGATCGAACCTTTTTAATAAACTATTAGCAATTTAACAGTAACTGTAACTAACATGCATTAAACAATTCTCAAATATTTATGTTGTACTTTTAATTAGTGATGGGCATAACCGGACAATTTTCATTACCAAATTATTTGCATTCGAATCATGTTAATAACCGATTGATTATTAATAATCATTCGAATCAATTTTGGATCTCGATTCGTTTCGATTAAGTCAGCCGGTTTGCCGGTTGGCGGTTCACCGTCATCTGCATCGGCATCGTAACTTGCAGTTAGCAGAGGAACTCAGTTAATAGTTAATTATAATAATTGTATAAATGATTTTTATTTGATTTCTAAGGAGTTTAAACCATTGAGAATAGCTATATCAATACTAATCATAAAGAAATTATAAATATGCAAATACAAAGTACCTATTGAATCTATTTTGAGTTCCTAAATATCTCTAGTAGTCATCCTTCCCTTTTCGCTTGCACATCATACCGGTATATTTTAGAATCCACTATTTATCTACGTTCAGCCTTCCGGGGTTCCAAGGACGCACACTTAAAATTTTCAACATCGAAATCAACTTCTTGTCCCGACTGCTCCGTTATTAAAAATTAAATATAAATCTTTTACGATATTGGAAAATCTTATTTCGCTTTCTGTTTATCCCTTATTAGGCATAATCAACCGCATTTTGAAGCAAAAATTTAGGCCGTTATAAATTAATACCAGCCTTCGGCAAATCTCATACTCAGCAGAACGTTATCTTCAATAGGAACGCCCCTTAAATTTAACTCGTCGACTGGGAGTATCAAATGTCTTAATAACATCAACAAGCAGCCGCGGCCTCACTTGGGTCAATAAAGTACATACGTAGAAAATGTTATGAGTTATGAATGCCGTATTATTTACAGATTTTCGATCACTCGCAGGTCGCTGAGACGCGACACGTAGTACGTATCAGGATGAGGTTATTTTTCATCCGAATACTTGGAACGAAAACCGAGTTACATAGGTTATTTCAGTAACCGGATAACCGGTTATTTTTGATTCGAATAAGCCCATCACTACTTTTAAAGTATAAATCCTTCCTTGTACTTTTTAATTGCTAATTAATTTAATCTTTCAAAATAATTTCCCACCTAGAAATACTCTTATAGATAATTATCAGTCTCAAGAAGCTACCACTACAATATCTTTCTGTTTATTCGCTTAAAGAATGTAGATTTCCAGGGGGCGCTGAGTAATTTTTTTTCCGAAAAGGGGGCGGTAGGCCAAACAAGTTTGGGAACTACTGCTTTAGATCATGGGCGATTAATATTTTTATAATTTTTGAGATAATGTTGGGTTTTATTAAACAAAAAAAATTGTAGGGATCAAAATCAATTGAAGATCTGTAAAGATAATAAAATTTTCTATTGATTGGCATCAAGTACTAGATAGAGAATAATTAAAAAAAAACATATGTAGATAGCGATGTTAGTTGTTCTGTATTAATAATGAAATAAACATCATTGTATTATGTTCTAAAGCAGGGGTTCTCAACTTTTTTTTTCGAGTACTCCTGTAGGAAATTTAGCAAAGTAATTGTACTCCTTACTTAACGTGATATCGTAGAAACCAGTGAAGAGTTTTTAACTTAACAGAAGTACCCAATTGTGTGAGATAGTCACAACTCAATAAAAATTCACTTATATTGCATCAAAATATTTTTTCAACCCCTTATAGGTAAGTTTCCGATATACCTTTGTTTGAACCGTGTCACCATTCTTTTGGACTAGACGTCTAGGAATGGGAGTTTGTTCTCCGATTGTATTTCCTGCCCATATGAGGTAATACCTACACTACGATTCTAACTACCACAATAGCATGTAACGTGACATCGCGAGCTGCTTATATAGCCGAGCTACGACCATATGCTCGGAGAAGACCTTAAAAGGAAAATTGAGATTCTCACAGGAACACTGCACGTTAATGGCTATCCAAAACGAACTCTAAAACAAACATTAGAAGAGATTGGCAGAAATGCAACACCGGCAGAGGATGAGATAACGGAGCCGAACACCACGGCCGTAATACCATACATCCAAGAAGTTTCCTACAAACTGAGAAGAATCGGAAACAAATTCAACGTAAGAACTGCCTTCAAGTCTACAACAACTCTGAGAGGCATGATTACGCATACCAAGCCCCAGAACAAAGATTATAGTTCAAATAATTGTATCTACAGCGTACCATGTAAGTGTGTAGGACAATACATAGGGGAAACACAACGACCCCTACTAGTGAGATTATCGGAACACCGCAAGGATATTAGAATTAAGTTAAACCGTTAAATCCAAAATCGCGGAACATATCTGGAACGAAGAGCGCCACATAGAATGGGATCACGTATCAAAAGTAACTAAAGAAGAAAACAGGTTCCGTAAGAAGCTGAAAGAAACTATATACATAGCGCTGGCAGAAAAACTAATTACCCGGCTAGAGCAGAAACAAAGCCCATTTAGATGCCACTATTACCCAGAGAATTACAAAAATAGTCTATTGCGTATAGACTGCTGCGCATACACCGGTAACATAATACGTATATAGGTTTACAAAAATAAGTACTCGGGACTAACCAAGACTTCATTCACAGGAAGACTCAAGTAGACCAAAAACACCCGAGACAGTGGAAAAAGTCCGATAAAACATCTGATAATTAACGACTGTCAAAAATTACATCATTTAGAGAACACATTCAAGAGTTGTTTATATTAGTAAAAAAAAATCTGTCAATAGAGTTAAACATAACTTACATTACATTTTAAAATTTTTTGAAAGTGATAAGTACTATCGTACACTTGAAAACTGTCCAAGTTAACTCTGTGGGATGTTTTAAATTTTCCTCATTGATTGTACCAAAATTAATTTATTTCAGGCTCAAAAATGTTTCCAATGTCGAAAATATTGACATCCGTTTGCGCTCTAGCGAAATGAAATTTGTAAAATGTTTCAGATTCAATAAAATTGTAGGCAATTCAACTTATACAAATCATTTTGTATCAAGAGGGTTAAATATGACTTAGTTTACACTTCAACATATATTTTTAAGAAAGAAAACGTTAGTTTGAGAATTGGGTTGAATTTATAAAATTATCAATGGAATAGTAATAAACCAAACGATCATTTAAGATTTTAAATTTGCTTGCCCTAATACAATCGAAAACATTTTATTTTACACTAAAACTTTATAAGTGTAAAAAATATGAACAGACATTTGCAATCAGTAGAAATAGTTTTTCTAAAATATTTAAAGCTTCATAAATTGGAAGAAATTAAATTAGTTAATTTTGTTATGTTACTTCTCAACATTATTCCAAGATAAAAATACTAGTATGCTACTGAAGACTTGTCAGAATTACATTTATAAGATGCTCAAATTTCTAAATTGTAACTTTGCCTGTGTTAATAGAAATAAAAAAACCTTATTTCACACTGAAATATTTGTGTCTATGTGAAATACATCAACAGGCATTTGCAAGCTTTCGAAGTAAAACTTATTGAAATTGTTCAAAACTTAACCAGCTACTTGATGTTAGTAAAGTTAAGAGTAACTTACTTGACAATTGAATATGTTTCAATGAGCAAAATAACAGAATTAAATTACAAGGTGTTCAGAACTTAAAATCGTAAAAATTCAAACGATTATTGAAAGTTCGAAATTTTTTTTAGTCAAGAACCCAAAATATCTTACTTAACACTGAAACATTTTTTTAATGTGAAAAGTATTAAGCTACTTACAGATCAGTAAAATGAATTCGATGAAATTGGGAATGATATACATACAGTTACAAATTTACAAAATAACCTGCAATCTATTTCAAAATTTTTCTCAATGTGCGAAATATATAGCTGCCTACTTGAAAACTGCCACCGTAAAAGTGTAAAGTCTACAGAATTTGGTAAAGTAAAGAAGTAGTTATAAATATTATTCTATTTATACACATTTATAAAATAATTCAGAAGTAAACATTATTTACTTAATATTCTGTTGCAAATCCTAATATTATTAAACTTAATTCGTTTCCCATTTTAACGCTTTTTGTATGTACTTTTACGTTGATTACCAAAATAATAAAGCTTAGATTTAGTAATATTGGTATTTAGATATTAGTTATTGCAATTGATGCAATTTAAGCTTATAATACAGTTATGATAAGAATTAAAATAATTCAAGCATTTCAAATATTATATTAATATATTCCAAATAGATGTCATACTTTGATTTGAAACAGTAAAAAACAATGTCAGATCAAGTGGGAGGCACAACAAAGTTTGTTGGTGGTTTGTTTCCCATAAAAACTCAAAAACATAAAGTAAATACCGTTTTTACAATTTTGTGAAGTGTTTGAAATTAGTGCAGTGTTTTCAACTATTTTTAGCCCCTCTGCAAATGATAAACGTGTCTAGATGTGAGCATCTGGCTCCGGGTGTTTTATAGGTAATTAGCTGGAGGTCCAGTGAAAGAAGCGGAGGCTGTGGAAGCCCAAGGACAGCGGCAACCTTCATGCATTACAGCGGAGCCCTAGCAGTAGGCCCAGAAGCAGGGAGCGGAGTCATATCGGAGGGAGTGCAAATATCATTCTACAAGCATCACATTAGCAAGCTTCTAGGAGACTTGCAAGGCAGGCTAACCATAAGAAAGGAGGGAATTGCTAATAAGCTAATACAGGCCTAAACCTCCGTCTGAAGATCAGAATTCTAAGGCCAGGATTACTTTTTCCTAAAATTCACTGATAACATCTCTGTGACATTCTTCGCGAGCGTTTTGTTTACAGTAGCTTTGTTTACTTACGCTAAACCACATAAGCTATGAGTAAATAAGTTATAGCGGGTGTAATTGTTAAAAAATAAGCCTATTAAATCTGTACAGCATGAGAAATGTTGAAGTTAAGTCACTATAAGTGTTATATATTCTATAACTTCAAAAATCCCGTACAAAGACATTCCATTGGTTAAATAGGCAGTCTAAAAGCGAACGCTTTCAATGAAACCATAACGATGTATGCAATTAAGCCATTATATTATAAAATAAATTTACATATTTAAGTAATAAATTGGCAGGATATAAAAACCCAACTCCCGATGTAAGAGCAATTAATCAATTAATCATATTGAAATTAATAAAAACACAAACCTGTGCCGGGTATATCACAACAGTATAATGCACATTCCGTCTATTATTTAAACCACCTCGCCTTTTTTCCATGTATGCCATGTTTGTATCTGTCATTACGTGAATCAGGTTGCGTACACCCTACAGCTGGCCGGCGGACGCATAGGGGTACGCAAACTCTACTTCGAGAAACTCTCTATAGGTCGCTTTCCTGATCAATTTCTGTCGTAGTTTTCATTTTAAGCCAGCCGTAATAAGTGTTTGGCCACCCTGTGTATTGAATTTGAAGGTATTTAAAAATATAAAGCCAAATACAAATTAATTAAATTATCATGAACTAAAATATAATATAACTATTCTGTAAATGATACTAACTTGAAAAATGTCAAATTTACAAAGTACATACCTTGAAGTTATATTCGACAGTAAAATCAGATTCCGTCTTAGACTTACCCACTTAAAACTTTTAAAACTCTCTAGCTGTTACTACGGCGATCAATTCTAATGTACACATGTAATATTTAGTCTCCACATTTTCAGACACATATTAAAAGGTTTAAATCAATTCAACATATCTGCTCTAAGTTATTGAACGAATTAAAGTTTAAAGACAAGACAAGACACTTTATGTGTGATAGATAGTTATGCTGGTAAAATACGATGGTTAAAACTTAATGTTGAACTATGTAGTAGCGTTTTCAAGAGGATATCGAAGAATTTAAACTTTACATGTCAATAGAGTTATTTAACAGGTGGCAGATATACATTTTAATATTATTTAACAGACTAAAAATATGTATATTTTAATAACATAGTTAAGTTAAGTTTCACCTCTCAGAAAGCGTGCTGAACTATGTGCTTAAACATTTCACGCAAAAAATTCTTTATTATTGTCATGTGTAAAATAATATCTAATAGTTGTAATATATACTCGTATATGTAATTAATAGATAAAATAACACCCTGAACAGTAAAGTAAGAATTTATTAGTTTAGCTCTAATGTGGGCACAATAAAATACAATAACCAATAACGTTTAACGGGCCAGTCAAGCTACTTTGGAGGATCAGTGGGTTAACATTAAAACGATCAAAACCAAATAAAGGCACCAGAAACTTGATTATTCAAGGGGTATATCTTAAAAATACGTTTATGACACATAGGCTCTATGATAAGCTGCAACACGTTATACAAGGAAAACGTATAATAGTAGCGCAATTAATGTGATATTTATGTCCACGAAAACCAGACGAATA
The DNA here is from genome assembly GCA_940337035.1 of Agriotes lineatus. NCBI lineage: Eukaryota > Metazoa > Arthropoda > Insecta > Coleoptera > Elateridae > Agriotes > Agriotes lineatus. The sequence goes on from OW679203.1 coordinate 81,981,469, forward strand.
ACATAAGAGGGAAGTTTCTCGTGGCGAAACAAAGTATTGATTCCATGATATCACAAGACCAAATATGTAAGTAGTTGAGGCAAACTCAATATCAAACCCACGACGTGTACACGTAGCGTTCAGACTATTACGCATGTATTTTAATTTTTAAAGTAAGCTTAAAGCATATATAAACCGAGAGCCAGGTACGAAAAAAATCATAACTCTATAATAAAGCAGAACAATTCCCAAGGTCAAACATGTATGCGCGTGGTCTATGTGTAGTTACGATTGTGGGCGTGGTCTTGATATTTTCTAAGAGCCAGTAATATGAAAGGAGAGAACAATTAATGCTCTTGTTAGGGCCTACACACATTTTTTACATTACACAGGAATGTTTGTACTATGTACACATAAATATTAAATCTGCAAATAACCTAAATTCGGAGCTTTGTACAAAAATATGGTTATAAACTTTTTGCAAGTGGACTTTACTACCTCTAGGAAGAACGGTGGTTACAACTTGTCAGAAGCAAGGCTACAAACCAACCTGAAAATATCATTGCGTTTTTGTGTTTTCGTGCTTATAAGTTAGTTTTTGCGTTCCTTATCTACTTATATTTCTATTTATTATAAAACATTTTTTTCAACGCTACAGAGCTACAGCATTTTATTGCAACTGTAAGTACAAGTGTCCAAGTTTAAGATTGAAAATTGTTTATAGGTTAGAATGAGCTGTACGACAAGTGCTGATTCAGAAAACAGACCACTTAATTATTGTGCATGCTGGCGGTAAAATAGGTTTTGTTCCGAATGGGCGTACAAGTGTCTAAGTTTAAGATTGAAAATTGTTTATAGGTTAGAATGAGCTGTACAACAAGTGCTGATTCAGAAAACAGACCACTTAATTATTGTGCATGCTGGCGGTAAAATAGGTTTTGTTCCGAATGGGCTAATTATTTTTAAATCGGGCCTTAAGACTGGGGACTACCATGACGATATGAATAACAAGCATGTTTCCAAGTGGTTACAAGAAAAATTCTTACCAAAAGTTAAAGAAAAGAAAGGCTACAGTGTAGAATAATAAGCAACGCTAAAAGGACGGCTCACAGCCAAGGTAATTTGTTGGTATTTTAGAATCACTGTGTGTTTTATTTAAATTTTATTTTAGAGTACATCGGCAGTAGCTGATTGGGCATTAATAGTGGATATTTTGAAAGCAACTACCTAATATTTATTAAAAACTGGCAAATTTAATCAAAGCCTAAGGTACACAAAGAATCAGTGAAAATGAACAGGGCTATGCAACAAACATTGCAGTAGTTCATATACGTTTTCTGAATTTCCCTTGTCTCTAAAGCAGAATCGTGTTGTCCTAACTCTCTCCTCATCGTAATAATAAAATAACGTTGCACGCAATTGCAAAACGTCGGTTGAGTCAATTTGACATGCATAACCCTGTTCATTTTCAATGATCGTAAGTGTACATGTCCAATGTAACTATCCGGGAAGCATCAGATTTTGTTTGTAAGTTATTTAGTGGAATTTCATTATGTGTGTGCTTATTTTTTGTGTGTTAACAGATAAAAATGAAAGTTTGGGACTCGATATCAAGTTTTAATTTGTGTTACGATTTAATTATACTTTAAATCCCAATGGCACATATGAAGCAATTACATACAGTGTGTCCCAGATCGACTGGGATTGCATGGGTAACTTTCTTATCATTGAAGATGGAGATTTGGTTAAATGGCCAATGTTTTCCAGTTTCATATGCTGATTTAATATCTGTGTGCTTATTTTTTGTGTGTTAACAGATAAAAATGAAAGTTTGGGACTCGATATCAAGTTTTAATTTGTGTTACGATTTAATTATACTTTAAATCCCAATGGCACATATGAAGCAATTACATACAGTGTGTCCCAGATCGACTGGGATTGCATGGGTAACTTTCTTAACATTGAAGATGGAGATTTGGTTAAATGGCCAATGTTTTCCAGTTTCATATGCTGATTTAATATCTGTGTGCTTATTTTATGTGTGTTAACAGATAAAAATGAAAGTTTGGGACTCGATATCAAGTTTTAATTTGTGTTACGATTTAATTATACTTTGAATCCCAATGGCACATATGAAGCAATTACATACAGTGTGTCCCAGATCGACTGGGATTGCATGGGTAACTTTCTTATCATTGATGATGGAGATTTGGTTAAATGGCCAATGTTTTCCAGTTTCATATGCTGATTTAATATCTGTTTGAAAAAGTTCAGAATGTCGAACCAGTCAAAAGTTATTAGAAAAAAACTAAAAACTGTAATTTTCTTGTATGTCAAATATCGTTGTAAGTATAAGAGATACGAAAAAAGTAATATTTGATTTTTAGGTTACTGAATAGAATTTTTATTCTCTTTTCAACGATGTAAGATAACGTATGATTGAATAAAAAATACCAGTAAAATTAATTGTTTTTACATTTTAATCAAGTAAGCTTACATGGATCAAAACAAAATTAGTTGAAATTTATTTTAGAAAACCTTTGTATGTAATTCCTATAATACTTAGTAACATGTTAATTCAGTACTAAGTACTTGAACCACAAAAACCATCGTGATATTGCTTTTTAAATGTATAATCAAGTAGGTAACCAGCTATGATGAAAAACAATAAGAAAGTTTGCGTAAAGTAACCCGTCGTGTCGTCAAATGGTGTCAACTATGTTTCGCTAACAATCGCCAGCATTTTGATCATTTCATGTGATTATCAGGATTATGTTTTGTTTTTAAATAAATGTTGTTTGTTTTTGTTTGGATCCATGTAAGCCTACTTGATTAAAATGTAAAAACAATTAATTTTACTGGTATTTTTTATTCAATCATACATTATCTTACATCGTTGAAAAGAGAACAAAAAATTCTATTCAGTAACCTAAAAATCAAATATTGCTCCCATATAACTTAAGGAAGTTGATACGAGTACCTCAAAAGCAGCCATCTTGAATTTTTGTTCGACACCAATTTTAAATTGATCTCATCGAAAACAGCAACTTTTATATAAAACTCTTTATTTGATTTTTAGGTTACTGAATAGAATTTCTATTCTCTTTTCAACGATGTAAGATAACGTATGATTGAATAAAAAATACCAGTAAAATTAATTGTTTTTACATTTTAATCAAGTAAGCTTACATGGATCAAAACAAAATTTGTTGAAATTTATTTTAGAAAACCTTTGTATGTAATTCCTATAATACTTAGTAACATGTTAATTCAGTACTAAGTACTTGAACCACAAAAACCATCGTGATATTGCTTTTTAAATGTATAATCAAGTAGGTAACCAGCTATGATGAAAAACAATAAGAAAGTTTGCGTAAAGTAACCCGTCGTGTCGTCAAATGGTGTCAACTATGTTTCGCTAACAATCGCCATCATTTTGATCATTTCATGTGATTATCAGGATTATGTTTTGTTTTTAAATAAATGTTTGTTTTTGTTTTGATCCATGTAAGCCTACTTGATTAAAATGTAAAAACAATTAATTTTACTGGTATTTTTTATTCAATTATACGTTATCTTACATCGTTGAAAAGATAATGAAAAATTCTATTCAGTAACCTAAAAATCAAATATGGCGCCCATATAACTTATAGAAGTTGATACGAGTACCTCAAAAGCAGCCATCTTGAATTTTTGTTTGACACCAATTTTAAATTGGTCTCATCGAAAACAGCGACTTTTATATAAAACTTTTTTTCGTATCTCTTATACTTACAAAGATATTTGACATACAAGAAAACGACAGTTTTTAGTTTTTCTTTAAATAACTTAACTGGTTCGTCATTGCCAATTTAACCAAATCTCCATCTTCAATGATAAAAAAGTTACCTATGCAATTCCACTCGATCTAGGACACACTGTATATATACACTTACTGGCCACATTCATATATGGTAAGCAAATCGTTTTAATTTAATTTTTATTTGTGTGGAGCCAGTAACTTTTCCAAGCAAAACGCAAGAGGACTTTAAGCCCAATAAGTCGAAAGTTCTTAGCCGCGACGAAGTTTTGAGGTGCATTCGTACTTCACCGGACGAGAAGTATTTACTCGCAAAGGTTAGCATTATTGATCCATTTGTTTCCTTTTAATTGTAAAATTACATTGCAGACTATACTTATGGGTATTGCTGGCGGTTGTCGCAGTGGAGAACTGGTCAAAATGAAAATTGACGACGTGGACGTCGTTTTGTTAATTTAGTTGTAATGTACTTATGTTAATTTTTTGATAAATTATTGATTTATTTTGGTTGACATTTATTTGACATTTTTAAAGCGCTAGCGCAATAAAAATTTTAAATCACTAGCGGAATACAAATTTTAAATGACTTTATAAAACACCAACTTTCATGGGCAGGCTAGTCACCAACTGATTTACAGTTATCAATTGAAAAAAAAGTTGCAATAATACTAGCTCTTTTTTAAATCTCGTAGGTACTTAGAATATGTTCAGGAAATTTATTGACAAATATAAATGTGTAATAACATTAGTGAAGCCAATTACTTATTTTTTTGTAGAAAAAGTAGGTAATATGATGGACATTTTACTTACCATGTTGATTAGGGTGACCACCTTTTGGAAAAGCTAACTCGGGACATTTGACACCTATTTATTTATATTGACCATAGCTACTAACGAATAGAAAAAAATCTGGTGTGATACACGCACACAACGTCCTTTTACAGTGATCTTATAATTAGCCAAAAATTTCACTTTTAATTTTTAAGCATTATTTGTCAAACATTTTCAAAAATTACAATTGCTAAAGAAACCCTACAAAATGGAGCGTTAGTTCAAGAGACAAATTTTCTCTAAACTTTTAAGCTGAATTCAAAAATTAATAATATACCGGATGTTCTATTTAAAATAGGAATTCATAAAAAAATAGGAAAAAAAACAAACGAAACTTTTTTTGGAGGTATTCAACTGGAAAATCACCTATCTTTCATCAATATAAATTAAAAATGTAATAAACATGTAAAGTTTAAAAAAAAATCGTTTTAAGAGTTGTTTTTGAAAAATTTTCTTCAAAAGCTTGCTGTCGCATCTAGATAGTACACAAAACTTATTTATGAAGTTTCAACGCCATACCTCTTTTCGTTTTTGAGATATTCTGTTCACAGACAGACAGACACACATACACAGACAGAATGACAGACCAATGAACAAAAATATGTATTTTGGGTTCAGGGGACTTTAAATCTGTGGAAAACTCAATTTAGAATTTTTGGGGTGAACCCAATACTTCATTCCGTAAGAGGAAGTAAAAATCTTAAAATCTTGGACAATGTGCAGCTAAGAGTTTACCATTTTCGAGAGATAGTATTTTAAAGACGGAGTTCTGTTTTCCAAAATTTACGGCTGCATTATCTGCAGACAATGCTGATATTCTATTACTTGGAAGATTGTGCTTTTTCAAAGAGCTAAAAAATTTTGTCAGCTATTGCTTTTGCTGACGAAATGAAGTCGTAATACATGAAATAAAGGGGGGAAATAAATTTACCCTCTATCGGGAAATGTTATGTCTGTCCCGGGTAAATCGGGACGGGTGGTCACCCTAATGTTGATTCACACACCACTTATAAGAACAAGACACCAAACCAAATAAACAATATACCAAGACAAAATTACAAAAGCGACTGAACACCAAGAACTTTAAGCAATAATGTTGCTGATATCAGGTTGTTTTACAAGTGGGGTTGATTACCTGAGTTTTTGGAATAGGAATTGGACACTTAAATACGTATACAAATTATCCATCATAACAATAAAACATAATATTTCCTTTATATTTGGGATATTCCAAAAGCAGATAAGTACTTAATTGTCCCTATTTTCAGAAAATTGTAGGTTTGTCTAAATATAGTGCTTTTAGAGATCAGCAAATTCCAGGAATTTAGTTTTTAGAAACTGTCCCAGTGACATTTCCACTAACTGGATTTATAGCATTGTAACAATAATTAGCATTTAATACTGAACAGAAAAAAGAAGACACTATTCAATTTAGCAGTATCGCGTTTCCAATATGTAGGAGGAAAGTGGCCTGGAGGCTATCCAAATATTTCCAATCTGTAACGTGCTTTTAAAACTTTCTTTAGTGCAACAAAAGTTATTAGATTCGTCGTATATTTTAAATGCGGCATATGCCGCTGGTTTCAGCTAGTACACATAAAAGTCACTAATACATCGATAAATAGTAAATCAAGCATATACGGTAAAATTTCAGTATTGTAAGCTTATACATTTATTCCCACTCATAGATTTAGAATTGTGGAAAAATACTTATTTAAATTAATCTATTGTGGAATAGTTGTAATTCAGTGTCCTACAAAACTTCGGAAAGCGGCCGAAATCGCAACTAGAAACTGCAATATGGAAATCCATTAATATAAATAAAAATCCATAGTAGCCAGTGAATCCATAAATACAAACAAAAGCTTTTTAAAAATTCCACGCAATTAGCGTACAGGCGCGGAACCCATTGTGAAAAACTCACTTGAGGTATAAATCGGCTGAATGATCTATCTCCAATCAAAGGTGGAATCATAAGTGGATACTAACTTATCGAAAACCATAGAAAATGTGATGAAAATGCATAAGAACAAAGAGCCAGCATATGCATCGTGATGGAAGTCACTTCAAATAGGTATCTCTAGTACATCCACCAAATGGTGGACCCCAGATTGCAAAAGATAACGGAGATATCGAAACCACTGAATTATAAATCGCTGATAAAGGGAAAGACTCTGGGTCTACAAAAATGCGATGGGTTGTTTTCTTTCTGCGACCTTGGGCCGAAAGTGGTTCAATTGAAAAAAATTAAACAAAACCGATAAGCAATGTCACCAACACAGTGGTACGAAATAACCCTAAAAATCTGACCGCAGAAGACGTTCCTAAATAACCGCTTTAGGACTCATAGCGGCAATGCGATATATTCAAGCAATAGAATAGACTATACGTCAAAATTCAATAGAAAACGCCTGAAAAACTAGGGCAGTATGAGATATTACGCGTTGATACGACTAGATAAACCAAATACCGAAATGATACTGGAAATAAATTCATACGCGTTGGATGAGAGGCACCTACTGCTGCAGGTATCCACTCTTAACACATAAACCAAAAATCATGAGTAGAATATTAGCATATACCTAACCTGCAAACATCAAAGAAGACATTTGATTTGAAATAGGTAAGTATTGAACTGCCAGAGCTAATTAATCGAAAATGCGCTTTCAGCGAGGCCTAATAAAATCAGGAAACATCACATTACTCGTCAAAAGAGAATGTGAGAGTTCCAAAGCAAACGTATCACTGCAACTAAATTTAACGTTAACTATGACAGATAAAACCATCTACATCCTTCAAATTTACACAGCAGTTAACTAGATTTTCGCATGAGCGTGACTTGGGCCATCCCGTTGAGGGGGAGGGGGCAAAATCAAGATTCCACAAAATGTTTAAACCTGTAGTGCAAAAGAATGCTGCACTTGCACCCTATAGTCAAAATTTTTGGGCTCCCCTTGCTCCTCCCAAGTTACGCCTATGGCTTTTCGTAAAACCTACATGTAAGGTAAATCACTAAAGCTAACGCTACGATATAAAGCAGAAATAGGTCCTTACGTCATAGTGAGCGCACCAATATTATGGTTAATTTCCCAGCATAACATGAATAAGCAACATTTGAAACTGGATCTCAGTCATATCAACCAAATTCAAATTTTCTATAGCCTACTCTAATCATCTGAAATTATGCATAATTTTTTTTTTATTTACTACGTTTGTCCGAAGAGTATGTTTTCAAATTGTCTTGACCTTGTTACATTACATTAATTGTTGCTCGCCCAACTTAAAGAGAAATTACAAATCGATAGGTACAGTTGCTGGCAAAAAAAGTGTGAGAGTTCGGCATTAACAGTTATTCTTGTTTTATCAACAATATTAACTTGTGGCATTTTTAAGAAAAACCGTATCTCTGGAAATTGATGACATTTGTAGAATTACGACATCTATGTTTTTCAGTAAATTTTAAAAAGCCAACAATAACTGTTTTTACCATAACTGTACTATAGGGAGATAATTGTTTGATACGGTTGCCTTGTACTCGTAAAGTAGCTCTTATGTCAATGTCAAAGTCAAATTTGATAATTGCCTTATATCAGGGGCGCACATGACATCATGGTAATATTTGTTAACCTTTGTGTCGAGGTGAAGGTCGTATTTACATTACAGGAAAAAACTGAGGTACCAACTATTTATCTCGCAATGGTACCTAATAGAAAATTATATATGTAGTTTAGTTTAGTATCAATTTGGTATGCACGAGGGATGTTTTGTAGACTATTTCCTGAACAAAGTTAACAGGGTATTTTTTCCCTCCAATTTGGCTAATTGGCAGTACTTTTGCTTGATAGTAGGTAGGGGCAGTGGGAATCATGTTAATCTATCTATGCGCGTCACTAATTAGCTGACCAGCCGATTTACACTTATGCAAATTATCGTATAATTAAAATTTGGTTGGATGAATCTTAGAAATTTAAAAAATTTGACTGGCTTAAGCTGTGCGAGGAAAATAGTCAACAGTAATTACATAAGTGGTGATAATTTTTTGATAATTTTAATTAGATTCACGAATATTTGTTGCTATGTGTTGTGGAATTTCTTAATAGCAACAAAGATGAGTGCTAATCTAGTTAAAATTATTACAAAAAGTATTACCAGGAATGTAATTCGGCGTGATTATTTTTTAAACAGTCCAGGTTGTAGATAGGGTTTGATGGAGCTTCCAGATGAGTGTCCTGTTATTTTTAACAACTGATGCTCACCTACTCACCTTTTAGCTAGTCGTGTTACAGCAGAGGAACGATTTGAAAGGTTTGTGAAAAAATAGTCGCTGTAATCAGCTACTATCAAATAGTCAGTGTAATTTTGATGCTATTGGTCGATTTGAAATTTGTTCTCATTACTATTGGCAGTTTAAATAATAATCTTGGGAATTTGTACTTTAAATTTCGTTTGAAATACTTCTAATAGATAACTGATTTTCCTAACAACCATAAGATAAAAAGATAAAATTTTGAAAATCATATACTAATATTTCTTTAGATAGGGCAAAGGAGGAATATGTAATTTAAATGTATGTATGTATGTAAATCACTTTTAGGAAATAATGTCAGTCTAACTGACAAAAAAATTGTAGTTTTAAAGAACCAAAGCAGTGCTACAAACAATTAATAAATGAAACACCTCCAACACAGTTTGACAGAGACAAATAATGGCCAACCTCTATCAGTTGGTAAATTTACATTACCTTGTCAATAAAAGTTTGAAATAATCTAATCTCTAAAACCGTTTTGCAGCGTGTCAAGCAATTTACTAGAAGTTGATTTTTGAGCTCAAGAAAAAAGTTTTTCTTCTAAATGTTTAATTAAATTATTCATTAGTTGCATACTGGGACCTTTTAGGCCCCCGAAACGTTCGAAATGTAGCGAAATAACCAATAAACACCATGAATTGCAAAAATCTGCTCTACCACCATGAATTTTTCTAGTTACAGCTAGGTGTTTGGAAGAAAACAATCAATCGAACAAACTAAAATACGTCTAACGTACGAAATTGATGACTTTAGGTAGTTCTAGTTGTCGGTTAGTGTTTTATGCGCCTTATCAGATTAAACAAAACATATTGCTAATTTTTGTTACATAATTTCACTTAAGCATAAAAAAAACTATCCGATGTGTAAAACACTAACTTTCAATGATTTTTAGTACACTAATTAGTGCTAAGTTCTGCAACTTTTAATTAAAAAGCATGATCTCAGTGACTAAACTTAAGACGCAGACAGTTTGTGTACATAGCGACTTAGTAGTTGCAATTAGTAGTAGCTTGTTTATTAAAAAATATAAAACATAAAACATGTTAATAATCTTCAACTTCTTAATATAGCGACATAAAAATGCCTATTAATACGCATAGCCTCCAAACATTACAATAAGGACAAAATTACAACATGCAGATACCATTGTAATCAAATGTTATTTAAATAAAGTAAACAGCAGGGGTGACGCTAAGAAATTCCATATAATTTATGTGGAGAATGTAATTAGCTTTTTTCAAGATTTTAAAATCAAAATATGTAGAGTATTGCTTTAAAGGTAGAAATTTAGATTTAGCTGAATTTCATACTTCCAAACTTTAACATACATTTCTATACGACCAAGAATATCAAAAGTAGTTTATCTAAATTTGTATCTAATTCATTAAACACTTCCTAACTACTATTGGCTTGATGCATAATAATCGTAAATAATGTAGGTAGCAGAATATATTATTGATCAGTCTAAGTCTCTTGTTTATTAAAAAGATAAACGACTTTATGCATCCACCTAATATTTGAGAATATTCCACCTAAATCAGCTCTCTTCGGTTTTTTACTCTTATAGTAGTACATCGACACTAAACTATAGAAAGTGAACAAAATTGAACTTTTATACGAATTTCCACAAAATAGTCACTAAATTTCTACAGCGACAGTTGTAAATGCAAAATTTTGAAAAACTTCCTGCACAGTTGTTGCAGCCTCCAAAGTGACGCCATCAACAGCAGTGTGCAAAAATGTAATTTGTATGTAGCAATAGATGTTAAGCAGTCTTAACGAATAGTAGGTCTATAGAAGAACAATGATCGCTATAGTAACCTAGTATTCACTTACTATTGTACATCAAAATTACCACTTACATTTGCGGAGGGTCTAAATTTATTGAGGTGACATGGGGCGGCGTCCACTTCCCGCTACTTCTAGCTTTTCACTGCACACTCTGAAAATTGCAATAAATAAAAAGCGTTTACTGAACATCAACTGCTGTCATCCTTGAGAACGACTTTCCGTGCCGTGGCGGTCTTTGCCACTGACGGCGATCTCTCTGTAGCTAATATTAATATATCCGACTCAAGCGCACATTGCTACGTAGGAAGAGTTATTCTTTATTACTTTTCTGTTATTAGTATATTAGTCACATAATACACACGAACAACAGGAATGTTATTTTCCCCTTATTGAAATATTTTTAACGTAGGTTCCAATTTTAACGAACTACTAGATGCGACAGTTTTGGTATTGAGTGGCTGTATGGAACTTTCTATTATGACGGAATGTTGTTTAGATCAGCTCAATTTGAAGCCTGACGAGTGAAAGCGAATTTTTTGCCGTTTTTCTAAAACCACTGAGGCTTTAAGTCCGAAATCTTAGGTCTTCTCCACGTAGTCTTCTACCAAAGCGACGTATTTGTTTATTTAATCTTGCAATTAATTTTATTTAATTAGCTCAAGAATATACGGGTGTATCATGTCAGTATTATTTTCCAAAATCAGCACTGAGTCGCTTATAGTGTTACACAATATACTTAATTCAGCAAAGTGAATCTTCAACGTGTGAATGACCTTAGCGCAAAGAAATATTAATACTTGATATTCTACGAATACGTGATGACCTGATGACTTAATTGTTAAAAGTAAACATGATGATTAGCAAACGGCGCAGTTCATTCACTCCCGTAGATGGATTTTGTATAATAGTGCAGTCTAGTACTATAAGCGACCTAATGCTAACCTTGACCAAGAATACTGACTTACTATTGCGGCGCATTCTTGAGCTAATAAACCAAATTAATTGCTTAAAATATTTATAAGCTACACCGATAGGAAACTTACACCCTTCTTCCCTTCTTTTATACTGCAGCTCATCTATATCTCCATAATATCATGCGTACAGAGGTGTAGCACATTAGATGCACGTCCTTTGCTTCTCATGGATGTTACCTGTAAGCAACGGTGCCCTACTGGCTGTCAAAATGTCTGCGTAGAGTAACAGCACCATCTCGACGGTTTAGTCTAGGTTGGGTAGACATGACGTCGACAACAAATTATTCCGTATCGGTGTCCGACCTGAATGCTATAAGCATATCCATCAGCCATCTGTTCTCCTCATAAAGGCCATCCATATGGGTGGGAGGTTGTAAAGCTTCTTCTTCAGATGACGGTTGTGGTAGCGGCGGCTTTTCTACTAGTGGTGGAGAGGTGTTCGAAGACGCACCTTGATCTAAAAAACAGAAAGGGGCATCGGTAGACGCACCTGAAGATTCGGAATGTGGAGGTGCATCTCCAGGCCTCTGAATGTCTAGGTTTCGGGTTATAAACTGATGGTGTAGTTTACTACCTCTCCTTTTGGTTGCTGTCTCAGCCTTAGACCGAGAATTATGAGTCTGCCAGTTGGCTCCTCAGTTACGGCTGCATGGGAAAGGGGCTAGTCTCCAACATCTATACCAGAGTTCTGCACTGCCACTTGACGTGTAACAGTCTTCATAGGTTTAGGTTTCTCTGAAATTCACAGAGCTGCCTTCGCCAGCCTGGGTGCCCGATTTACCTGAACGACTCTGAAAAGGGCATCTCCCATAAAACGGGCAGGTTGAGACCTCTGCTGTTAGCCACTTCAGGAACTGAACACCTTGGCAGGTGATTCGAATAATCTTCCCGAAGTACTGCCAGCCCTTGAAGGTGGATGCAGCTTGGCATTCTGCTAGGGTTAGCATGCGGTTATCCAAGGTCACTAGAATCTGGGCTTCTATAAGGTCTGCTTGGGTTTGTGTAACATATCTAAAGCGTGCCCTTAGATCGGCCATGATAGCTACGCAACAATTCCTGGTAAAGACGTCTTTGTAACCGCCTATCCCTTCGGTAACATTTTGGTTTAACCTAAGGTTATTTTTTGTATCAGAGATGAAGGGGGTGTTTCCATCCGATCTAATTCTTTTAGTTGTGGAAGGTGCAGAACCACCGGATCCTGCCACCGTGGAAGTACTTCTAGGAGCCAGTCTCTTGGTTGTGGTCAGGACGACTTTACGTCCTTTTCCACTTCCATTGTCAGTTCTGCAAGAAACCTAAGGTGGCAGGCCTTAGGGTTAGCTTCAGAAGCTAGCGCTTGGGTGAAGGTAGAGGCAGTAGCGCCGGAGGTCCCTCCGACTAGGCGAGCCTTTCTCCTGGGTTTTTGTTCTGAGCCAGAAACTCTATTTATTTTTAGAAAAGTGTAGCCCTTCTTATTTTGTTGCAGCTGTCACTGCTGAGCGGGTTGAGAGGTATCCGAGGACGCATCGTGTTCTGTTTCATTCCATATTGAAGCAATAACATGCACCTAACTAACTTTCTACCCACCACGGAGCCCGATAGAGGGATGTCAAACGTCGACGCCCAGGATACTAAGATATAGCTCCCAGAGATATGTTGCACTCGAGTAGTCTCAGATAAACCCTAGAAGATCGGAAACCAAGGTTGCTGGGACTACTAGAGTCCCACTGCATGCCCCTTTACCCAAGGTGCTCACCCTACCGGCGCGGCGGTCTGACCCAACGTAGCCGATTGATCGAGGTGGGTTAGCCTCAACTTTCCGTCTAGATAAAATTAAGGTCGAAGAGATGGTAACAAATTACCTAGTTGGAATGTTGTGGCAATTTTGTTTGAACTGCGTAACATACCTATAATAGGAACATCTAAAAATCCATTATAGTTAGAAAAAATTTGTTTTTTTTAATTTATGACTCACATGCCATCTATTTTGCATATAATTTCGCTTTTAGAATTAAAACATACTGAGGCAGAGGGAGCTGAAGAATAAATAAATGACAGAGAAATATAGTTGGGAAGAAGATTGAAAACTGCCTATCAAAACATTAAAAAGTGGGATACGAAGGTTGAAAATCTAGAAAAAAACTACTTGAAGTATTTGATACGATTATGTAAATTTTTGTGCTAATGGATTTACTTGGTCAGGAAAAACAATAGAAAAGGATTTAAAATTGTACATGGCTTTAGGTAAAAATAGATAGGGAGAACTCAGAAGAAAGCAGCTACCACAATTTGTTACAACATTACAATAACGAATTCAAGACTTTAAATTTAAACCTGGAGTTCAACATCAAATTTTTAGTGTCTTGAAAGTTTTAATTTCAATAAAACAATCTTATTACAGTTTATATTTTTTAAATGCAGAGAAAGTGTTTCAAAAGTATGAGGATAATATTGTCAACATTAAAATAGACGTAGAAAACCCGCTTTCACGTTTCAGTAATGATTCGCTAGTTATAAATTCATGTCCTAAGGTATATATTGCATAACATAGATCCCGGGGGGTGTAGCTTGAACAAGCGTCCACGTCCGATCAGCAAAGTTAAGCAACGCTCTTTCTGGTTAGAACTTGGATGGGAGTTCTACGGCTGCATCTCTCGGCGCCTCGTGGTACGGCTGCCACGCAAATAGTTGGTCTCGGATGTCATAATAACATCATGACAGTCGTTAGTGAGGTTGGCAGTCCCCATAAAATGTACTAAATAAATAAATAAATAAATAAATAAATAAACATTGTTAACCTTAAAAAAATTGATAAGGAATTTAAAGTAGTGAGAGTAGCAGTTAAAAGGATTCTATAATCTGTTTAAAGTGTAAACATTATTTCTTGTTTATTCAAGTTGCAACTCAACTCAGGTTCCATATTCTGTTAAATACGCCAAACATGTAGTTTAGTTTACAAATAAGCCGTAAGGAATAATAAACTGTTTTAATCTGCTCCAAGTTATAGTTTTTCAATTCTTATATTTGAATTGGCGCCTTCTTAATGAGTTAACATGGCGACTGGTCATGCGATTGCGTTACTCTCTGAATGAGACTAGATGTAACCTTGACCTTAGAACCATCTGAATTTAAACAGACGCGGTGTGGCTGTGTTACGTGATATTTTTGCTTTAATTGGAAATTAAGTTGATGTTCAAGAATTATCTTCAGTCCCCAGCAATCCCTTGCTCTGTGTTTGGTTGCCTAGCCACATGTTTTCATTTTCTGTATGTATGGAAAATCCTCCTTGAAGCTCTAGAGGGATTCTAAGTAATTTAAAAAAAATGTCAGTATTATTTGCGGTGGCCATTTTATGGCGCTGATCGTGTGAGATTGTCCTTTTGATGCTGTAAATGTAATCTGGAATTTTCACTTCATGTGGATGCTATACTTCCAGAATTATTAAGTAACTTGCCGCGCAGCCTTATGGAATTCTGTGTGAAGTTGCTCAACGAATCTAGTTATGCTAGGATACAACTTTATTTCTGTCATCGATTGTTCTCATGGTGTGTCCAGCCCAAGACCATTTTTGTTTTCTGATATATTCAAATAGGTCTACAACTCCTGTTTGTCTTCTTATCCAGTATTTGTTTTCTTCTTGCCCAATTTTATTCCCAGCATTCTCCTTTCCATGGCAATTTGGGTTTTTCTTAAACGATGTATGATTCTTTTAGTGTATGTTGCTGTTTCCATGCCATAACTAAGTACGGGTGTAACAGGCATATCAAAATGTTGGCTTTTTGTTTGTTTGTAAATTTATTTGAACATATGTGATAGTCTGCCAAATGCCACCCACTCTAGTCTGCCTCTTCTTTGTATTTCTGATCCCTGGTTTCATATTTTAGCATTATATTGTGTCCTAGGTATATGTACCATGAATCTGTTTCTATACTTGAGTTTTCCATGTCTACTAAATTATCCTTTATGTCTTCTGTTGTTAGTATATTTGTTTTAGTGTAATAGATCTTCAGACCTGCTTTCTTAGATTCTATGTTCAATTGTGATATCATTACTTTCAGTTCTGTTGCGTCTCTGCCATTATCACAATGTCATCAGCTTATCTCAGGTGGTTTGTATATTTTCCATCGATGTTTATTCTTTTTTCTTGCCAATCCAGCTTTTTACGGATGTTTTCCAATACCAGATTAAATACTTTAGGAGAGCTTTGTCAGACTCCTCTTTCCAATCTAAATTTTTCAGTTGTTATGTTGTTCAGTTGTATTTCTGAAGTAGCTTTGGTATATATATCTTTTATGAGAGTGATATATATCTGGAGTCTATTCTGCAGTTGTCCATTGCATTTAGTATGTAGGGCAGTTCGATAGAGTCGAACGCCTTTTCATAGTCTATGAATGGTAGAGATAGGTTGATTTTATATTCGTTCCATTTTTAAATAAGTATTTTGATCGTTGGCAAGCGATCCCTTGTGGAGTATCCTCCACCCAAACTAGCTTGCTTTACTGATTGATAGTAGTCGATCCTATTTTCCAGTCTGTTTGTTATTATTCTTGTCAGTAGTTTGTACATAGTTGATGGTAGACTGTAGTTTGATAGTTTCCACTCTCACCCTTCTTGTGTATTATTATAATTATGGCATTGTGCCAATTTGTTGGAATATTCTCATATTTTCTAATATGCATTTATTCATTAGTTTAGCGAGTTCTACTTTTAGCTTTTTGCTTCCAAATTTCTGCATTTCTATAGTGATTTTATCTTTTCCTGGAGCAGTACCGTTCTTTACTTTGCTCAGTGTTGAGTCTATTTCTTCTGGGGTTATATCATGGATGTTTTCAGACGCATCGTTATTAATGTTTCTTTTCCTTCTAACTTCATCGCTGTATTCTGTTGATTTTAATTTATACAGTTTCTCATAGTATGATTTTGCTATTTGTAGCATCCCTGTTTTGTCAGTTATTTCGATGTCGTTTTCATGTCGATGGATGCTTGGTGTAAATTTATTAAGAACTCTCACGTCTTTTATCATATTTTTGTATGATGACTTTACGAATTCGTTTTGGCTTTCCAAGGTTCTATTTATGGTGTGGTTTCTTATTGAAAAGGAAGGTCATGGCATATAGGCGGTGTACGTGGAGAAAATCTAACAGCATTTCTCCTCGTTCGTTTCTTTGGCAGGATCTAAACTTTACTATTGCCCCTTCATGTGGGTCGAGACGCTTTTCAATTTTAGCATCGAAGTCACTTCTTAATAGAGTGAAGTAGGTTTAATTTTTTGTAATACTTTTGTTCACTTCTTCGTAAAATGTATCTATTACTTCGTCTTCGCAAGTAGATGTAGAGGCGTGTACCTGTAGTAGTAGTAAGTTTCCTGATTTCAGTGTTATGAGTTCGTAGCCGTTTCTTCTTACTTCTGATAGCCCTATTTTATTTTTGTTAGTTTTTCTTTCAATTTATGCAGCATGTCTCAGAACAGAGAGTTCTTGTGTTGAAAGTTGCTTGTCTTCAGTTGGGTTTGTTTTGATACCTTAAAGTGCCCGCTCCTCTCAGGATCCGCGGAGCTGACTGCTGGTGCAGTATGAGACTGGACCTTTCGTCCTACTCTGAGGAAAATTCCGAATTCATCAATTCATTAGTTAAGGGTTAGGGGAAAATAGTCGTTATCTTCCACGCGGACTAGGCGAGTTAAAAGATGTCTACATCAGCCGTCCTTAACATGCAAAACAGACGATGTTTACAGCTGCTTCTCTGAAGGCAGACGCTGTTGTGCTAGTTTTGGTCCGCTCTGGATATTTTATTTCTCCGGTACCACCCATATCTGGGAGGCATTCCCTTATCCGAGATCTAGTGAGGTGCCTGATCGGAGACTAGCAACACCATACGGGCAAATTTATATACTAAATGTTATTCAAACAGGCATCCCATTGCTAAAATAATTCAAATATTAGATCAGCGCTTAAAAAAAAACGGGGAGATTCAAACTTTTGCAAGGACTAGGTGGAGGCCATCCACGAAGTCTATTAATACCAGAAATGGCAGAGAATATCTTAAATGTATTCAAAGATGAATCTCGCCAAAGTACCCGCTCTGTAGATCAAAGAGTTGATATTAGCCATACTTGTGTCGATCGAGTGTTAAGAGATTACACTCTCCATATGTTGCTTCCGGAAAATTATTCGTGGTTAATACGGCAACAAGGGGTCAACCAGCAGCTTTTTCTGCAAATAGCAAATAAACGGATAAAGCAACAATTACCCTCAACGGAATGTTCAATATGCGCTGTTGGCACCACTGGCACCAAAAAAACCCTTATGTCTTCCACCAGACTGGAATTATGGAAAATAGACTTACTAATAGGACCACGTATTTTGCCTAGTCGATTAAATGCAAAAAATTAAAGGAAGTACCTTTAGTTGTCAGAAGAGACATGTGGCTTTAGTTGGATGGAGCTACAGCCCACTAGGGGGTTCAAACAAGATAATGGTTAAGCAAAAGTTTTCTTGAGAGATGGATCGGCGTGGTGGCCCAATATCATGGCCCGCAAGACATTCAGATTTAAATGGGGCATTTTAAAAGCTGTTGTGTACGCAACAGCATTAAAATCAAAGTACTTGGGAACCAATAAATAATGCAGTTTTCGCAACATGTGCAAAATCTAGTAGCAAACATTATTAGCAGATATAAAAAATGTTTGCAAGTTGAAAGCGGTCACTTTGATCAGCTTTTGAAAAAGAAATTTAATATAAGAAATTGGTCTTGAGTTGTAAATTTCTTAGATCATTATTAGCGACATTAAGGCATATTGCATACTTTATTAAATTTCAGAATTAGAGATTACGACCAAGGATAACTGGATTCATAGTCCATTTGGGTTCCAAATGCACGTCGTTGCCTAATTAAAAAATGTTTAATCGCTAATATTAAAAAAAAGATTCGCATACGGCCAAATTAGTATTAGAATCTTTGGTTTAGTTTTTAACATAAAATTGCGTGCTGCAAATATTATCCTCAAGTTTTAATACACCAATAAATAAGAGATGCTGAATTTTTCACACACAAAGCTTATTTTAAGAGATCTTAAAACATTTTCAAGAAATATTGAGCAATATTATTACCTAGTGTTTTTCAGTATAACACAGTAATGTAAAGAAGGAGGGAGAGAGAGAGAGAGATGCGTAGGCATACGTAAATCCTAATGAGTAAAACATAGATAAGCAAATCTGCTGCAGATCTTAGCTTCTTTTTTTTAAATGTTGTATAATGTGAACTGCAATAACGATTATAAATCAACTGCCTTTTGCTGTGTATAAATGTTTAGGGGTGGGCAATTGCCCACCCTGCCACTCCCTGGCTACGCCCATGCTCTAATCGCGACCATAAAATCAAGCTTTTAATGTGTTAAAATTGTATAACTTTTTTCCAGCGTGTTAAATAACAACCATATGATAGAATACTTTTATTCTTTAGTCTAGATAGCCGTGGAATTGACATTAATAATGTAATTTTAAGGCACACAAATTGTCTTATTATCTAATGCAGAGCCACCTAGCGAAATGTAACTAAAGCTGTGTCCATAACAGGATCCTTCTAAGTTTAGAACCCAAGTATTTTACGTTCTTTTAATTTCCATGGAGTTCGAATAAATGAGAACCGTGGGCGAATAGGTTAAGTAGTTAATTATTAAGCATTCAGTAATTAAGAATAACTACCACAAGTTACAATTGCCTGCACCTCTTCGGGTTGTAATGCTGCTAGCCTATATCAGAGGGCGCTTCTGGTAGAAACTGGTATTTTTAGAAAATTAGATGAGAAATTCCATTACTTAGTCGTTTTTTATACAGTTAAAATACGCAAGGGGTATAGATTAAATGTATTTTGTTTGTCTACGATGTCAATATTAAGTTATAAATAATGTAAGAGCACTAAGTAGCAAATTAAAAGGAAATGAGGGTCTCTACTGAAATGCCATTGTAAATTCATTTATTATTAATGTAACGTTCTGGTTTTATATGCGATACTGTTGGATTACTTAGCTACTATTTAATAAATTAGTAATATCTAGCGTCTAGAACACATTTTAATGTTCTATCAGCTATGCTCTTTTGTAAAAAGTAATTTCTCACCACCAAATCGTCTCTAAACTGATTATGCTAACTAGAGAGACCACTCAAATAAAGCTTGTTCCGAGAGTCCAGTTTGTTTGATTAGCAAGTTTTCTCTGAGGTAGTGGAATTAAACATTCTGTGTCATTGATCCCATATTGCGGCTAGTGTCATACTTTTAGTAAAATGTTTGAATTGTGTTAACAACAGATAATATATTCATTTCAAAGCATTTATTCACTTATATAAATTACTATCGGTAGCAATATATTAGTTCTGCTGTCCTCAAAACGTCATCTTATTTATTATTGATAAGTAATTGACGCAGATCTTAGATTTGCAATTTTTGTATGGGTACGCGGCCTTCGCCACCTTGACCGTGTTTGCTAGTTTGGATCTTGATTTGGATCAACCAAATGGTTTTTGTTAACTACTAAACATATGGGCGACAGTTGCCCTACAGCAATAACACAAATTTATTATATGCAAAAGAGATGTGGTATTCAATTAAACAATTTAGCTATTAATTATTATTATATAAATACACATGGTTCGTTAGATTAAAGACGAAACTGGAATTCAAATTAGCGAAGCAAAGAAACCTACATCAAACAACAATCACTTAATACTTGAGAAACTTTATTTAATAAAATAATTCGAACATTCCGTTAAGCGTGATGTAAAAGTCTGCTTACTAGGTTTCTTCTCACTTTAATAACTAAAAACGTTATGTGTTCTGCTGTAAAGTTTACTATAATTTTACTTACCCTATTAACACCTGCTCAAATTTAATTTATGCCTAAATCGGCGCTTGAATCTCCCGTGCTCGATATTTGAAGATAAGCAAATCAGCCCAACGATGCACTCCGCCGCGTATGACAAAGTTCAGTCTTTTCTTTAAAAAATGTCGTTGATTGAAAGGCCTAAAAAGGTACAAAACCAAGATACTTAACCTGCAAAGAACACTTTGATTCAGCGACCAGTCTAGCCAGCTCAAACTGGAGAAGCCATCAGTTCCTATCCTCTCTGGGCTTAGCCAAAACCGCCTGCAGTTAGGCAAGCTTTCCTGTTAAGTCCAATGCAGCCACATAGCCCTTGCAAGCGAAATAAGCCGGACGCGCTGATCCGTCTTGTCCTGAAAGACGAGCTGCCGCTAGATCGATACCTAGACCTGCTCCAATAAGCTGTCAAGTATGGCAAAAGGTTTCCCAGTACTCCTAAACCTCGTCTAAACTGCAAACTAAAACCCTATTTGCATATCCTACCGGATCCAATACCTAATTACAAATAATTCGCACAAACCGTCCATTGCCGAATTCGTGGCTTGCTGGATTCAATACCTGAATAAAGCACGTGAAAACAGCCCTCAAACTGTTGAAATGTAGCGACATCAGGCGGACAACGAACGTAAATGGCGCACCCATTGGGTTTTGTGATACTTAGCAGTTTAATTCCAGAATCGCCCGTCCCGGAGTACAGCGCTCAACGCCAGCAGAATATACAGTGGCTATATCATATATCTAATACTTACTATATTGCTAGCGGCTATGAGTGGGAAACTCACGAAGGAAGTGAGACAGACAACCAACTCTTCAATGTATAATGGTGAGCTGTGAGCAAGCGCCGCGGCGTCGTCCGCCCAATGGGGAAGTGGTCAAGTTTAAAATTTGCTTCTAAAGGCGGAGTTCGAATTCTCACGCATGCGCACGAGACTCGTTATACTCTAAGTGAAACTATGTCGGCGCCGTAATGTTTTCGGGCGTTCCCAGGCCCTACTAGCAATATATGTGTATTATATATATGGGCTATATAAGGACAGTGTGGTAAATTTTGGTCGTCTTTCTGATTGGCTGTTGAGATATCCGCCATTAAGAGTCATTTACGAAATTCCACATAGTCACACAAAATTGCCTCTAAGTCCTTTATTACTGAAAGTAGCCCCAATATGAAGTGGAATGAAATAATCATCATAAAATTCTACAGTGTTCTGTGTAAGGGAATGGCGAATTTTCGTTAGCGTAAGTAAATGTCAACAAGTTAAAGGAAAATGCTTTTTGCGAAAATTGCGCATTAGTCCAAATCAAAAGCTATAATAAACTATATAAATGTCTTAATGCCAAAGATTATTGCATCAAATTAAAGGGAATTTATGGGCTACCTAGCACTGAATATTCTATTCCTCTAAATTAACTGGTGGAATAACTTCAACGGTTTGATTAAGAATATAAAAAACGTAATCTATGTGTCGATCAACGCAAAATGTTGTCAATTTTCGTGTTCTATGTACAAAAACACAATAAAGAAGATAATAAAGGACACCTCGACTTATCCTTTATCTAATAGACTTGTCTGTCCGGGACGCTGTTTCAGCAGCCAGACCGTAAGAGATAGAGAAAAAAAGTTATGAAAGTTATATGTTTGGAATGGTCATGTCAGGTCAGGAACCGAATTTCAATCACGTGACACTTCCGGTTTTCGATAAATCACGTGATTTACGTCCGTCCGGGACGCTGGTCCGTCCGGGACGAGTTTCAGCAGCCAAACCGTAAGAGATAGAGAAAAAAGTTATTAGAGTTATATATTTGGAATGGTCATGTCAGGTCAGGAAACGAATTTCAATCACGTGACACTTCCGGTTTTCGAGAAATCACGTGATTTCCGTCCGTCCGGGACGCTGTTCTATTTAAAAACGGTCTTTTTTGTTTTATTAAATGAGACATTTGTCTCACTGGTTGCTAGTATTCTAATATTAAGTTGCTCGTTAACGAGGATTTTTAATCCCTGGCAGCGATTCCTTACGTTTCACATCGTCTCTTGCCGTTTAATTCTGTTTAAGTAATATTATTGACATTCTTGTAAAATTAATGTTACACTGCACATTTGGCCACCCCAAATTGCACAAATTTTCGCGATCGTGGGTATATAGCGGTCTGCAAAGCATCTCGGAACTTCACATATGTCCAGTCCGTATAAAATGACGTTTATGTCATAATTTAGCAGGGTGACGTTTGTCTTACAATTTAGCAGGCCGTGCACAGGACAATACCTACGGGTGTGGCTGGTTGTAGCAAATACGACTCTTAATGGCTGAATTTTTAAAAATTGACCACACTGTCCTTATATAGCCACTGTAGCAGAATATAGAGTCCCTGTATATAGGTTACTATATACAGGATCTCTAGCAGAAAATTTGTGTGTTAATATAGTGACCTTAAGAAAATATTAGAGACCCTGTATATTAAGATTAGTGACGGGAAATACAGATGGCCAATGCGAATTGGTTGGAACCATTTGGTAATGGCAACATCTTGAAACGTTCTTTCAAAAACAGCAATTAATCAATTTATCCTTGGAAACTGGTTCCACTTGTCCCATCTCTTATCTTACTTTTTATACGGGGTCTCTAGGAGAATATTATGTGGAACCGTACTAAGGGCTAACAAGTATATTTCAAGTATCGTGGTTTACTGTCTTTCCAGATCGAATTCTGCTGGTATGTTACCTAACATTTTACCTGTTGAGTAAATAATTTAAATTTGAATTTATTGCTCACTTTAAATTCAGACCACTTTATTGTTTTGAGCGAATATCTGTAGAGAAAGAGATATTGGGATACACCTATTTTGATTCAATTACGCGTCACAGTGCAGTCTGTCCTCGCTCGCCCACAAAATTAAACACGGTGGCTAGCCAATCTAAGTATTATATTTTACTAATCGTTGTATCCCAACTTTGGGCTATTAGTAGCACACCTAAGATGATCCAGAACCCCTTGTAACTTCGCCACATCGTCCCCATATCGTAGGTAAGCAGTGTAACCGAAGCGTTTATATTTATTTTGTTCAAATTGTTTATTAGGAACCATCCCGATTTAGCTTTTACTATATGCACTTCTTATTGTCATTCTCTTCTTTGGTTAGTTCTTAAATGCATGTTTCATTTTCACTCATTAAAAGCGTCCCAGTAGTCTAGAATCTAGAACTGCTAACATTTTTACCAGTTTTGTCATTGTATGGTCATTCAGTCAATCGATATATTAACTGTAGAAAATCGAAATCTTAGCTGATTAGTTTTACGCTGTGTCCAGCGTTGTAATTGCGTCTACTATTTTTGATACAAATGTGTATTAAGGTTGTATTTTATTCATTTTTTATTTGCTTAAATATTGTTTTTTAACACTACATGTTGTGAAACTGCTGATGGACGCTCTAACAATTAATTAATTAATTTATTTATTTATTTATTTATTTAATTTGCACTCAGCCAACAGCCGTTAGGCCAATTACAGGCGTCGCTGTGCAGTTATGAGGACTTCCAACCCCACTAACGACTGTCATGATGTTGTATGACCGCCGGGACCAACTTTTTTCCGTGATAGCCGTACCACGAGGCGCCGAGAGATGCAGCCGTGGAACTCCCATCCAAGTTTTGACCAGAGACAGCGTTGCTTAACTCTGCTGATCGAACGTGGACACTTGTTCAAGCTACACCACTCGGGACCTTAATAACATTAAACTAATCCAATCACCAGCATAACACTTTTCAAAGCAAGCCAGATAGAAAATTATAAATACCTAAAGGTGGTCCCGTGACCATGCGTTCAACAGGGTCCGGTAACTAAACTCCGGCAGAAGGGAACGTGTTAACATCAAACTAAATATAAATAACTACAGGCGCCACCAATTTGAATAACTAACAGTTCGCAAAATTTGTGATTGGAAAATTCTCCGACATTATTGAGCATCAAAACTTGCAAGGAAGATTACATTTCAAGTGTGAGCTTTTTTATACGCAGAATCTTTGATAAGCTATAATCTATCACCGCAATAACAAATCATTAATTCGATGCAATTAAAGTGACGTTTATTTTAATATGTATACGAAAATAAATAAAGCATGGAAAACACGTAAAAGGATTACCGAATCAATATATGTTACATTTTATGGTATTCACATGAAAATAATAATAAATCCGCGAGGGGATTACATGGCGATTACAAATCTAAGTTTGGCGTTTTACTAATTAATTTTCAGAGCATGGATATGTAAAGGATTACTGCGTTGATATATGAAGAATAACACCGGAATTAACAAGAATATTTTAAAAACGTACATTTTCAAATTAATTCAAGCCACTTTATTTTTCAATGCCAAATGTTTATTTGAATAATACTAACAGGGTTATTTTTAAATGCGGGAGTACTGCGATAAAGAAGTCAAGAGGCTCAAAGTTGCAAGTAAAAACTCTTAGCTGGTAACCCCATCCGAAGCTGGTAGGGCAAGTCCACAACTAAACACTTAAATATAGAGATAATTATGATCCCAAACTATAAGTAGAAGGCCGAAAATGCCAAATACCATAAATAAAACACCAAAAATAAAAAACACATGAATAAAATCCATCCATAAAAGCCCTATAGTAAAGGTGTCTTTAGCTCACTGGTGTATCTTTAATTTAAAGAGCTTATTTGAAATGAAAAACGGCTTTGACATAATTTTCCAGTCCTTCCTACATTAATACGCAGGTGT
Organism: Agriotes lineatus; assembly: GCA_940337035.1. Taxonomy (NCBI): domain Eukaryota; kingdom Metazoa; phylum Arthropoda; class Insecta; order Coleoptera; family Elateridae; genus Agriotes; species Agriotes lineatus. Next base: position 82,006,753 of record OW679203.1, read on the forward strand.
TGATTCAATAAATACCAGAATATTAGAATGAAATTGCGTCACAACATAGATATCCATGGCTTACCAAACAGCACTGAGTTCATTTATCTATCTGCAAACAAAAATCGGGTACAATAATGAATACTCAGCTGTGCTTTGAAGCACAAATTCCTATTTAATTTGGGTTGGAAACAAATTTTTGCAAAATTTCGACAAATTGTGTGCTACTTTTTGCTTAAGTATTTTTTTGTCTTTAAGCGACGCAATCAAAAGTAGCCTTGTACCACCACAATGTGACGCAATGACACTAGAATTCCTAATCGCAAGTAAAACTTATTACAAAGAGCGTTAAATCGTATGGCAACCAAACATATTGCTTTATGAAGCAGGTAAGAAGGCATAAACATCGGACGAGAAAAGCCAACTTTGAAATAGTAAGCATAAATTAACATGGGCAACCAAAATTTGATTTTGTAAAGCATCATCTGCCAGTTAACCTTACTTTTTTGAGGCTAGGGACATAGCCGAATTTGTACACGTCAATTACTTAACCTACAAACGTCAAAAGTCAACGGCTTAATAACCACAATCAAGAGGCAGCTCAGTAAACGCAGTAGTCTCGACCACGAACAAAACTATTATTTCACGATAACTGTAGTTTAGGAAACTCAGGTGAGGCATATGCCCCAACTATAGGATAACGTCAAAATATGTGACTGTCGACTTGGTCAGAGTTTCTTTCCTATAAATTTGCTAATGTTGGCGCAACTCTGTAGCAGGTTCGTTTTAAAAAGCAACATTTTTTTGTTTGTAAACTGGTTTTGCTTGTTTTATTTCAACATGAAAGAAACTTATTAGTCATATTATTAAAAGTAAGAGCGTTTGCTTCCTTTGGATGGAGTCCGTACGTAACTTATTCAAATAATGTAACGGTCTTAAGGTGTTTTCTTTACTTTTCGCATTTGCAGCACACTAGGCCACTTTAGGCCTCGTTGGGAATAATACTGCCTATGCCGGTTTTTGTATTATTTAGTTTATTTTGAAATTCGTACTTTCCTGGTTGAGAATACTTTTGTGTGTCCTCTACTAGCGCATCTTGCGAAGCCGATTCGTTCCGGAAAGCATCGGCAATTAGGCGTAGATTTGTAGTATAACGGCAAGAGGAGCTTCGTTATAATTACATTAAATTTAGAAATAAAACACATGTCTGTATGTGATGAAGTCAAAAGCCAAACTGTTTATTTATATATTTGTAGCTAAGTAATGGTTGCTAAGGTTGCATGTACGCGTGCATGTATGTGCATACGCTGCATTACGTATGCGTGTATGTACGTGCATACGCTACATTACACCCCCCGCAAAAAGTAGTTTTTGCTTGCTACAGAGAAAAGCTATATATAATTTTGAAGAAATTATATTTAGCTACAAAAACTCTATAGATCTTTTCCACAATCCTTAAGGCTAATTACAATAGGTATGTATGTACAGTTCAAATATTATATATTTTATTAGCCTGTGGCGGCGCAGCGGCGGTGAAGCATGACCTGAAAAAAATCGAGAAAAAAAGGCGGCACAAGGCAAAAAAACAGAACTAAGTAATGGTTGCTAAGGTTGCATGTACGCGTGCATGTATGTGCATACGCTGCATTACGTATGCGTGTATGTACGTGCATACGCTACAGTAGTTATGCATAGTTAATTTGCTGTGCCTGGCTGCTTAGTACAGGATTTGCATTATTTTGGAAGTAAAACCTCTCAAAATCCCAATGTATGCGTTGAATACCTGGTCTGACTTTTGGTTGAATTTATTTATAGGCTGTTCCTTCTTTTTCTTCGTTTCGCAAGTAACCCCGACGTTGGCTACAGAGATTTTGAAGAACTTGTGCATGGACTTCGCTTCTGTAGCAGTGCATCCTACTCTAGAAAAACCCCACCACCTGGTCGATAGTAAAAGGGTATAATTTCACCACCTGGTGATTAGCGAAGAACTTATCTTTAGGGGTAAACATACCCTATTTATAAATGCGTCTCAACTCTCAAGGCCTCTAGGATGATAGCGATCGGTCTGCTGCAGCACAATTTGAAGTCGGATATAAACTTAGCTGTATCAATTCCAAGCGCCCTATTTAGTAATTTCTTTTTTATAGCTTGCATAATTATCGCATACCCTAGTGTTCCTTTCATAGAAATTTGAAGATAATCTGTGCAATCAACTTCTAGGTATGTTTTGTCTATATGAATTTGGTGTCATTTAATATTACCAGTGATTTTGAATGTAATCCCTCGAACCACCAGTTGTATGCTGATTGATAGTAAATTTATTAAAACCTTCATACTTGAACTTACATATGGTTGATTATTTATTTCGGCCCATTGATATCTTCTCGTGCTTTAAGGTTAGGGTGGTGAGAGAAGGCTTTTGTTATTTGTAATAAAATTTAAATATAGTTTTACAAGAACACGTTTGTGGATTTCTTGTACTTAAATAATGTACTTGATAGCAACTACTTAGTGTAATTATTTTATTAGATTGGAAGTACATGCCATTTCTTTTATTACCCTAATTATAAAAAGCAATTAATATAAGGAATTTTTCTATGACAATAACTATCAGCAGACACAAGGCGTTGTGTTGCCAGCATGACACTCCATAACGATAATATGTTAAACATTTACGGAGACATTTACACTTCCTTTAGCCCAGTGTATATACTTTCAACACTGCTTGGTTTACGATCATTCGCCGTCATAGGTCCTGTGGGCAATAGACAGTTCCTAAAAACAAAGCTGGTTGTGTCTTGCCAAGGAGTATTACGTCTGCTTGCGCTGGTATGCGCTTTGTTTGTACTGTATATCGTCCAATTAGTTTTTTCACCAAGTGTGTTTGCGCTTGTCACGTACACGAGCATATTTCTCATTTCTTTGTCCGCAATTTCAACATTGACGCTGATAACGAACAAAATCTTCTTCTGCCGAATGGATCAAACTGCATGAAGGAGAATAGTTAAGCTTGACAGGCAGCTGTTATTATTTGAGCTCGAAGCAGACAACAGGCCCATTCGCTTGTTTTGTACCTTTGAAATATATCTAACTGTTACCATATTGGTTGGTTATTGTTTGAATGACTGTTTTAAAAATGGTGGAACAATAGGAACGTGTATTGTGTCATCGTTGTTTCTGGCTGGAAATGTGTATAAAGCTTACAATCGAATAGAATTTCAAGCGTGGATGCTAGTGATGGCATATAGGTTTAAACTTCTTAAAGAAAGAGTGCTTATGGTAAGTAGAGACTATATGATTTACTTCAATACTTATGGTGATGGCTCTGTGGTTCATAATTGTATCTATCTGAAGTCTTCCAATTACTGTACTTTAGAAGATACTTAAGGGAATATACTTTGTTGATTCAGTGTACCAGGTTAATATGTAATTACTGAAAGGTTAGAAACTTCTTGAGGAGATAATTCAGATGGTTAGGGTTCAGGTAATTTGTGTGAGCAGAAAGGCTATGGCAAATCCTCTTGTGTTAGAAATTGTCGGCTACGTTAACCCACACTTTAAAATGAACACAGCGGATGTTAAATGTTTTACATGAAATGATATACAACCTCTCTATTTATACATGATTTCAAGTTCAATGTCTACGCTATTTTGCTGTTTTTGCTAATTCAGTAACCCACTGGGCTGTTTTTTATTTGTAGAGGCTCTGCGTAGACAACAGATTATATTTCTAATTACAAATTTAGTCAAGATATTGCCATCCCATCCAAAAACATGGATTGTACAATAACATAGATTAGTTTGTTAAAATTCATAATAGTGCGTAATTACTACGGATTTTGTAAGTTTAATAATGACAGAAATTAAAAATCAAAATTTGCAAAGGTGCTTCAGCAACTGAATTATATACAGTGTGACCCAAAAAGTTTTATACAAATGGAGAAAAAGTTTATCTTACATTTCACAAAAAAAAATCTTGATAAAAAGCTCTGCATTACCTGTAGATCTATAATCAAGCAAAAAATTTTTAAAACATTGGCTAATATACAGGGAAAATCAAAATTATGATTTGGAATGAGAGTAAAATACTTTCAAACTGTAGTGGAGAGCAAAATGTTCATTGAAATTGTTATTAAGAAGCATTTGCCATTTGTCATACAGAACTTTTTATCAAGAATATTTTTTTTGTGAAATGTAAGATAAACTTTTTCTCCATTTCTATAAAACTTTTTGGGACACACTGTATATTTATTCAGGAAATAATCATGCCGAACGTCTCGGGTGCATGCAAACTAGCCTAAATAAATTGGACGATTTTCTGTAAAATCATTTTAATCTGAAGAAATATATTTACTAGATTTCCCTCTAAAAATCCCTCGTGCTAAGCGCTCGGGAGTTTTGCTGCGCGCCAAATTTAGATTTTTTATAAGGAAGATAATTCTTGCAAAACACTTCAAAATTTAATCGGCTATTTTAATGCACTTGGGATATTACTGTTGATTATTTTATTTATACAAAATCCTATCAAGAAGGCTCCATAGAGATCCCTTCTGGATGTTGTGCTCTTCATCTTTTTTATTTTAACCAGTAAACACTAATTTTAGGTTCCATTAAATTAAGAAGCTAAGGATGTAGAAGCTATTTCTAAACATCATCAATATCTAAGTTCGACAGTTGAAGTTGTGAATAAAATGTACTCCGTGCCAATCTTAATGGACATCACCATGGATGTTTCTACGATAACAGTCCAGATATACCATTTGTGCACCATCCAATCAGAAAGCACACTGATGTTAGTAATCAGTTCTGCGTTTTGGCTGCTGCACTAAGCGCATGAGTTGTTGGGGCTTTTAGTATGCTGCAACTTTATGTCTGAAGAGGCAAGTAGTAGTATCTATCTAACTCGATAGTTTAAAAAATTACTCGTAATTTACAATGCACCCAAGTTCAGTATTAATTGCTCCGTTTAGGAGAAGTGTCTTGGTATTTATGGCAGATTTTGAAAGTATGGCGTTCGGAGAACCCCACGGATAGCTTTGGTTGAGATGTACCATGGTGGCTTTACCATTGCACGGAATAGCTTAAATTGAAACTTCGGTATGATGCCTACGTTGAACTTATCAGCGTGTACAAGATGACAGAATGATCAGCGTTATCCAAATAGGAGGTGTCCCAATGGTAACATAACTCAAAGATTCGATCAGCGCTTAAAAGAAGTAGGAAGATTAGAACTTTTGCGGGAAGTAGGTGGAGGCCGTCCACGACATGTATTAGTACCCGAATGGAAGATAATATCTTAAATGTATTCGAAGATTAACCTCGTCAAAGTACCCGCTCTGTAGATAGAAGACTTGATATTAGCCATACTTGTGTCCGAGTGTTAAGAGAAAATCTTTTACACCCTTTCCACTTTCGGTGAGTCCATGTGTTCCTTCCGGAAAAGTATCCGCGACAGATAGAGTTTGCAGATGGTTAATACGGCAACAAGGGGTTAACCAACAGCTTGCTCTTCAAATAGTTTATGAACGGATAAAGCAACTATTACCCGCAACGGAATGTTCAATATGCACATTGTGCACCACATGGACAAAAACTCTCATGTCTTTCACTAAACTGGAGTTATCGAAAATAGACTGACTAATAGACCCACGCATTTTGCCTCTATTAAATTCCAAACATTGTGTCGATTTGCTGCGATTATTAAAAGAAGTGCTTTCAGTTGTCAGAAGAGACATCAGGATTTAGTTGGATGGAGCTACAGCCTACTGGGGGTTCAAACAAGAGAATGGTTAAACCAAAGCTTTCCTGAGAGATGGATCGGGCGTGGCGGCCCAATATCATGATCCGCAAGAAGTCCCGATTTACATGATTTTATCTCTTGGGGCATTTTAAAAGCTGTTGTATATACAACAGCAATTGAAACCGAAGAACAATTTATTGAACATATAATAATGCAGTTCAAGAAAGAAAAAATCGGTCTTGAGTTGCAAAATGCCTTGATCATTATTAGCGACATTAAGACATGTTTTATACTTGATTGAAGTTCAGAATTAGAGAATACAGCCAAGAGTAACCGGATTCATAATCGACTTGCGTTCCACTTGCACAACGTTGCCTAATTTAAAAACTTTTAACCGCTAATATTTAAAAATATTTGCCGTAAGCCAAATTAGTATTAGAATTTTTGATTTATTTTTTGAAATAGAATTGTGTGCTCTAAATATTCTCCGCACTTTTTAATACACCGAGTCATATCTATGTTGACGTAACCGGTATTCCTTATTTTAGGAAATCCTAACACATGTTTAAGAAATATTGAGCTATATTACCTAGTGTTTAAATATCATTATAACAAACTCAGTTATGTAAAGAAGGAGGGAGAGAGAGATGCTTAGGCATACTTAAATCCCAATGAGTAAAACATACACTGTCATAAGACTTAGTAATTGTAGCTTTATTTAATCGAGAGGCGGAAATACCTTTCATAGGTACTTACTTAACTAGACTGATTGAAGTGTTTTTGGTGTTGACTTTAAAAATAATTTCATATTAGCAGGGAGTACTCCAATATCGACCTTAAAATCAAGCTTTTAATGTGTTAACATTTTATAACTTAAGCACAGAGAATTTTCTTTTCAGCATGTTAAATAACTACCACATCATCGAAACTTTTATTTCCATGTCTAGATAGCTGTAAAATTGACATTAATAATGTAAGTGTTACGGATACAAATTGTCTTAAAAAGTAATGCAGGGCCACCTAGCAAAAAGTAACTAAAGCTGTATCAAACAGCAGGAAACTTTTAAGTTTCGAACCCCAGTATTTTAAGTTCTTTTTATTTCCATTAAGTTCGAATAAATAAGAATCGTGGGCGAATACGTTAAGTAGTTAATTATTAAGTATTCAGTAATTAAGAATAACTACCATAAGTTACAGTTACCAGCACCTCTTCGGGTTGTAATGCCGCTAGCTTATATCAGAGGGCGCTTCTGGTAGACGCTGATATTTTTAGAAAATTAAATGAAAAATTCCATTACTTAGTAGTTTTGTCAAGTTGAAATACACAAGGCGTATAGATTAACTGTATTTTGTTGGCCTACGATGTCAACATTAGTTATAAATAATGTAAGAGCACTAAGCAACAAATTAAAATGAAACGAGGGTCTGTACTGAAATGCCACTGTAAGTCGAATTACTATTTAAGCAACGTTTTGGTTTTAAATGCGATACTGTTCGATTACTTAGCTACTATTTAGTAAATTAGTAATATCTAGCTTCTAGAACACATTTTAATGTTTTATAGCTATGCTCTTTTGTGAGAAGTAATTTCTATTATGATGGAATTATATTTTTTTACTGAAATCATCGGTTTGGAAATCATAACCTAAAATGGAATGTTTTTATAGTTTTTCTTGGTAGTATTTGGCACAGCCGTTACACAAACATGCCAAATCTTTGAACAGTTTCCACAACTTGCCGTTCCTCCGAACAATGCACAGAAATGTAATTTATTAGAAAGTAACAAATTTAATAAGATGTTACTGTTACTGGTTGTTGGTATGCATTAAAATATGCTATTTAAAAAAAGTCGTCGTAGTCTTTGCGTAACAAGTAATTTATTTGAGACTCTTATTTACATAGGGCTAGAAAAGTTTAATTCTACTTTCATAGTAAAGCTGAATAATAATCCTCCGTTATCTCAGAGTTTATTCGAATTATGGCGGTTTCGCTAAATGTTGTTCAATAAATATCTTATTGTCAATAGAATACTAAAATGCATGGCATGTGTTAATAGACCTTAACTTTAAACTTAATTAATACTGAACAAATATAAACAAATAGAGTATTTGTTTCGCCATTTCACTAAATTGTAATAAAAAATATCCTCACTTTTTCACTTTCACCATTTTTACTGAATAATCGTTTATATTAGGCAGGGTATTAACGAGATTTGACTATTTATAACCATCAAATCTTCTCTAAACTGATTATGCTAATTAGAGAGACCACTCAATTAAAGCTTGTTCCGTGGGTAGTTTCAAATCGGAAGCAGTTTGTTTGATTGGCAAGTTTTCTCTGAATTAGTCGAATTAAACATTCAATACCATTTACCTCATATTGCGGCTAGAGTCATACTTTCAGTAAAAAATTTTATTTGTGTGTTAACAACATATAATATATTCATTTCAACGAATTTATTCATTTATTTGGATTACTATCTATAGCAATATATTAGTACTGCTTACCTCAAAACGTTATCTTACTTGTTCTGTATTGATAAGTAACTGTATCAGGTCTAAGTTTTTCAATTTTTGCATGGGTACGTGGCCCTCGCCATCTCGACCGACTGAACATTTGGAAGCGGGTTGCCGTACATAAATAATACAAATTTACTATATGCAAAAGAGACGTGGTTTTCAATTAAACAATTTACATATGAATTATTATAAATACACCAGGTTTGTTAGATTAAAGACGAAAATATTATTCAAATTACTATTACATAGTTTATTAGAAAATTTTCAAGCAATAAATAGTACAGCAACAAATAATTGCTTTCATTAAAGGAATTGATTAAGCGAAGCAGAAAAAACCTATATGCTAGATTCCTTTTTTACTTCAACAGCTAAAATTGTTGTGTATTTTGCAGTAAAGTTTATTTAATTTCAGTTACTCTATGAGTTCACACCTGCTCAAATTCAATTTACGCTTAAATAATATGCTGGGAATTTGTACACTTTCAATACGCCACAGACGGCGCTTGAATCTCCTGTGCGTGTTAATTGAAAGCAAGTGAAGCAGCCGAGTACGGCAAAACTCGGCGCATTGTCACTCAGCCTTCTCCCCACAAAATGAAGCAGATAGAAAGACTCGAAAAAGGTGTAAAACCAGGATACTTGACCTGAAAAAAGACTTTTCAGCGACCAGTCCAGACAGTTCAAACTGGAATAGCCACCAGCTCGTATGCCCTCCGGACTTAGCCAAAGCCGCTTGTAGTTAGAAAAGGCTTTCTTGTCAAATCTGATGCAGCCGCATGGCGCTTGCCAGCGAAATAGGCCCGACACACCGATCCGGACTTTGTCTTGTTCTGAAAGAAAAGTCGACGCTAGCCGAGACCTAGATCTGCTTGAAAAAGCTGTCGAAAAGCATATTTGCATGGGTTACCGGATCCACTACCTACAACTCTTCGCTCAAACCGTTCATTGTCGTATTTGTAGCTTGTCGAAAATGATACTTAAATATGACGCTCTACATAATTCCCTGAATCGTTCTCTGGCGAATTCGTGGTTTGCTGGATCCAACACTTAAAGAAAGCAGGCGAAAACAGCCCTTAAACTGCCGACATTTAGCGATATCAGTCCGACAACGAACGTAAAAAGCGCACCCATTAGGTTTTGTGATACTTAACAGTTTAATTCCAGAATCACCAGTCCAGGAATACAGCGCCCAACACCAGGCAAATATTTTGCGGAACCGTACTAAGAGTTAACCGTTAACAAGTATATTCCAAGTATAGTGGTTTACCGCCTTTCCAGGCCGAATTCTGCAGCCTCCGCCCGAATGCATTTTATTATCTTACTAAAAATTGTATATACATAAGTAATTTTAATTTAAAAGAACTTGACTTCTAATATACAAAACTATAGATACTCCTTGTTCAATGCGTTTTCAGCCTTTATATCTGAGTATGAAACAAACCCTGTTTTCTAAATTATTTTTAAGACAAAAATTAAATAAACTAGCAACATTATCCAGTCTAGCGTGCCACGTCATACTTATATGAATGACAGTGGTCTTTCTGAAGTGACCACGTCATTCATGTATTCAGGGTCGTTATTATGTATGGAACCAAAGCTGCCCTGGTCACACGGTTTGCGATATGCGTTAGTTTGAGATAATTTTGCATATTCTTAATTAGAAAAAGTATGTTTTCCTATAGTTTTTATGTGCGGTCGCCATACAAAATTTTTTTATATAGCAACCTAAGCTGTGTGATGCATCAATAGAAAGCTTATTTTTTTCTCTTTTCAGAAATATTGCACATGCAAAGAGGTACATAAGAAAACAACGCAGATAAATAAAAAAAGTTTGAAGCATACTTAATTCATCTAGTAACCATTGTAAGAGGTCTAGGGTTGGAAACCATATCCGAATCTGGTAGGGCGAGTCCACAAGTAAACATGTAAATCTAGAGATAACTATGATCCCAAAATATAAGTAGGTAGCTAAAAATATCAAATACCATAAGCAGAAAAACCAAAAATAAAAAAACACGTGAATAAAATCCATGAATAAAAGCTCTAAAGTAAAGGAGTCACTAGCTCACAGGTGTGTATTTAATTTATAAAGCTTATTCGAGATGAAAAACGGCTTTAACATGCTCTTCCAAAATAATCCGGTGTTGATTCTATAAATACCTAACGATTAGCAAGAAATTAATTCACAAAGTTGTCAACATGGATATTCATGGCTTACCAAACAGCACTGAATTCATTTTACTCTACCGTATAAGTACTATCCAGAAACTATCCACAAACAAATATCGGGAACAATAATGAGTACTCAGCTATCCATTAAATCACAAATTCCTATTTAATTTGGGTTGGAATCGAAGTCTCACAAAATCTCGACAAATTGTTTCCTAATTTTCGCAAAACGCAAACCAAAATAGGCTCGTACCACGACAATGTCATGCAATGACACTAGAATTCCTGACCGCAAGTGGAACTTATTACAAATCGTACGGCAACCAAACGCATAGGTTTACGAAGCAGGTAAATACTACTCGGAATCTCAACGGAAACAACTTTGAAATAGTACGCATAATTTGACATGGACAACCAAAATTAGGTTTTATAAAGCATCATTTGTTGGTTACTTTCACTTTTATGAGACGAGGGGCACAGCCGAATTTATACACGTCAATTACTTAACCTTCAATCATCAAAAGTCAACGGATAAGTAAAATTATCTTTACGGAACACGTTAATCAACAAAATCCCTTCAGAAGGTCGACACAACTAAGAGACACAACTCGATCAGTAAATGCAGTTAGTAGTCCCGACCATGAACACAACTATTATTTCACAATAACCGTAATTTAGAAAATTTAGCAAATTATAGTTTTATGCTTATCAGCTTGGCCTACGCCCTTGAATTCTTATGGTTTTTCTTTTTTTTTCAAATTTTGGAATTCTTGATAACATGGGCTTGTAGACTGCTTTTGGCAAAATTTTCGGGGTATTCTTTTCTAATTTTCGTTCGAGTGAGGTGGTCGTCCCCCTTGGGTCTTTCCTTCGGTAGAGCCCTGGTTATAGCTCGCTCCGTTTTAGAAGGATTTATGAGGTATCGTAACCCTCTTGAACGTTATGATACTTTGTGTGATGTTACCCGCGTTCGCTGCGCCTTTAGCGGATTTTATTTGGGCCCCCCGCTCGTCGTTTGTACTGCACTGCAGGCTGCTCTTCACCTGTCAAGGTTAATTTTCTCTGGCTTCCTCTCTTGGCTCGGTTGTGTACCTAGAAATTTGTATTTTTAGTCTTTCTATACCTAGGATAATTTTCGATTTGGAATGATTTATTCTGCATGGGACCGTGCTGTGCACGTGCGAGATAACCGTACCTGCAGACCGTAGCTGTTGATATATCCCTGGCATCGCTGTTCCTAGGAAGACAGTTCCCGCAGCCCGTTGCGAAGCCATTTTCATGGCACGTACGCGCCCTACAGCTGCTTGGTTGCCACATTCACCAGCTCTGCATCTCGTGCTGTGTATACCTGGAAGGTTTTGTAGTGTTATAATTATGTATCGTTGTGAATGACCTATATATTTGGTATGATAGCTTTTGTTTCATGATCTGTGCTTTATCTGCGTATTTATGGATTTCATTACTTGGAGTACTTACCGGTTGTTTCGGCAGCCATTTTTGATTGCATTCATTTATTGCTCGGCCGCTTGAGTAGTCACTTTACCTGTATGTAACATCTTAGTAGTATTGTTGAGATTAATTTGGGTCTTTCGCTTTTAAATTAACTTTTTCATTCGGGTTAGGAATGAACGCTAGTGAATTGCTTGATATATCACAGAACCTAATACGAATTTCTTATAGTACATAACAATGTTTGCAATGCCTTTCAAAATGATGTGTACCGCTCCGTCTAAATTTTTGATTGCCGTAAAATCAACTAAGTAGGCCAACCTTCGGGGTAGATCGTTGGTACCTCCTTACACTTGCGCTGTTCGCACCCAGGTCCCGTCTTGGACCGCACTTTGCTTCACAGAGTCTATTTAATTATTTAGAGCTTAATATATTGGTTTACAGATTTAGTTAGAAATCCCACGCGAGGTGTGGATCTGCGCTTCACGGAGACTGCGTAAGTAAAATTTTCTCCAAATTTCCATTTATCAGCTGAATATATGATCTGACGTTTGGTCGAATTTATTTCTAGGCTGTTTCCTTACCCTGCTTCGTTTCTCAAGTAACCCCGACGTCCCCTACGCGGATTTTGAAGGACTTCTGCATGAGCCTTTCTTCTGTAGCAACTCGTCGTACGCTAGAGAAACACCATTACCTGGTGGATACTAAATGAGTATAATTTCAGTGTTAAGACCACCACCCGGTAATTGGCGAAGAACTTGTCCTTAGCGGTAAACATACTCTATTCATAAATGCGTCACAGTTCGGAAGGCCTATACAATGATGGCAATGCCCCGGCTGCAGCTCAATCTTAACTTGGATATAAACTTCGCTGTATCAATTCCAAGCGCCCTATTTAGTAATTTCCTTTTTTCTAGCTTGCATAATTATCGCATACCCTTTATTTAAGCAATGTTTTGTAATAATATATGGAATAAAAATGTAAATTCTGGGTTTATTTTGAAACTAACGAGCCTAGTGTTGCATTCATAGTAATTTGAAGTTAATCTGTTTCTAGGTATGTTTTGTTTATATAAATTTGGTGTCTTTCTCCTCTATTGATATGCTTACTGACAATAAATTTATTAAAGCCTTGATACTTGAACTTACATACGATTGATTCTTTAATTCGGCCCGTTGATATATTCTCGTGCTTTAAAATTAGAATGGTGAGAGAAGGCTTTGATTGTAAGTTGCGATTGCAGGATGTTAGTTGGCCTACCAGTTTAGTAGGTATTAACAACCGCTTGGTTAATTCAACTCGCATTACAAATTCGCCGAGATGAATGAGTCAGCCATGGCTGTGTGCTCGCTTATACTTGTAATAAAATTTAAATATAATTTTACAAAAACACGTTTGTGTATTTTGACGTACTTACTTAACTTATTAGAAGCTGAGTAGCTCAGATGGGTAAGCGCTTGCCTCGCATTAAGCAAATCCTCGATTCGAATCCCGCGAGGGCCGGAATTTTTCGGAACCTTGCGATATTAACCGGGTTTGGTGAGACCATTTACAGTTGGGCACCAAATTAACTCTGCTCTACTCAGAACTACAGACCTAAGAGATATAGTAACAAGGTCAACATAACACACACACACACACACAGACGCGCGCGCGCGCGTTGAGCATTGTACCGCCAGATGCAAGCGCATAAAGCACCAGCCACTACACCGCAAGGTAAAACGAGGTTATCGATTATACATACTTAACTTACTTATTTAAATAATATAGGTGAAAGCAACTACATACTGTAATTATTTTAATAGGTTAGAATTACATGCCATCCGTTTTATTGCCCTAATTATAAAAAGCAATTAATTTAAGTAATTTTTCTATGAGAATAACTATCAGCTTGACACAAGACTTTGTTTTGCCAGCATGACACTCCATAACGATAATATGTTAAACATTTATGGAGATATTTACACTGCCTTTTGCCCAGTGTACGCACTTTCAACAGTGCTTGGTTTAAGATCATTCGTCGTCAAAGGTCCTGCGGGCAATAGACAGTTCCTAAAAACAAAGCTTGTTGTGTTTTACCACGTAGTATTATGTTTGCTTACGCTGGTATCCGCTTTGTTTGTGCTGTATATAATCCAATTCGTTTTTTCACCGACTCTGTTTGCGCTTGTCACATATACGGGAATATTTCTCATTTCCTTGTCCATAATTTCAACATTCGCGTTGATAACAAACAAAATCTTCTACTGCGGAATGGCTGAAATTGCATGGAGGAGAATAGTGAAGCTTGACAGGCATCTGTTATTCTTTGAGCTCGAAGCAGACAACAGGCACGTTCGCTTGTTTTGTACCATTGAAATATGTCTAACTGTTACCATATTGGTTGGTTATTGTTTGAATGACTGCTTTAAAAATGGTGAAACAATGGAAACGTGTATTGTGTCATCTTTGTTTCTGGCTGGAAATGTGTATAAAGCTTACAATAGGATAGAATTTCAAGCGTGGATGCTAGTGATGGCATATAGGTTTAAACTCCTTAAAGAAAGAATGCTTACGGTAAGTTGATATATATGATTTACTTCAATACTGATGGTGATGACTCTGTGATTTATAACTGTGTAGCTATCTCAAGTCTACCAATTACTGTACCTAGGAAATAATTCAGAGCAAGTAGTTTGTTGATTCGGTGTGCCAGGTCAATATGTAATTACTGAAAGGTTAGAAACTTGTAAGTCAGATGGTTAGCGTTAGGTAATATGTGTGAGCAGAAGGCCAGGGCAAATTCTTTTGTGTTAGAAATTGTCCCCTACGTTAACCCACACTTTAAAATTAACACAGCTGATGTTTTAAATGATCAAATGAAATAGAACCTCTGTATTTATACATGATTTCAAGTTTAATGTCGACGCTATTTTGCTGTTTTCGCTAATTCAGTAACTCATTGGACTGTTTTTTATTTTTAGCGGCTCTCCCTAGACCAAAAATTATATTTATAATTGAAAATTGAGTCAAGATATTGCCGCTCGATCTAAAAACATGGATTAAGAAATGCGACGTTTATAATAAAGTTGGTCGCAATAATTACAAAGTGTATAGTAAAAGTTACATATTTTTTCCAAAAACGAACTCAAACTGAGTATGGTCGATCGTAATTTGCACAACAACATAGATTATTTTCTTTATACAAAATTTTATCAAGAAGGATTCATAGAGATTTCTTCTGGATTTTCTGCTCTTCATATTTTTACCAGTAAAAACAAATTTTAGGTTCCACTAAATCAAGAAACTAAGGATGTCGAAGCTATTTGTCAACATCATCAATATCTAAGTTCGGCAGTTGAAGTTGTGAATAAAATGTACTCAGTGCCAATCTTAATGGACATCACCATGGATGTTTCTACGATAACAGTCCAGATATACCATTTGTGCACCATCCATTCACAAAACACATTTATGATAGTAATCAGTTCTGGGTTTTGGCTGCTGCACTACGCGCATGAGCTGATGGGAATTTTGGTATGCTGCAACTTCATTTCTGAGGAGGCAAGTAATAGTATGTAACACAATAATTTTAAAAAAATACTCGCAACTTACAATACCTCCGAGTTCAATATTAATTGTTCTACTATGAAAATGGTTTGCTTGTTTAGGAAAAGTGTCATGGTACTTCTGGCAGATTTTCTTGAAAGTATGGCATTCAGAGTAGTATATCATTGAGAGTTCTGGCACACACAGGTGCAAAAGGTGTACAGGTACGCAGGTAAAGGTAAAAGTTGCAGGTAAAGGTAAAAGTGCATTTACGGGTTGAAAGTGCATTTAAGGTGTGCAGGTAAAGGTAAAAAGTGCATTTACGGGGTTCCGGTAAAGGTAAAAAGTGCATTTACGGGGTTCAGGTAAAGGTAAAAAGTGCATTTACGGGGTACAGGTAAAGGTAAAAAGTGCATTTACGGGTTCAGGTAAAGGTAAAAAGTGCATTTACGGGGTTGAAAGTGCATTTAAGGTGTGCAGGTAAAGGTAAAAAGTGCATTTACGGGGTTCAGGTAAAGGTAAGAAGTGTATTTAAGGGTTTAAAGTGCATTTAAGGTGTGCAGGTAAAGGTAGGACAGGTGTACAGGTAAAGGTGACATTTAAGGAAAGGTGAATGCAGGTAAAAAGTGCATTTAAGGGAAAAGTGCATTTAAGGAAAGGTGAATGCAGGTAAAAAGTGCATTTAAGGAAAGGTGAATGCAGGTAAAAAGTGTATTTAAGGGAAAAGTGTATTTAAGGAAGCTGGCTACTAAATACTAAAAGGGGTTGTATCTCGTAAACGGGTGGAAAAATGGAAAACGGATGAAAAAATCACACCCCTAAAACCCCCAGCCTACCAATGACGTCATCTATAACATACTAAAAATTGGAAGCGCCCTTATGACATTTTCGAAAATTATATTTTGTAGCTGCAAGAACTGATAAACTGCCGAATTCTGACGGTTAAATACTAAAAGGGGCTGTATCTCGTAAACGGATGGAAAAAATGGAAAACGGATGAAAAAATCACACCCCCTAAAACCCCAGCCTGCAAATGACGTCATCTATAACATACTAAAAATTGAAAACGCCCTTATGACATTTTCGAAAATTATATTTTTTGTAAGAACTGCTGGTGGTTAAATATTAAAAGGGGCTGTATCTCGTAAACGGGTGGAAAAAATGGAAAACGGATGAAAAAATCACACCCCCTAAAACGCCACAGCCTGCAAATGACGTCATCTATAACATACTAAAAATTGAAAACGCCCTTATGACATTTTCGAAAATTATATTTTTGTAGCTGCAAGAACTGATAAACTGCCGAATTCTGACGGTTAAATACTAAAAGGGGCTGTATCTCGTAAACGGGTGGGAAAAACGGAAAATGGGTTACAAAATCACACCCCCTAAGACCGCCTAGCCTGCAAATGACGTCATCTATAACAACTAAAAATTGGAAGCGCCCTTATGACATTTTCGAAACTATCTGTAAAGAGTCACAACATATTAAAGAGTCATTGACCTGGCCTTTTTTAATAATGTCTGATTAGATAAAGATGTGTGTTAGTTTTAATCTGTTAAAAGCAAAGTATTACAATTTTATTAATTATTAATTATTAGTAGCTCGACATACAAGATAAGGTATCCGGAAAGTGCATTTAAGGAATAAATGCGAATCAAGGAGTACGGGTTCAAAGTTCGAACTTAGAACTCGGATGTATAAAACAAAGATGATATTATTTTGCAGACTAAGGTATTAATGGGGCTCATGGCAAATTTCGATGTGCGATCAATTGCGAGATGACGTATCACTACCGAGTTCGACAAAGTGTTTGGAAAAAATTATCCAAGAGTGTGCCGATGACAAGGTTCAATTAGATTATCTAATCACACAGACAACTTCGCAGGATAATTAGCACTGTTCTATAATATATAAAATCGATGCAGTACAATTTCGAACACCGAATTGATTGAAGCTGTTCATAATGCATGCGATAAAAAGTAATCTCATTACGCATTTTGACAACAGCTCCCGCTTTATCACAAGTGATCAGCGGTCAAACGGATAAAGAATTTCGATATGCGGAAGTTTACAGCTGAGGTTTCGGCTAGAATAATATATACTACCATGTATAGTCGAATGATTCATAAAAACTTTGCAATGAAATCGGTAATGTGAATGCACAAAACACATGCAGAATGTATGAAAATTTAAAGTCCCGTTTCGATTACGGAGAATTCCCCAATTGATAAGATGCGAAATTGTCTGATGGCACAGTAAAAAACGTTAATTATTACATATCAAAGTGAGATAACTGTTCGGTATGAATTAGTAGGAATCAGTGCATGTGAGAGGTGGGTTTTTAGAGAGTCTACAACTGAAAGACATGTAAACGATGTGAGAAAAGTTTTCTACTCTGTCGTGATAGTACACGCCGTTTTACCTTACAATTTTCATACAGCTGTAGTTGAAACTGATAATGTTTCCCGTTAAGACAAAAATTAAGGCGCTATATCTATTTTTAAAGTGTCTGTGATAAGAGAGAGGCCGAAGTCCCGTATTAGCATGGTTATATATATAGTCTTGCAACGTGCAATTACGATTTCGACATTTGTTGTACGTACAGGTAAATAATGCATATACTTCAAACACACATGTCGGATGTGTAAAAGTTAGCTATAAGAGACCGATCGGTGTAAGAATATATCGTATATGTGCAGATGTCCTAATGCACACACTTTAAGACATGCTATACGAAGGTGAATACATGCAAGATTTTGATACACATAGTCGAAATTAGGTATAATGGCACAATGAGCAATACATATTAAGCCGAGAATGCTGGGTGTTTATTTACAAATACTAGATGGTCTAAACTAAAATTCAAAAAAATATTAAAAATGTGAGATTAAGCGTAAACACAGTCATTTACGCTTAGTCCTACCTGTTTAATCTTATACTGGCTATCTCAACGTACAATCACCGTTTTTCTAAAATTTTAGATCAAACACGGTGTCTACACCTGTCTTATCTAAATGCCTTTTAATATAAGGTGTTTCATTCCAAACAACTACCATCCTATTTATCTTATCGTATGAGGTCAAAGTACAACTCATAACAGACAGCAGCGACTATTATGTTCAACAGGCCTGGTACATCCAAATTAGCATTAATTATTAATTATTAGTAGCTCGACATACAAGATAAGCTATCCGGAAAGTGCATTTAAGGCAAGTGCATTTAAGCTAGAAATGGGAATCAAGGTGACGGTAGGAGGGATTAAATGAATAAAATGATAATTAGGAGATACAAGATTGGTAGTAGTTTTTAAAGATGATTAAGATTAAAAGTTAATATGAATGATTAACCTTGATCACTGATTCAACCTTGTGTGTTTTGAATGTAAGATTAAGCGTATTTTGTAACAAAAGCGTGATTGATTGATTAAGAAGACTGTAATCGAACTTGCGGCTTTGAATGTCGTTACGATTGATTAAACACTTGTGAGGGCCACCGGTGATGCAGATATGCACTCGGTGTCATATCTTTACTAACTTCTACTGTTTGTGGGCTTTAAACACATGTATCGGATGCAGAGAATTTCGACTTAGACGCAACATTTTTCAGCGAAATTGCATAACCTTTTATTTACCAATGGAATATTGAAAATGTTGTCCATGAAGTAATAAAATACAGTTCATACCATATATGTACGTTTCTATTTTTAGATGGTGGAGTTGAGATGTCTTCGTTATATAATATTGAGCAGGTCTGGGATTGAATGTAGGTAAAGTAAACGTAGAGTAGACCACTTTACAAAAGCACCACACGTTAAATACTATGTCAACTACTAGAAACGATATGTATTTGGCTCTATTTATATATATATTTATATACGCCAATTTCGGATGTGTAAGCTTAATAACATATAAAAAACAAGTCAACGACTTTTATGCAGCCCATAATAACACCAATTAAAATCGCAAATCAACGAGTTTTCTTATAGCACAATGATCGCAATGTCTTTTAGATTCTCAAATGTTTGTTTGCTTTTTATACATCCGCGTTCCAAATTCAGACATTTAACCTGCACTAAATAACCTTAATATGTTTTGAAGTTTGCAAATAATGTCATCTTTGTTTATACATCCGAGTTCTAAGTTCGAACTTTGAACCCGTACTAAATAGCCATATGTTTTGAAGTCTGCAAATAATGTCATCTTTGTTTTATACTTCCGGTTCCAATTTCAGACTTTTACTGTATCAATGACCATGATAATAGTACATATTCTTTCCATTATCAAAGCAGCCAATTTCAAGTTCGAACTTTGAACCCGTACTAAATACCCATATGTTTTGAAGTCTGCAAATAATGTTATCTTTGTTTATACTTCCGGTTCCAATTTCAGCCTTTTACAGTATCAATGGCCACGATAATAGTACATATTCTTTCCACTCAAACCCCTTCCTTTACCTAAATGCACTTTCCTTAAATGCACTTTTCGGCTCATTTATATCATAATTAGGTCATCACGTTACATACAAATCGCGACCTTCTGCTAAGGTTACAAAACTATCTCCATATACCATTAGTTTAACTGTAAACAACTCTTGCTTACAATCCTGACCTAGCCTAACATTTTTATCTTCCACCCCAATACAGTATCGCTTGATTTGTTACAAATAACGTATCTTTAATTGGATATTCGTTGCAAATTATCCTTACTAATATCTGCTAGTCTCATTGAACCTGTTGACCCTGTATGAAAAGTATTAATGGGGCTCATGGGCAAATTTCGATGTGCGATCAATATATAGATTATTTGTTCGATGTAGTTTAGAATATCACACATTTGTTTTACAAGCATTTTATTATAATTATGCAGCATGCATTACAGTGTAACATCTTGTGCTGCAATAATACAATATGCAGGATGTTATTACATTCAATTGAAACATCCCAAATTCAGACTTTTAACCAGCACTAAATAACCTTTCACCTAATGTGGCTTACACGTACCGCTAATTAAACTCTTACCTGCGGGGCCTCCAATAACCAGGAAAACCCATTCGATTTGTGCTAGTTTTCCATAAGAAACAATGCTAATTTGGATGTACCAGGTCTGTTGAACATAATAGTCGCTGCTGTCTGTTATGAGTTGTACTTTGACCTCATACGATAAGATAAATAGGATGGTAGTTGTTTGGAATGAAACACCTTATATTAAAAGGCATTTAGATAAGACAGGTGTAGACACCGTGTTTGATCTAAAATTTCATTTTATTCATTTAATTGCTCCTACCGTCACCTTGATTCGCATTTCTTCCTTAAATGCACTTGCCTTAAATGCACTTTCCGGATACCTTATCTTGTATGTCGAGCTACTAATAATTAATAATTAATGCTAATTTGGATGTACCAGGTCTGTTGAACATAATAGTCGCTGCTGTCTGTTATGAGTTGTACTTTGACCTCATACGATAAGATAAATAGGATAGTTCTGGTTGAGGTGTACCATGGTGGCTTTACCATTGCACGGAATAGCTTGAATTGAAATCTCGGTGTGATGCTTATGTAGGTAGGACTTATCTGAGAGTACAAGATAGCAGAATCATCAGAGACAGTGGCAATTTGGGTGTTTGATATGTTGTGTATCTTTGAATTTTAGGTACAAAACCAAACCGGTCATAGATATAGAAAGTTATTAGTTTTTAGTCTTAACATTTTTACTTTTCGACGTCATTAGATAGTTCCTTTTCAATTGGTCTATATAGATAGATAATTTTCGCAAAATCTAAACTAATTATTGGGTAACATTTACCAAAGCTCGGCTATAGTATTGCTCCCTATTGCGCTTTAAAGCAGAATCAAAAATGAAGTTGTCCCTGCAGCTTAATGAATACAGAGTGGGTACTGCTATACGTTTTTTTAGCTCGCCACGCGTTAAAATAGGTTGTACCATATAGATTCCAAACAAATTCGGAACATGTTGTTTTCCACCACCTGTGGTCTCAGCCTGACGATGTCATGATGTACCACCATTCAACGAGGGGTGGGTACATCCGTAGCTAGCTCTAACTCTCAGTAGAAAATCGCTTGAATGAGGACCAGGCAGGGGTTATTTAGTTTAAAAGAAACATCGGAAATTAAAACAAACTGGGCGGCAGTCGTTATACACAACTTAAACGTAAGTCTACCTACCACTTACCTTGTATGCCTCTTACTTCAACCTAAATCTCAAAAGAATACGAGTATATTTGTGATGGGTCGTAATATGAAAGCACCAAGTAAATATAAACCAGCAACAGTCAATAGACATTTAAAATTACTAAAAGTGTAACAGATAGCCATCGTAACCTCATACGAAATATTAAAAACACAATTTAGGTAAAACCTGACCCTCTACAGCGATAAGTAACAATAATTAAATCAGTTTGCATCACGCAAGAATTGTTATGTGAATGCCATGCAAACATTCAGCTAAATGAATGGAATAGAACGCACCTCGGCCGTCTCGCAAGCTGGTAAAATTGAAATTAGAATAAACCGGGCGCTCAAGGCCACACTGCGCAAGGGGTTTTGTAAAGGGTACATACATGCTTCCAGCTAATCGCTAGATGAAAACGTACTAACGTTTTATAAAACTATGAATTACATTTACACGTGCGATTTTATATTCAACGGCTTACGTTTCAAAGATAGGCAATTCATAGCAGGCAAATTGCCTTTATCCACACAATCAACACGCTGAAACGCAAATTGCATGTACTTCCCGTGATAGGAGATGTTTCTTCAAACGCCCACTGAAGCAATGACCAGGTGTGAAAACATCTGCGAAACGTCGCATTTCTGGGTTGAATCTATCTTGCAAGACCTTGGCTCAAAACTCGCGTTGATTACACAGGCCTGCAAATTGAAATTTTTTGATTTTTTTTTCACCGTCATGGGTGAATCGTATGTATTTTGGTGTGCTGAGTCCAAATATGACCTCAGTTTTTCTCCAGCACGTAGGGATTTTCCGCAAAATGAAAAAGAAGGTTATGCAAAACCCGCAGTACATATAGGTAAAAATGCATTTTGAAATAAAAAAAAAATATATTACTAGTGGTTTATTTACATTTTTAAATACAATTTGATAAAAATAATATGTAGTATATACAATAAGGATTTATAATTCTTTATAATATCTATATCTTTTTCCCCCAAAACTCCGTTTTGAGCTTGTCCGTTTGTGTGGGATGTCTGGAAGTTCTCTATGAAGCATCCAACAGTAGTCTCCCACCATATTCACATCCCATCGTCCTTGGTACCTCCGTTCCATTTCTTTGATGTCTTGGTGGA
Organism: Agriotes lineatus; assembly: GCA_940337035.1. Taxonomy (NCBI): domain Eukaryota; kingdom Metazoa; phylum Arthropoda; class Insecta; order Coleoptera; family Elateridae; genus Agriotes; species Agriotes lineatus. The sequence goes on from OW679203.1 coordinate 82,029,463, forward strand.
ACCTCTCTCCCTGCTCTTCACTTACGGCACCAAGGTTTTCTGGGAAATAACTCAAATGGGAGTTCAAAAAGTGAAGTTTCAAGCTCATGGAGCACCCCAAGGTTTTAAAACATTTCAACATTTTATTTACAATTTCTTCATAATCCGGGTCCTTATTGTTCCCCAAAAACTTAGTCACAACTTCTTTAAATGATATCCACGCCTCTTTCTCAGCTTTTTTCATCACCTTTTCAAACTGATTGTCTTTCATTAGTTTCCGAATGTCCGGGCCAACAAAAACACCCTCCTTTAACTTTGCCTCAGACAATCCCGGGAATTTCTTTTCAAGGTATTTGAACGTTTCGCCATCTTTTGGCAATGCCTTGACAAACTGCTTCATCAGTCCAAGCTTGATGTGAAGTGGGGGTAAAAGCACTTTTTTGGGATCAACCAAAGACTCAAAGTGAACATTTTTTTCTCCAACCTTCAAAGTTCTCGTTGGCCACACTTTTTGGCTCCAGTGCTGTGCTTTTGCCCGGCTATCCCACTCACATAGGAAACAGGGGAATTTCGTATAGCCACCTTGTTGTCCAAGCACCATAGAGATGACTTTGAGATCACCACAGATAGGCCATCCAAACTCTTTATATTTCAATTTATCAAGGATAAAAGCCATGTTGTCATACTTTTCTTTTAGATGCACAGAGTGCCCCACGGGTATAGAAGCGTATTTATTGCCGTTGTGTAGCAAAACTGCTTTTAAACTTCTTTTTGACGAGTCAATAAAAAGCCTCCATTTATCTGACACATGTTGAATGTTAAACATTGACATCAACTTGGGAACATCAGAACAATATACAAGTTCGCCATCTTGAGAAAAATTTGACTCAAATTGTTTTTCTCTGCTTCTGTACCAAGAGAATGAAGTTCCAGATCTCAACAAGTTCTTTTCTTGAAGTCTAGAGCCCAGTAATTCAGCAGACTCTTTAGAAAGCCCTAAATCACGAACGAGGTCGTTTAATTCTTCTTGTGAAAACTGTTGGGGTCCACAGTCTTCGACTTGAAACTCATCATCCAACTGCTCTGACTCGCTCTCTGATGACTCTGGCAAATCGTCAAAATTGTGTGGGGGCACTGGTACTGGAATACCGGGTCCATGAGGCACAGGCCGAAGTGCAGATTGCATGTTTGGGTAACATATATCTTTTTTATTTTTGGCATTGTACCCTTGTATGTTGCAAGAACAAAAGTAGCAGTCATCGCCGTGGTTTCTCGGCTCTCTCCAAATCATAGGCACCCCAAAACGAAAAGATTTCACCTTTCCTTTAGACCACATGCGAAGTCCTTCAACACAGCCTGAACACACTCCATGAGGGGCCCAAGATTTTTCTTGATCTCCGATCTTCACACCAAAATAGGCAAAGTACACTTTTTTAATAAACTCCGTAATACTTCGAGATTGTTTTTTTAATACAAGTTCGCCACAAATGTAACAGAAACTATCAGGATTATTAACACAAGCTCTTGAAGACATTTTGAAAGACACTTTAAGAATATTTAAATTGAAATGAACAAATCAAAGGAGTACGCACCATAGAGATAAGATAATGCTAATAGAATATAAATATCAACCAGTGCTATGACCACCGTCCCTTTTCTTGTACCATTTAAACAATATTGTTTCATACAGTGGCGAGTCAAAAGCCAGAAAACAACGTTTTATCGTGCCGGCGATTCCAGCGTTAGCCGATCTTTCTATTCTATTTGGTTACCCCTATGGTGCGTATTCCTGTGGACACACGGTATAGGGCAATGGGAAAATCCAGGTTTCATTTGTCAATAATGTTCACCACAATAATTACGCTAATTACCAGAAAGAATTTCTCCTATTTATTTATGTACTTTTAATAACAAAAACATTAAATACAGTAACATTGGAATCTGAAAACACCGAAGAAAAGCGATAAACCTTAATTGCATACTATTAAGGTAATGGGTTTCCATGATTCATACGCTGACTAATACTGTTAAATATACTAATTTTTATCATATTTCATAGTTTCTAATATAAAACTATGAAGCCGAATAGGAAAAACAACTTTTTTCGGCATATTCATAAATATACGCCTTAAGGTAGGCAATCCCGCAGAAAAATGCATTTTGCGGAAAATGCTTACGTGCTGGGAAAAAACTGAGGGCATTTCCGTACTCAGCGCACCAAAATACATAAGAATCGCGCATTATTTTAAAGAAAAAAATTTGGTCGCAGACCTGTGTTAGCGTTCAGGGAGAACTCCAATTGCCACTACAGCCAGGACATTACGCCGGATGTTAAAAGCCTAATTGCCACTTAATTAGTACCCAAACAAGGAAATACGTATTTCACCAAAGATAGAATTCTAGCCTCACGCAATTGCCAAAGGACGCCGCTCAAAGCACTGGCCATAAATGTTGACAAGAAGTAATTCACGGCTAAGAAGCATACCCTATTTGGATCAAGGTATTCAAATTCCTCAGGAGGCTTGAATTTTTTCCATTCACAGCCGCCCTTCACGAGTTCTCGAAATCGAAGAAGGCAACTCGAAAAACTTTAGCCCGGCGTTCTTATCCCGAAGGTTAGCGTTTTTGCTAAAGATTCAACATTTCTACGAGCGGTTCGCCGGAAAGAGATAAGCGTATGATATTTATATTAGCATCGAGCAACGAGGAGCGGATCGCAAGGAACGCAAAAATGAAATGGGGCGTTACAATGAACAGTAATATGCCCTTTTTCGTCTGCAATAAAGTTGACCAGCCGCAAAGACCGATTTCCCTTCTTGTTAATATGTTTAGCACTAATGTGAAATGTGTGAATCTGTGTTCTACTTTACAATAAAAGTAAAACACTCTCGTATCGTTACACAAAGAGAGGCTTAATATTTAATTCTCATGTCGCAATTTACGACCGCAAGTTTTGACGGTTTTGAGATAGAATGAAGGGTGTGCAAAAGGCGCCTTATATAAACACAGCTGAAAAGGTAGATAACTTTGGTTCGCTGAAGGCAGCTAGCTTCCTAATTAGGTTAAATTTTTCAATCCTCGGGCGGTGATTTTTTTCATAAATTGTGTAACACGATAGCTATATAATAGCTTAGCTGGAATGTAGTACATCGTCGTGGTTGGCAGCGCGTGTTTCCATATGGGTTATCCCATGGGCCAACACAGAGAATTATTTTAGGCCAGTGGCTTGTTTTATCCACAAAGTCGTGGTTCTAGGAGCCCTCTTTGTTTTAAGCTGGCTAATAAACTAACGTTTTCCGTCCAAACTAAGATAGAATTTTCTTGTTATGGGTTAACTCGTACTTTTGACATAAGAGAAAGTAGGGTCTAAATAACGACTCGACCAACAAACACTCAAGAACACAATGTATAATGACTAAGCATAAAGTAGAAAATATCACAGGTTATTGCAGAATGGCTTATATCTAGCATATATATTGAAGGGAAGCCTCGCTTCTAGTACCATCGACAGCATGGAAAAGTGAGCGACTACAATTTTCTATTGAACTCTAAACTTTTAGTTATGGTTACAGTAACAGTAAAATTTACAAATTGTTACGTCCTTGTTAAATTTACAATTACTCAAAAACGGTAGTAACCATACTAAAAGTGTAGTCGTTCACTTTTCTATGCTCTCAATGCTTACTCAAAAATAAACCGGAAGCAATTACTGTAAAACGCTGCAGAGAAAAGAGACGTAAAAATTATCATAGTACACAGCAGTGCTAACCAAATATTTATGTGCTTAAAATTTAGAATAAATAACATTCACCGGGCGATTGAATTTTTACACCTTTGCAAATACAACCATTTATTTATAACAGAGGACTATTTACCCAGGTACATGCATACTTTTCACACCCAAACTAAATTATACTACTTGCTGGAATAGCAAACCAGCATGCAAATTTCACTCTGATAGTACTGAGCTTTCAGCAACTTTAGAAAACGAGTAAAGATTGGTTTTTAGTCATTTATAAATTCTAGTTTAGCACAACTGTTACTATTAGTATATATTCAACATACCTCTAGGCACCAGAATTGCTCCTTGATCTCCTAAAAATGTAAAAGGGTGAAGCCTAGGTGGCTTTAATCGATACATCAACATATGAGCGAATAAATATTATAATCTCTTTCAACATGAGTTGAAGCTTTCAAAGTTACGTACCCATGCTTTAAATATATTTATCTAAATAGCAGGTCACGCTTCGTGGTACACACATGAGAACTGCTCATCGAGCACAGCTGGAACTACGACTCAGGTATCTAAAGATCTCAGCAAGAAACGGCGCAGGCACTGTCTTTTCCTGAATAAACGCCTGGAAGTGTTGCTGGACCCAAATCATTCTATGGAAAACTGTCCTGGACGCTGTGCAATGCCTACACGACCCTCATAGCAACTGACTCCGGAACCTGCCGCTTAAGTCTCCCCCAGAAAAAGGATAACAAAAAATATAATTATTGCATGAATCCACAAGAGAAATGAATGGTTACCTCGTAATAAACATAAATTCTTCGCCAACGTAGCACGCGACGTTAGGTTAGGTGAAGATCAGTGACTTCAAATTTCACCCCACCAATAATTACAGTCAGCAAAGCTTCTCACACGAGAGTAGCTCCTCAATATTCCACCGTCATGTGAACCCTTTAAGACCATGAAAAACCCCAAAAAATTCCCCAAGATCTTCACACACTACTTGCAACAACGCTCTCTCAACCTGAAGTTATTCGAGATCAAAAAGACGCGAGCATTCATTTCAAGTACAAACGGCGAATCAATGGTTGCAAACCTACCAGGTGAAATACTCATTTTAAATGCTTTAAAATGGTTTCATTATGTTGTCAAGATCCTGTGCTTCACACCTGCTGCTTAAACAGAATTTTGGTCCACTAATCAAATACCGATCAGTCACCCAGGGATGTCTCTTTGCGTTGTAATGCTGCACGGAAACCTGTTTGACTTTCAACCCTGCAAGATTATAGCATAAAATCTTTGGAAAAATTTCACAGTGACTGTACTTGCATCTGGTTGTTGATGAACAATGGTCACATGTTAATTCCCGTTACTCATTCAAAGGAATGGCTTTTAAGTTATCAGGAATTGAAGCACTTCCCCTAGTTCGGAATACAAAAAAATTCAGTTATCTTAAAATTCCAACGACCTGTATATCAAAAATAGAGACGTGTTATCTACACTTGTTTGCATAAATGTTGCGTAAAGAATTACATGTTAAAGTGGAGATCAGTATTTACCAAACACCCGATACGACGGACAATAATGTCTCTCTGGTGCACAAAAAGCTGCTTTTACTACGCATTTATTTTGATATTGACATACAGGCGACAGCTGTTTCTGTTGCGAAGATGCTTAAGCTTTGAGTGCACTAAATACAGCTGCTTCAAACGACACTTTTGTGCTGCCAGTCTACTGCGCAGAAACGGTAGATCGTCTGAATCGACTGCGCTGCCGAGTTGGAAGATTTAATGATAACTTGCACAAGAAGGATTTCTTGGCAGACTATGAGAGTCAATGTGGATGCGGAAAATTGTAGACAATACATTTTTTGTTGCAATGTTCAAATTGCAAAATGCACAAAGGAAAACATGATATTCGTTAAAGAGAGTGCGATAGACGTTACCAGCTCTTGGGCAAAGATTTCGTAGTATTATAAACATTTATTGCTTTATCACAGAATTCATTTTGCTCCTTGTTCTATTGCATTTTACATTTTCTATACTAACTATTGTTCTGTGTCTATCTTGGTTATTTTTATTTAATGTATTTGTATGATGCTTCTGAGTTCTGACATGATTCAAGAAAGACTGATTGTATTAGAAATTGTAAAAGTGCATCGAACACTACGTTTGTATGTTTAGCTTCCAAATAGTTAGATTGATTTGATTGTAACACTGGCAGCGCAATTACGTGATGTATTTATCTAAGCATTTTAAGATTAAGGCCAAACACTGGCCTCGGTTACGTAGTGAATACGCAAAGATAGTAAATTATCATGCCTGAGCTCTCTACTACACTAAATTTAATATATTTTTTGCCAAAATGCCTTGGATTAGCACCATTTTTCGTGCAGAAATCTCAGGGAAAGACCAAGTTTGCATTAATAAGTTACACGAGCATGTACAGGGTGACATTTTATCTGCTACTACTTCTGTCAATGGTGATGTGCTTACTGCTTGACTCTGTTTATACACTTCCTGATCACAAAGGCATCAGCGAATATTTACTGTTGTTCGAAAGGAATTCCTTTAAAATTATGGTTTGTGGCATGATAATTTGCACGCATTTTTATGCAGAAGTCTTATTAAAAGTGGTAACTAAGTTGATGGATATCGACGAAAGCATGATTAATCTGAATATTTATTCAAATAACGCAGATGCGAAGCAATTTTTCTTTTATGCAACATTTATTCAGTTCATTGTGGCTAGTACATGCTATTCATTTTTAATGGCAACCATGAGGGGCGTCCCTCCAATCTACTTCTGTGGAGCTGTTATGTATGCTTTGGGTAATTTATGTAAATCGACAGTAACAATAATATTTTGTGCCCATTTGAAGTTACTAAGTAGTAGATTTTATAGTTTGAATGAAATCTTTCTCAAAAAAGAAAATTCAACATCGCAGCTACTCAAACTGTGTTGTACAAATATGTGAAAGCTGGGGAGTTGTACTGGAAATTATCCGAAGCAACATTTCTACTGAACAAGGCTTACGGTTGGACATTGCTAGTAGACTTGGGTGTGAGCTTCTGCACGCTGACCCTGCAGTTCTTTAGATTATGGAAATACATTTATTCTCAGGAGAGCAATATTGCGTCATTAGCTTTACCTGTGTGCCTCCTTGGGGTTTATGGGTTTGATATGTTAACTATAATGGTGTCCTGCAGACATTTTGTGGAAAGTGTAAGTATTATTATTTTTTCTATTTATTATAACATGTCGACGACGTTTATATTTATTTGTATTGTAGTATTAATATTACTGTCAGTAATTATTGATCATTATACTTACCACGCACTATTATTTGTAAGAATGGTGCATATATAGGTACTTAATAATCAACGTTGCCGAAAATCTATTTGCATTTTAAGTTGCATACACATTTTTTTATTGCCGCTTTTCGCAATCTAGTGTTTATTATTTTTTATTTTCCCAAGCGATGTGTTGGCAGGTTTGATTTGACGTGCAGAGAAAAAAAGGAGATTAGTATTTTAGTTTGGTTGAGCCTGGGCACAAATGTCAGCACCGGGCAAGAAAAATCAGTTTAGTTTGAGTAGTTGACCAATAAGAGTAACGTTTATTTTTAAAGTTGGTCAAAGACAGTCAAACTTAGTGTTTTTGTGTTTGCAATGTCAGCTTACCGTTCCATAGTAACTGTTTGGTGAAGTTTTAGCGTGCCGGTTTTTCAAATTTACAACGACTGTTGCATCTGCTTCATTACTCTCCCAAATTGCAGGTGCTAAGATTGAAATTCCGTATCACCCTGAAGTGCCGCGGAGATTTCAGATCGATTTCTAGGAACCATGATCGTACATTGGTGCCTCATATCACAGCTATTTTCGTATATCGATGTATCCCCCATGAAACTTTCCGTACATCGCGCGTATGGTTGCATGACAAAAATTTTGGGTAATGTCAAATCTAATGTATGATTTATTTTTAATACTTCCATGTTCTGAACACATAGATTTTTAGCCTTGCATCATGTTATCCCGGGTAGTCTGTCAGTCGAAACATAGGTCGGTTTCTTCGATGATAAGTCACGGTTAGATAAAGTTAAAAAAATAGAAAAGAAAGTGTTGATGATGCTGGAACGTTCGCCCTCGAAAGCGCTGTTGCACTGCCAGGGGTAGATGAAGCTGCCTCTCGGAGATTGCATTTAACTCAGAAGCTGCTACGATGGTGATCAGGATTGCTAGCAGTAACGTAGCTGTAAGATCCCAGCTCGAGAATCGGGAGCCGCACGATGGGTCGAATAGAAAACCCCGAATGAAGATCGAAAAATGAAATTTACAGCTGGCTGACTTGAGTATTTCGCTCTTGGGCCGGGCGTAATGGCAAGGTAAATCCCCAATGAATGTGCAGACGTCACCGACTTAAACAAATAATGCCTTGTGTGAGGTGACAGCAGGCTTCTGATCCCGCGAAATCGAACGGTCAAAAAGCAGGGAACTAAATGTGTCACGACAAGTGCGATAGAAATGCAAAATAAAATAACAGTTTGTTTGCGTTAAATGGGTAAAATTTTTGCATCTGTATTCCTCAAACAAGGTTTTGGAAAAGTTTTTCTTATAAAGCGAACAAAGTCTATTTCACTTCCGTTTTGCGCGGAGGACACCATTTTGCGAAATCCGTCTTTCATCGCTCCACTTTAGCAACGAGCTCGGCCAAGACTTTGTGTTCTACCGCTGTTCAGGGACTGCACCGGATATGTTATAATGTGTAAGAATACGATTTTGTACACGAAAATTATAATCAGATCTGGCATGTTTTTTAACAAATAATTTCCATACTGTAAAATACGTTTAAGGTCATACACCCATTGGTAATGCAGTGACGCCTAAAGCACCCTGCACCCTTATAGCAGTAATATTTCTCTTGTGTATTTTTTCGCAAGGGAGCCATTCGGCTAGTTTTACTGACGGAAATAGAATTCTCAGACATTATTTTGAAATTATGTTCCGGACACAGTTACAAGACTAACCCGAACAAATGTAATATTATAAATGTTATCTTAATAATTTTTTTAATTTTCTTGTATTATGTTTATATGTGAAATGCTACGCAGTTTCGCGCACTTTGTAGCTAAGTAAGGATTTTCAAAGGTATAGAAATGAGGTAAGGTACAAATTACGATGTTGAGCGTCCGTAACAGTTCCTATCGCGAGGAGGTTTTCTATGATTGGAGCTTTTATTCTATCCCAGGCATTTAAAACACCATAGTCTAAATAATAACAAAAGCACTTATCTTCGCACCCCCGTATTCTCCAAGGTCGAATTACTTAGACGTTTGCGTGTAAATTCCTATTCTTATTCTCGTACAAGACCAGCCCTCGTCCTGAAGAGCTACTGAGCACCCAGTAAACTTAGATGTCGCAAACGGAGATTACAAGTTAACAAGTATCCGATAAACCTCTTTAACACTTAGATTGGTATTTCTGATTGCCATTGACATTTAACTTTTTTGTCTCTTGCTTAGTTTAAGTTTTTAAGGATAGCGTTTCGTTCCCATGCGTCGCAAGTGTCGGTATTAGAGAAGCTTGGCTATTATATTTATGACTGTATTTTTACTTTCATTTTTTCTTATAATGGTAACATTCCTGATATTGTCTAATCTTGAAATTCTACAGTTTCTACGACAAAAGTACACTTCTAGTGCTCTTACATTATTTGTATTGCTTCAGTTTCTAACTCCACTTATATTCACATACAGCTGCTACAGCGGTACGTTCTACTCTATATTTTAAGCAATATTATTTGGTCTAGCACTACCGTTCTGAGATTTTTAACCCGAAGACCAATGGGAATTGAGCAGGAAAGGCGTGTTATGGGCAGAATCATCCACCAGGTGAGTAGATTCTGTAATTATCGGCTAGTTTTTTCCCCTTGGCTTGTAAAATAACAAAACTGATGCAATAAAAACATCGTCTAAAGGTCTTTGAAGTACCGCATCTCTAAGATGCATCGTGAGCCATTTTCGTTGAATTTATTTTTTGCTCTATACTGATCGCCTTACCGTTGGCCTTTCTCTTGCACTCGCGCATTTTTGCCTGGGATTGACGGTGCCAGATACCAATTAGAAACTAGGAAACTTGTTGCCATCAGTTAGGTTGAGGTTAGTATGTATTTAGACTGTTTTCAATAGTGCATGACTCGAATTACCGTCCCAGTTGTTAATTATGGTCTAATTGGAAATAGGATAAATATTTAGCAAATGATGGAATTTGTTTATCTTTGTTGTGCACATTTAGGGCGCCTTCGGCGCAGTTAAAGGCCTGTTTTAGGCCAGCCAAATTTTAGTTTGCAGATCGCGCCATAATATGTCATTTAAGGGTTCTGTAGCGCCAGAGTAACGTCACCGTCCAAGGATTAAAATAAACACTTAAGTGTAAAGCTCCGACCAGTTCCTGAGTTTCTTGTAGCTTTGTCCATCTTGTGATCGTGCTGAATTAATTATAAAACTGACGGCAGATAACTAGATTTTAGGTAAAGTATGAAGATTATGAGAACCGAGGAATGTTTTAATCCACAGCCGTCCAATTTTCCTGAAGTTGTAAAAGTCCTTATTTTTCTGAAAGGTTTTACATATCATGCTTGGCTTAGATCAACAGGTGGCGCTTAATAAGTTCCCGGATTGACATGTAAATATGGCGGCATTTTTACGCTCGACAAGCAGACACAAGCACAGATTACTCCTTCTTCTTTCAGTAAGCCATCGGACCATATTTTGATGCAGCTATTACTCTGTTTCTCTTTATGCGTTGACATAGCTTGAGTTAATTTTATTTTTAAGGTTAAAAGAAATCATGTCGCAGGAATTTCGTTATCACATTCTTTTATTTTTGCTAGCAGCTGTTGTTTAATAAAGAGGTTGTGCACGGACCGTCACCCTGTTCAGGAATTTTTGACACCAATGGCTCTGCAATTGTGTCAGTTCTGTCCATTCTCTTTTTAAATCTGGGATATATCTTATTTTTTGCAATTGGCTTACGGGACATATGTATACTCATGGGCAAAAATCGAATAACTATTTAATCGGCTGTGACACTGCGTTGTGGAAAGCAAGGGGAAACTACCACACTACACTCCCAAGAAGACAACTATGGCAACACAATTAAAACCATATCAAGCTACTTATCACGGGAATCGGAACCCGAGATACGGCAGGGGAGAAAATTCGGAATCAGACAACAGGGCCTCCCAGATTATCATCCTGGGAAATCCCTGTATTGATGATGGAACAAAAACATCGAAAAATATAATAGGAAAAAACAGCGGTAAGAAACATAATATAAAACAGAAAACACATACCAGAATAGGTACATGGAACGTGAGTAGCCTGTATATGGCAGGCAAGGCTTATAATGTAGCCCAAGAAATGAATAGACTTAATGTAGACATTATGGGACTATCAGAGACAAGATGGCCGGTGTGTGAAAAATGTAATATAGGAAAAAATACGATATATTACGCAGGTAACTACAGTGCAGACCACCGAAACGGTGTCGCCATTATGACAAAGACACGAATAAAACAATAATTAATTTCGTACCACTATCAGACAGTGTAATGCTAATACAGTTAAAAGCAACGCCAAAAAATATCAACATCATCCAGATATACTCCCCCACGGCGGATAAACGAGATGCAGAAGTTGAACAACTATACGCGCAAATAAAAGAACTAAAAAACACATAAAAAGAGATGAAGTCGTCATTATTATGGGGGACTTCAATGCCAAGGTGGGAAAGAATAAAATAGAGGACATCGTGGGAGAATACAGAATAGTAGAGGGGAAATGTGCCAAGAAGAAAACATGGTGATCGCAAATACATGGTTCAAATTACTACTCTATACATGGACATCTCCACAACACACGGCTGACCATATTATACGAAACCAAATAGACTATATTTTAATTAATAAGAGATATAGAAATGGGTTAATGGGAGTCAAAACATATCCTGGAAGCGATGTAGGCTCAGATCGCAATCCGGTTATAGGAAACATTAACATATGCCTTAAAAAGACACAAACCCGATCTTACAGAAAACCAGATGTAAAAAAATTTAAAGACCCAACACAATACGAAACACTAAAGCACGAACTAAATAAAAATATAAAGATGCATGGATTGCATGAACGAACAAATAACATAAATAATACAGTAAATGCAGAACACATTAGAATTCGTTTCAAATAAGTTAAAATCAACTATCATTAATGCACAAAACACCATTATTGCACATGATTGCAATAGTAACAAAAAACCCTGGATGACTCCAGAAATTTTAGCATCAATGGACAAAAGAAGCAGCTATAAAAACAAAATCTAACAACAGTACCGACAAATACATCACACAATACAAAGAAGAATACGGGAAGCAAAAGAACAATGGTTAAATGAGAAATGTAACAAAATAGAGGAACTAGAAATAAAACACGATTATTTTAACATACATAAAAAGATTAAAGATATTATAGGCTTCCCAAAAAAATACAACAATAATAAGATCATGAATAAAAACAATCAATTAATAACAAAAAAAGAAGAACTACACCAAGTCTGGATACAACACGTAAAAGACATGTTCGAAAATGAGAGAACAGAATCTCAACATGTAGGTTTGGCAGAGCATGGACCAGACATACTGAAGGCGGAAATCGCAAAAGCACTACGAAACGCAAAAAATGGTAAAGCTGTCGGACCAGACCAGATTTATAATGAAGTTCTGAAACTCTTAGACGAAGAAAACATTGAATTACCCACCAACCTATTTAACTCAGTTTATGAAACTGGAATATTGCCAAAAGATTGGTTGAAATCAATTTTAATCACTATAGGTACCGAAAAAGTCAAATGCAAACAAATGCGATGAATTCCGTCTCATAAGCCTTATGAGTAATATACTTAAACTATTTTTAAAAACCCTATATTGTAGGATATAGAAGAAATGTGAACAAGATCTAAGTGATTCACAATTTGGATACGGAAGGGATTTGGAACCAGAGAGGCGCTATTTAGCTTAGCAGTACTATTGCAAAAATGTAGAGATCATTTGTTTCATTGATTATGAAAAGGCGTTCGACCGCGTTAAACATAGCGAATTAACGAGAATACTGGCGGAGAAGGGCCTGGACTACGAAGACATAAACGTCATCAAAAATCTTTACTGGAACCAGAATGCCACAGTAAAGTTGGATAATGAATACACCGAAGTTATTCCAATTAAAAGGGGCGTTAGACAAGGTTGTGTCCTCTCGCCTTTATTGTTTAACATCTACTCAGAAGATATCTTTAGAAGAGCCTTCGAAATCACAGAAGATGGCATAAAAGTAAATGGTGAGTTAATTAACAATATCCGGTATGCGGACGACACGGCAGTGATTGCAGATGCAATAACTCGAGAAGGAGACGCAGCCGGATTAAAAATAAACGCTCAGAAGACAAAATTCATGATATTCAGCAAAATAGCAATAGCAAAAACCCAATTGACAATATATAACCAACAAATCATGAAGGTATCAAAATTCAAATACCTTGGTTGCTGGTTGACGGAAGATGGCGACCCGGATCTGGAGGTAAAAACAAGGATAGAATTGGCAACAGCGTCCTTCCTGAGAATGAAACAGTTACTTACGAACCGCAGCCTGCAACTTGCAATAAGATACAGATTTGTGCAATGTTATATATACTCACTGCTATTATACGGAGTCGAGGCCTGGACACTCAAGGCAAATTCGGAAAAGAGATTAAAAGCGTTCGAACTCTAGATATCCAGAAAAATGCTGCGCATATCGTGGAAAGAACACATTACAAACGAAGAGGTGCTGAGAAGAATGCACAAAGAAAAGCAACTGCTAACAATTATAAGAAAAATGAAAACAGCATACCTGGGAGACTTATACCGAAATGATAAATAAAACATCTTACAGCTTATTATGGAAGATAAAATCGACGGAAAAAGGAGACGAGGTCGAAGAAAATGTACCTGGTTCAAAAATATCAGAGACTGGACACATATGAGTACTTATACATTGATCAGAACAGCTAAAGACAGAGACAATTTTGCCGAAGTTGTTGCCAACATTCATTAATAAATACGGCACTTTGAGGAGAGAAAAATTGGCTATGGATTTCAGTTAAGCATTAGTGGCGCCCTGCCATGATCCATTTAATAATAGACTATCCAACGTTACATCTATGAAGAGTTCTGGTTTTTGTAATAATGAAACCGGTACCTTTACCCTGCTGCAAGCATAACTGTCTTGAATCTATATTTCACAATATATGTATCGATAGAAATCCAACATGGTGCTGAGTTGGGCATTTTTTAGGCAAGGTAGCTGTATGGTACTCTGTCGACTGAATCTGGGCCAATGACGCATTGTAAACAATGGGGTAAAAAACTACTGAATAATTAAACGAAATATTTTAATTTATTGATTACATACTTTCTAAAAATTTAAATAAGTACGTTAATGTGCTGAGGAATAGTTTATGACAATATTCTACTTGGTTTATAATTTTTCGCTTGTCAACTCAAATAATCTGTTATATCGTCTCTATTGATCACTGTGTAGCAATTTAGATCACGTCTATTTTAGTTCACGATTTCTGAATGTTTAAAACCATATATTAGGTACGTCATGGAAGCTCACAGCTCACATATTTTTATAAACATTCCTTTGTATTGGATTCACCCCAAAAATTCGAAATTGAGATCTTCACGTTTCAGAGTCCCCTGATCCCAAAAAACATATTTTTTTTCATTGGTCTGTGTGTCTGTCTGTCTGTCTGTCTGTCTGCCTGTGAACAGAATATCTCAAAAACGAAAAGAGGTATGGGGTTGAAACTTCATATATAAGTTTTGTGTACTATGTAGATGCGACAGCAAGCTTTTGAAAAAAATCGCATAACCGGAAGTAGGTGTTTACTCTTGTGATTTTTCAGTTTTTTTCGATTTTTTTCAAACTTCTCATTTTTATTACATTTTTAATGTGTATTGATGTGAGATAGGTGATTTTCCAGTTGAATACTTCTAAGCTGGGTTTCTTTTGTTTTTTTTTCTATTTTTTTTATTAACTCCTATTTTAAATAGAACACCCGGTATATTATTACATTTTTGAATTCAGCATGGAATTATAAAGAAAATTTGTCTCTTCACCTAACGCTCTATTTTGCACCGTTTTTGTAGAATTTGTAATTTTTTAGAAATTTTGACAAATGCTTAAAAATTTAAAATCAAATTTTTGCCCAATTATAAGATCACTGTAAAAGGAAGTTGTGTGCGTGTATCACACCAGATTTTTTTACAATGTATTGTTTTCGAAAAATATATATAAGGTGAAGTTGGGTAACTGGAACCATGGGGTAAGTGGGACCTTAGTTCCTAAATCTACTACCTTAACAGAAAACAGTTCCAAATATTTACGTTAAGGAAGCTTAAAGTACCGGCAACGCGGTACAGTAACCACATCCAGTGTTCCTGTCAAATGTGCGTAGTTTTCCCGACCTCAATTAGATGACTCAGTTATATGGAGTTACAAGTGCGTGCTGGCTTCATTAAGGTGCAAGCCAAAAATCACACTTTTAATTGTATTAATTTAACTATTGCGCTGTAGGTAAGTTAAAAGTTATTTCTTAGTGTAAATACCAACAAACATTAGTAGTACCTGTTTAGAGGTTATGTTACACCGGGTGTCCCAGTTGGCCATAACTTTTATATAAAAAGGGGTAACTGGAACTTGCGTTTTGGGGAACTGGGACCGGTGTGACCCAGTTACCCGTAGATGATATGTGAGTTGTATGTTTTTTCTAGTCATCCAACATGGGCAGAACTTACGTTAGAAAAACTGAAAAAGGAGCTGGTAATCGTTACACGCGAAGGGAGTTAGAGTTAGCAGTTGAAGATGTGAAAGAAGGACGAAGAACAATGCGAGCAGCAGGAAAATTCTATAACATTCCGAGATCAACGTTGATGCATTATGTAAGAGGAACAAGAGGAAAAGGATGCGTAGCAGAAGAGGGGAAAGGTGGAGGAGGAAAATTACAGTTTACCAAAGAACAAGAAAAGGATCTCGCCGACAACTTGAAGGTTATGGAAAAATGGGGGTTCGGTCTGTCAAGACGTGAAGTTTTAGATGTGGCTGCGGTTTACATTCAAGAAAATAATCTAGAAACCCGCTTTAAAAACGGAAGACCGGGGGAAGCGTGGTTTATATCATTTTGTAAACGAAATAATATGTCTATCAAAAAACCACAAGCTGTAGAAGCAGCAAGAATGGTTCAAATCAATCCATTTATCATTTATGGGTTTTATGATTTGATAGACAGTAAGATAAAAGCTTTAGGACTTGAAAATAAACCGCACCTAATTTTCAATTGTGATGAAACCTCTTTTGGCCATGATCCAAGCAAGACCAAAATTGTAGGTGCAAAAGGTGCTAGATCAATACGCATGACAGGAAGCTGTGGAAGAGAGAACACCTCTGTATTGTTGTGTATTTCGGCATCTGGGCAAAAGCTACCGCCACTTTGTGTGTTTAAAGGAAAAAATCTATTGGAGTCATGGATCAGTAAGAATACTCACAACCAAACGGCATACTCAGCAAGCAAACGAGGATGGATGGACAGACACATTTTTACAAAGTGGTTCACCAACTGCTTCTTACCATCGGTGCCTGAAGAACGTCCTTTACTTCTCATTTTTGACGGTCATCTAAGTCATATAAATAGCGAGGTGATAAAGAAAGCACGAGAAAATGATGTGCACATTATTAAATTGCCTCCACACACTACTCATTATCTTCAGCCCCTCGATGTTGCAGTCAACAAATCCTTGAAGTGTAGGTGGGATCAAGAGTTGGTAAAGTGGCAGAGGCAAAATCCCCGTAAGATTATTCCAAAGCCCTTGTTTGTAGATATTTTAAATAAGATTTATGAAGAAATGCCAAATAGTGTGATTATCAACGGTTTTAAAAAGACTGGTATATATGATGAAACCATTATTCCTCTAAACGGCAGTCCTGTAAATTATGAAGCAATAAGTAAAGCAGTTTTTAAACCTGAAGATCTAAAAAACTATGAAAACTTAAAAAAGGTAAACAATCCAGATGATACAACAGAAGAAAATGTTGATGAAGCTAGGGTAAATAACCCAGATACAACACAAGAGGAAGAGCATTTAGCTGTTACACAGAGGGAACAGACGCAGAACCAACGCTTTGAAGATATTTTACTAAACTATGTTAAACCAAACACTACCCAAGAAGTTCCTGTGAAACGCAGAAGAATCTGTACAGCAGCAGAAATAATAACCAGAGATAATTTTTTACAAAAATTAGAGGCTGAAGAACTGCGTAAAAAAGAAATTGAAGAAAAAAAAGCAGAAAGACTAGAAAAAAGAAAGGCAAAAAAGAAGAAGCAACAACCTTCGCCACGCATTGCAGAGAGCTCGTCCAGTGATACGGACATGTCAATTCCGGTATCTGAATCAGATGAAGGTGATGAAAAAATTCTAGGGGTTGTGGAGAATGATTTTGTGGTCATTCTGTACAATAACCTTTATTTTCCCGGGAGAGTAATAGAACAGAATGAGAAAACCGTAAAAATATCGTGCATGGAAAAATATGGGAAATATGGATCTCATTGGAGGTGGCCCACCAGTGTTGATGAACTCTGGTATGAGGAAAAAGACATACTAAAACTAATAGCTCCCCCTACACCTGTAAATAAAAGGGGGATATTTAATGTACCAGAACTGGAAAAATATATTACTTAAGTACTTACTGGCAGCTAGATACAATAATTTTCACTTATATTTGTGTTTATGCAGTTTTTTGTTTAATATTTGCGTTCAAAGCCTTTTTATAAACTTCTTATTAATAAAACAAATTTTTCTTCAACCTACTGTATTATACATCATTTCCATACAACTGGGATAACTTCTGATCACGTCAAGATATCGCAACCAAACTCGGCATTAAAAATATACTAATATCAAACATGGTTCCAGTTACCCAGAAGCACTTAACATCTACACCCAATTCAAAATAGAGGGGACTGTTCCAGTTACCCCAAAACTCCGGGTAACTGGGACCATCAAACAAAATTTTAAAAAAACAAAAAAACTGTGTGAATAAATTTAATCACTATATTGAGTTTTTCACCATATTTACATATATGTCTGAGGAAGCTACAGGTAAAATTTCAAATCGATTCTCCAAAAATCATGGTCCTGGCTAACCAATAAAGTTCAAATCTTGTAAAACTATGTCCCAGTTACCCAACTCCACCTTACTGCACTTTTTAGTACATCTTCGAAGCACAGTCGCTGTTTTAATGACGATGCATGCGCCACAATCTCTTAAAAATTAAAACTTCTATTTCAGTCTATAAAGGTGGGAGGTCTATAATGGTGAAAAGGAACCGTAGCGAAATTTCAAATCTTTTTGTTACGTTTAGAATGTGCCTCTACAATTTCGCACTTTTGTGTGCGTCGTCTATGTTTCCGATGTCTGTAGTACAGGTTTTGAATTGCGCGTTCTCTCTCCCCGCCTACTTGCTTTTTGGATTCGGCCGAACAGCGACACTACTTTTGACTGTTTACCTTCTGACGCTGTGATGGTGAATTTGGTTTAGCATCTTTAAAATTCTCCAGCGGTTTTGCGGGCTTGCAGAGTATGGTTTTCGGTTCTTGACCCTCGCAGAATGTGCGGATTGATGCAGTCTTGGTAGTTTTGTAGAGAAATGGTTTCTCGATCCTAGTTTGGCGGATTTGAAAGAGCTTTACCAATCGTTATCTACACGTGGCTTACATTCAATCTGGGGTAAGTCATTCGAACCTATTCGCGCTATGTTTTATCGAAACCATCATGCTTCTGCCTTAGGCTTTTCACCTTCTTTAGCCGCTAATTTGGAGTCCCTGAAAACGGTAGGTTTGAAGCTTCCCGAAAATTGCGATCCGCGCACTTGAGCGCATCGGTCAATTTTAATGGAACACCTGCAGCTCTAACCTTCGAATGCTTGGCGGCCTATCGCTCTCATCATCTGGGCCAATTGAGTGAACTCGCGTAGCGGGCAGAATGTGCTCAAAAAGGAAACTGGAATCAGATTTGGTGTTCTGTTTAAGTTACGATGTTGAATGCGGCGAACAGTGAATCGGGGCAGAGGATTTACCCGTATTGCTACCGAATTCAGTCAGAATTTTGAACACCGGCAGCTATATACAGTTTGCTTCACAAGTTGCGTACCTGAACGATGATTTTCCAACCACGAGGCCAATGTCAATCGCCATTGCATTTATTTTAAATGATTGTAATGTATATTGGTAATTTTTACATTGTTTTATAAGCTATTGTTTTTGCAAGCCTGGTTTGTTAAGGTGCACCTTAATTTGGAAAAAAATCAAGTGTAATCTTGCATTAAATGCTATATTAATTATGTGATTATATACTGTGATATGAGCATTTGGTCTTGTTCTTTGCTACTGCTGTCTGAATTCCTGTGCTCATATTCAGATAATTGTGTTACCTTGAGTTTAGAAATTTTCTGTGATACCTGGGTACATCTGTCGTAATTTAAAAAAATCGGTTGGCGCCCTTTTTGGCCTTTAATTAATTGTGAGTATTTAGAGAACTGCATCCCGTCTTCCTTATTTAACCGCGGCCGGCAATTGTATCAACGTATCCATTGATGTTGATTTTGGAGAGATTTAGCCGCTGAATTGATGCTAACATTCTACAAAACCCATATTGCTAGGCATTTCTTTAAAAGTATTAAGAACCAAAAGTAGATTTCGTGTAGGCATTAAGGAAAACACAAAAAGCACCGCAATTAATTGAAATACTAAGGATTTATTAAAAAATAAATTAAAAGTTTGGTTATCTGCCAACAATATCGGAAACCAAAAATATGTAGATACTTTTGTTTTTATGGATTCTTACAGAGCAAGAGGAATCAGAAATAAATCATTCACTTACAGCGAATGTTTGCGATACAGAGATCAGAGGTTTTTCTTTGAAAAATAAAAGTCAAAGATCAAAAGTGTAACCTATTTTATAAATGGCCTAACCGAAAGTGTTAAAAAGAACTCGAACCAGTGGGGTAAGAAACATCTACCCCTTTGTTAAAGATATTGCTTTAACTACTTTTTGTAATGTATAAAGGAACAGCAATCGAGGTTAAAAGAGTACAATGCTCTATTTGAAGTCGTTTTTGAAAAATAATTATGTATAGTTATTTTTTTCGATAGTGGCTCGTAGTTTTGGCGCCGAATGCTTCGTATCTTATGGTCAGCACTACGCACAAATAACTCGATCTTATCTTTTTTTTTAAATTTTAGCTATATGGTTGTAGTATACAACATTTTAGTTGAATTTTTAACACCAAGGGCTCTGCAATTGTCATAGTTCTGTTCATTCTCATTTTAAATCTGGGATATATTTTATTCTTTGCTATTGACTATGGATTTCAGTTAAGCATTTGTGGCGTCCCTGCCATGATCCATCTAATAATGGACTATTCACGTTACATCTATGAAGGGTTCTGGTTGTTGTAATAATAAAACCGGTACCTTTGTACTCTTGCACGCATAACTGTCCTGAATCTGTATTTCACAATATATGTATCGGTAGAAACCCAACATGGTGCTGAGTTGCGCAGTCCTTAGGCAAGGTAGTTGTACTGAATCTGGGCCAATAAAGCATTGTCAACATTGGGGTAAACAACTACTGAATAATTAACCTAATATTTTAATTTAATTAATTACATACTTTCTAAAAATTTAAAAAAGTACGTTAATGTGCTGTGGAATAGTTTATGTCAATATCCTACTTGGTTTGTCATCTCAAATAATCTGTTATACCGTCTCTATTGATCACTGTGTAGCAATTTAGATCATTTCTATTTTAATTCACGATTTCTGAATGTTTTAAAACCATATGTAATCTAACTTATGCAAGGATAACAAACATCTTACATCTTTTTATAAACATCCCTTTTTTACAATGTATTATTTTTGAAAAATATATACAATGCACTTTTTAGTACATTTCCGAAGCACAGTCGCTGTTTTAATGACGATGCATGCGCCACAATCTCTTAAAAATTAAAACTTCTATTTCAGTTTATAAAGGTGGAAGGTTTATAATGATGAAAAGGAAGCTTAGCGGAATTTTAAATCTTCTTGTTACGTTTAGATTGCGCCTCTACAATTTCGCACTTTTGTGTGCGTCGTCTATGTTTCCGATGTCTGTAGTGCAAGTTTTGAATTGCGCGCTCTTTCTCCCCGCCTACTTACCTTTTGGATTCGGCCGAAAAGCGACACTAATTTCGGCTGTTTACCTACTGATACTGTGATGGTGACTTTGGTTTAGCGTCTGTAAAATTTGTCAGCGGCTTTACGGGCTTGCAGAGTATGGTTTTCGGTTCTTAACCCTCGCAGAATGTGCGGATTGATGCAGCCCTGGTAGTTTTGTAGAGAAATGGTTTCTCGCGCCTAGTTTGGCGGATTTGAAAGAGTTTCACCAATCGTTATCTACACGTGGCCTAAATTCAATCTGGGGTAAGGCATTCGAAGTTGTTCGCGCTGTGTTTTATCGAAACCATTCATGCTTCTGCCTTAGGCTTTTCATCTTCTTTAGCCGCTAGTTTGGAGTCCCTGAAAACCGTAGGTTCAAAGCTTCCCAGAAATTGCGATCCCCGCACTTGAGCACATCGACCTTGAACCAATTTGAATGGAACACCTGCAGCCTAACCTTCGAATTCTGGGCGGCCTATCGCTCTCATCATCTGGGCCAATTGAGTGAACTCGCGTAGCGGGCAGAATGTGCTCAAAAAGGAAACTGCAATCAGATTTTGTGTTCTGTTTAAGTTACGATGTTGAATGCGGCGAACAGTGAATTGGGGCAGAGGCTCTACCCGTAGTGCTACCGAATTCAGTCAAACCTGGTTTGTTGAGGTGCACCTTAATTTTGACAAATAATCAAGTGTAATCTTGTATTAAATGCTATATTAATTATGTGATTATGTACTGTGATATGAGCATTTGGTTTTGTTCTTTGCTACTGCTGTCTGAATTCGTGTGCTCATATTCAGACAATTGTGTTATAGTATTCCAACAAAAAATTGGAAAGTTATTTAAAATCCAGTACACCATGAAAAGTGTAAGTCATGTCTAAGTTGGTTTCATACAATCAGTAAATAATATTCTAATGTCAATCAGCTTTCAAGTAATGACAGTTCATCTGTAAATTATACATGTAACTGTTTTATTAAGGCATTGTAACATTGTGCATGATTTAAGTAGGTACTAGTTGAGTTTTTAAAACCGTATAGTAGCATAGACAATTTTGAAAAACGTATATATCTTCCAAACTTCCCAACGCATCTGTCAAATTTGAAGGTTATAATCAAAGTGTCACTGAATGACAATCAAACAGTAATTTTATGAATTAAATTACGAAGTGACTTACTCTTCTCAATGCTGGCCTGATTTTACATAGCTTTCCAATTTCTGGTTGGAATACTATACCTTGAGTTTACGAATTTTCTGTGATACCTGGATACATTTGTCGTAATTTAAAAAATTTGTTTGGCGTCCTTTTTGGCCTTTAATTAATTGTGAGTCTTTAGGGAACTGCATCCTGTCTTCCTGATTTAACCGCCGCCGGCAATTGTATCCACGTATCCATTGATGTTATAATTTTGGAGAGATTTAGCCGATGAATATAATTGATGCTAACATTCTACAAAATCCATACAGCTAGGCATTTCTTTAAAAGTATTAAGAACCAGAAGTAGATTTCGTGTAGGCACTAAGGAAAACACAGAAAGCACCGCAATTAATTGAAATACAGGATTGATTATAAAATAAATTAAAAGTTTGGTTATCTGCCAACAATATCGGAAACCAAAAAACTGTAGATACTTTGTTTTTATGGATTCTTACAGAGCAAGAGGAATCAGAAATAAATCATTCACTTACAGCGAATGTCTGGGATACAGAGATCAGAGGTTTTTCTTTGAAAAATAAAAGTCAAAAATCAACAGTGTAACCTATTTTATAAATGGCCTAACCGAAAGTGTTAAAAAGAACTCGAACCAGTGGAGTAAGAAACATCTACCCCTTTGTTAAACATATTGCTTTAACTACTTTTTGTAATGTATAAAGGAACAGCAATAGAGGTTAAAAGAGTAAAATGCTCTCTTTGAAGTCGTTTCTGAAAAATAATTATGTATAGTTATTATAGTGGCTCGTGATTTTGGCGCCAAATGCTTCGTATCCTATGGTCAGCACGACGCACGAATAACTCGATCTTAAAAGAATTACAGATCGAAAATCGACTGTCAACTGTCGTTAGACGTCGAATATTTTCATATTTCGGACACATTGTACAACGATAGGGTGACAACCTCGAAACATGTTTGGTCCAAGGAAGAGTAGATGGCAGTAGAGGAGGATCGCCTAAGAGATGGCTGAAATAAATAAAAAAAAAATAACAAAAGAAACCGGAAACCGTTTTCAATAATACTTGATCCTTCAAACTCAATTAGGAATAAATCACAGCTTTTCAGATATGAAAACATGCACTAGGAAAGAAGTAATAAAAAAATACAGCAGAAAGTAAATGCTGACGCATAGAAGAACTACAGTAATCGTACTCGATCTGAGGGTATTAAAAAAACAACAAATATCCAGTTTGTAATATTAAGAGTTAAAAGGGAGTATAATGTTATAGTAATAAAGTTAGTACTTTGCTACGTTATTTTTCAACAGAAAGTGTTAAGTTATTTTAAGTTTTTAAAGCCACTTGTAGTAGTCCCTCTATTTTTCAACCTTTGAAAAAAGTTTGACCTTTGACCTTGCATTTATGCGGCATCGGGAATGTAACGTCAGCTTATTCGCAAGCCAACGACGGAAAGTTAGTCGACTTGTCATTCAGACCGGCCGGCAGGCCGTCTTTGCTTATTGATAAAGAAATTGAGTTTGTACACGAACTTTTTGTAGAATATTTAATATACGAGGTGCTATTCTTCTTTCACTTATTTTAGAGAACGATGATAACAATGTCGATTATTGGACAAATAATCCAGATCTTCTTTCTTACGAAGTAAAATTACAACACAAACTGCAGTTTCTAATACATCTGGAAAACAATTTTGATTAAAACATTAATTTACTAAATGCCGCTAAGCTCTTTTTATCAACATTGCGGTTTTTAATTCCACAAGTTGTTTTTGAGTTTAGTGATGTAATAGTTGAAATTAGTTCCTTCTCATCTACGTCGTGCAAAAACAGTTTTGTTTATCTACGATTTATTTGTTACAAATTATTTTGGGTCGCCGTTTTGGTTTAATTCTGATTGCAACTTCGCCGGTACACCAATTAAATTTGTTATTAAACTCTTTGGCTATATGGAACGGATCCGTAATATCAAGAATATTTACCTTAATGGGGTTATTTAAACCTAAATCTTCAATTATAATTTTTTTTTGTTTTAGTTTAGAGGATTTTTTAGTCTATCAGCAAAGCTTAAAATCTTTTTATAAGTATGTTTTTAATTCTTATAGAATTTTCTGGTAATTAAACCTATAATTTTAGGTTTAACATTTTTTATTAATTTGTAGCAGACTTTTTTAACTCTTTTGTAGCCCATCGTTTACTAGGTGTTTTATTTCTTTTTAAAGAGCTTGTAAAGATATATTACAGTTTGAATAAATGTAAAAAATTTTAATTAATAGTTTATATATCGTGCACTTGTGCCAAATCTCTCTTTTCAAGAAGCCTAAGAACATTTTCTGTGTGTCTTTGCGAAAAACAAACACCCTTACAAATATCGGAATTTGATATACAGTGTTCTACGGGAGAATAAATTTTCTAAGCCAAGCTTACTCTAATCACGCCTCAACTTGTTGTAACAGACGGTTGACCGGCTATTGCTGGGGGAGAAGGGGGGGTCAACACGACGTATTTTAGAGAAAGATGCTGTCACAATAGGGGTTGATCGTAATCAAAAGAAGGGGGGCAAATGAGCGCCACGAATTGCATTGGCAAAAAATGAGGAACAAGTTTTTAGGCAGGTTTTTGTGGAAATTTGAAGACAGAGAACGGACACTTCACTTCGACGGCCTTGTGCAACGTTTTGGCTGTTTCAGAACGTACCTAGTTACGGGCTGCAAGCCTTGCCCGTTACTTTACAATTAATACATCCAAGAAAAAATATCACACGTACATAAACAAATGAACACATATACGTATCATAAATAAAAGTCCAGGGAGTTGTACCGACTGCAAATCTATTAAAATTTAAGCATGTAGGTAAATTTTTGTCATGAATTGTTGTAAAAGTGGTTAGTAATCCTATAATTTACTTAACCAGGATATGTATGACACAAAAAGTTCTTTGTTTACATTGAAACAACAGTGGTGAACAAGCTGCAAAAAGAATCTGAATGATCGGATGCAACAACGATGACAATTTACTCTAAAAGTAGGTCACGCGCGTCGGCTCCAAATATAGACGTTGCCACATTTACAATACCCTACTTAAATGTCAACACACACGCGTCGCATAAACGCTTTAAAACCACACAAGCGAGAAAAAACAAGCAGTTCACAATACTTGAGTGATGTCCGGCAATGTTGCTAATTCATGCAGCCGAAAGGTTTCACAGTCTCGTCGAGGTCTCTGCGGATGGTTGAAGGACAGCGCAGACTGCTGGCCGTCGAAACGACGTTATTAAATGAGCATCCAAAAGCTCGAGTTTCTGCGTGAAGGTCCTTGTAGCAACAAGCATCAGGTAAAGTGCAAAACGACACCTAATTACCACAGTTCCCTATATTCGGCACGTCGGAAAACCTATCTCTTAGATATTTTCCAAAGCGTTAATTGCACACCCAATGATGAAATACAACGGAGAAGATTGGTACGGGCATAACAGGCACCTACTAAAGAAAGTTCAACCACATACAACGAAGGGTATGGGGCGATTTTGCTTGCTTTGCATGTCCCACTCATGCAAACTATTCGCTCTAATACAATATTACAACAGATTCTTCGAGTCAAAAAGCGGTACACCGTGATAAACATGTGGCAATTGATTTGTTGAGGGCAGGACTTACATCACCAAACTCGGTTCTGCGAGGTGATATCAGGGGCCATCTGGATCTAGTCGCACACGTGTGAGCGATCAAAGCTGTACTATACTAGAACGAGCGGGAGGCGTGATATTTGAGTTTGAAATGGAAGCGCGAAATTGCCAATATTTGAAATAAAAGATGCGAGAAAGTGCGGATATTTGTAATGCAAGTGCGGGATTTTAAGTTGTTCTTAACAGTCCATTAAAAGTTACTCTATTGTCGGAAAGATTACTTCTATTCCCGATCTGCTGCTTTTAGTCATTCGAGTTGCTTCCTGGAAAACAAGCCTTGATAAAAAAATTGAATCTAATAATAAACCTCCAGTTTTTGAAATTAAAAAATTATCAATATTGAAATCCCCATATATGACAATTTAATTTTTTTTACTGTGTGCAGGTCGCCCTTAATAATTCTTTTAACTTACTGATATAATAATATCACTGCCAGTAGATTTATATATGCACACAATAAGTAAGTACTTTAGAGAGTGTAATTTTCACCGCGCCAAATTCAAAAACTTTTCCCTCCCTCTCATTATAAATTTTATTGTATTTGTTATCAAAATACCGGGATTTAGTACAAACTAAAATTCCGCAGCATTTATAATTTGTTCTACAAAAATAGCTGGTAAGACTGTATCCAGGTATAGCAGAAAATTGTGTTTCATCATTATTTAAACAACTTTCCGCCATACACATCACACATATATGCTGAGTTAATAACACTCTTTTAACTTGTTCAAATTTATTGCTAATACTCTGCATATTTTGATCAATAACAGGAAATGTAGATTTATTCGAATTTGATAGACAGCTAGCAGTATTTAAGCGGATGATGTTTTTACTAGTACTTTTGTTATTTTCAATTAGTTGCCTGCTGTGTTTTTTCGCAAACTAAATTTATTTATTGGATTAGGTCCTTTTTAAAACTTACTGCACAAATTTGGGAAAGCTCCTTCCTCCGGTGCACTGGTTAAATTAGGATGCAAACTCCTCGAAAAGTTTGAATTTTTGATAGAAGTTTTTGAAGTAATGCTACTGTCATTATTACATTCACTTTGATTAATCGGTGAAGTAGCTATATTACTCCGCCTTTACAGTTAATATTCTTTATGCAGTTGTTGGTTGAAGTTGGTAGATGTTAAGTTACTTCTTACAAAATAGTAACATCTATATTTAATGAAAAAATCCATTTGATTGGCAACACTGCCTGCTAATATTTTCATTAACTTATATTTAGCACGCACATTAAATGAAGCTCTTGTTCAGTAAAATCCGAGTTTTTAGTAAAACAGTTACCATCAATAAGATTTACATAGTAGATTAAAGTTAGCTTGTATTTATGGTGGCCCCTTCAGGGATTTATATTGTTTATGCATGCGTAATTCGTTGGAATTTAAAATTTTAAGTAGTCAATATTTACTTGTTTGTTAAAAGTCCCGGATGTTTTACTTGATTTCTGTTCTCTTGATTGTAAATAACTAGCTTCAAAGCCAAAAGCGTATAGCGCAGTTGAATTTAATTATTCTAAGCCATTATCTAACCCGTTAAACGAAAACTGCCCATTTCTCGATTGACACTAGCCGGGAAAACTTGTGCAGGGCTAAATTGTAATCTTCAGAAGTAGTTATATTCAAGGTCTTTACACCTTTCTTGAGAGACGTAGCTTCTTTTTGTACTTTCAGTCAGCACTTGAAACTAAATCTAGCGCCTTAGGAGTTGCTTATTGTTTGTAGTAATATTCAAGGGTTTAGTTTTGTAATACAAAAGCTTTTGATATCCTGTTATAAGTAAAATAGAATGATATATTGGAGACGTATATTACAAATCAGCACAAAGTTGTTGCTGAAAGCAATTTACATTTAAGTAATACTGTAATTGGAGTACATTAACGGCTCAACGTAAATGACAACCCTCAACAGTATATCGAAAACCTGGTGACTATGCCAACACAGCCATGAGCAATTTAGCTGAAAAGAAATTTAATATTTAGGAGCCGACAGCGGATTGCTTACCGTAATTATACCCCAAAGTTCTTAACTGATTCGAAGAACAATGCGCATCGCGCGTTATGGAATTTTGGGAAGAGAAGAGAAGCGTTGTCAGCCTAGTTTTTTCGATTTTGTTCTGTTTTTGTTTGCCTAAACATCTGACGTGTAAAGAAAATCGTACAAACAAAAAAGTAACATAGCGATTGTGTTTCTAGTTATTTAAACTGCTGTTTTATTAAATACAGTTGTAGAAACTGCTGCAGTGTTAACCCATTTTGTACATAATATTAAGAACCTTGAAAAACATTCAGTATTACAACTATTTCATTCGAACTAGATGGCCGCTAATTGGTTAAGTAGATGAACTTAAAGTAATAATAGTGAGTAATTGTAAGAAAATATTGTCTTTCTTGCTATTCAATTATCGTAATGCATTATATTTGATTTCTTGAGGTAATCGTGTGGCTGCTAAATTGGTCAAGTGCACGTTTAGTTGTTGAAAAATGCAGAAAAATCTAATAGACGTTCACGCCGAACTACATTTTGCGTATACCATATCAAAATATTTGGGCTTGGCGTCATTTACAGTGGAAGAAAATTCCGAACGTATATCTTTGAAATCCATTAAGATTTTCAGCTTTTACAAAATATTCTTTTGTGTATTATTAACAACAGTGCTTACCTTATCGTTTACTACAGGTTACGTCTATTTGTTTTTTTATAAGGAAAGGATGTTTAAGTACTTGGGTTCTATTGAGATATTGTTACATAACGCTACTTTAATCATCAACTTGCTCTGTAATGCACGATACGGCTCAACCCTGATGAAGGTATCGGCCGCTATTGCAGAAAGTGACGTTCATCTTAAAACAATAGCTGGCTGTGTCGATAACATATTTGTAATGTCACGTTGCACAGTTATTATTCTTTTGTCGTTGATGATAATGATGACAGGAAGTTATATCAGTGTGTTGCTAATGTATTGTAATAATGCCTTACAATTTATTGCAGCAAGTACTTACTTAATAGGCCGATTTTATAATTGGGCGATACAATTATTATTCTGCTGTTATATTTTAGTGCTTCAACGTCGTTTTAAAACGCTGCATGATTTTTGGGAAAAACGTGTATTTGATAGTAACCTTGGGAATGCCAATAATCGCAGGAACACTGAATTGGTCTTAAGCATGACGCTGCACCAAGATATGAGCGATATAGCTGTAGTCATAAACAAAATATTTTCAATTCCTACGTTATTGAACATGGGTGTAAATGCCTATTTGTTTGTGACTGAGCTGTTTACAATAAGTGAATACTCGTATTTGTCAGATACCAATGACCAAAACCTGTTTAATCATTTGTGTGCACTCTATCTATACGGATCTGACTTTTTGTCTTTAGTTATATGCTGCGGACACCTTAGCAAACACGTGAGTAAATTTTGTAAACAAATACGTTATATTTTTGTTATACGTTATACGTATATTAACCTCGTCAAATGTTTTGGTTTTGTCTTTATAACTTCCTATTTGTTTAAACATAAATGTTTCCAAATTCAAGAGATATATATATAGTACGAGTTTGCTAGTCGGACACCTCTCCAAGAAGCGGATCGGCGAACGCTCAACAAAATGAATTATTTCGTTAATACTAAAACTAACAGCAGTGTCTGGTCTAGACCGGTCTGCTGCAAACAGCGATTGTTCCCCTGTTTCATCTCAAAACGGGGTTTACGACAAAAACAAATTGCGAGTTCTATAGGTGGGAGGCAATTTACTATCTTAAAAATGTGATTTATTACCGAAGTACCAGTTCAAATCCGGTAAGGCGCACAACTCCAGCGCGATGTAACAGCTCTGCCACGGCTACGCTAACAGTCGAGAAATAGGGGTGAGTTAGGTTTATGGTGCACTGAGGCAGTTAAACCTATAGGATGGAATGCCAACAGCTCCATTAGTTCTGGTCATGAAAGCATGAACCCTCAGAACTGTAGAAAACAGAAAGGCATGCGACTCTACTAAACCTTTTAGCCCGCCTCGGAACAGGTGGAGTGTATTGTTGTTAATTGTTGCTTTATCCCGCTATCTTTACACACAAAAGTTACATACATACAAGGCACAATGAAATGACGGGGAACACCTGAAGACGGGAGTAGATTAAAACTCCCGACACGTTTTGTGATATACACCCTAGACAGTGGAAAAAGTCCGATAAAACACATCAGGGAGTTATTAATGGCTTAAATCAAAATAACGTACACAATTATTACTAGAATCAAGTTCATGAACTAGAAGTTACCATATTTTTACAAGCTAACAATCTACAATACCCAACACTAGTCGAGATATTTAATTCTTAAAATAAAGGGCAACAACAAAGACTTAGCGAGCCAAAAGGGCGCAATTAATGGCGGACGGAATAATATTTACACTTTGAACATAAGCACATTTTCATGTACGGTACACTATATATTTTGCTAGCCGCAGCACGCGTCAAAGGGGTGAAACTTCTAGGGGGCGTTGTTGAAGATGTTGCCCCCAAACTCAGCCAAAACTGGCAATAATTATAGGGGAGCGTCGGCTTTAGAAATCAAGACAGGAATGTTGCTAAAATGAGCCTGGGGTAAAGATATTCTCGATACAAATTGGTTCTTGGGCACCCCAGGAAAACTTCTAAAAACGTAGAACTTCTTGGGCCTTTTTTATTAATCTGACCAAGGTTGTTTATTCGAAAGTTCGCTCGGTAAATGAGACAAAACTACAAAACAACATGCGATGTTAAACTTCTTCACATCTTGATGAACCAATTTTTGGCGTGACTTAACCACATAGTCACCAGAAAGCGGCGCCGGCGGCTGCGCTGGGAGAGCTTGAACCCGCGAGTCACTCCCATATGTTTCCGTTTTGCATTCTGTCGCGACTAGATGGTTTTTGTGGTGAAGATGGCGCCGTACAAATATATAGCGGTCATTAAAGCGCTTTCAAAGAATTTGCAAGAATTCGAAATGTCACTTACGTACTTATGGCAAAATTATTAATAAAAAATACAGTAAGAGAATTAGCCAGAAATATAATAAACGCGGCACAAGATCGAAAACAGTAAAAAAGATTAGAGCAGTTTTCACAGTCATACAGTGACGTTGGTAGTATAATCGTTTGTAAACTTGTATCTTTGCCGCTGTTGATACATTTTTTGTTCTTGGTGTTTTTGCTGCCATCTTGTTTCCTCTACCCCACCGTTTGTCTATTTCCCTCTGCTCTCAGTCGTTCTCAGTAAATAATCAAATTGCTCTACTTCTTCTATCGCTTGTGTTTATTATTATTTTTCAATAACATGATAGAAGCCGCGTAGCGCATTTGGGTAGGAGCTAGGTTTGCATTAAGCAAGTTTTTCCGCAGCCTTGATGATTGGAATCGGGCTCGGTGAGACCATTCACAGTTGGGCACCAAATTAACTGTTCTCTACTCAGAACCACAGACGTAAGAGATAGAGTAACAAGGGCAACACATCACCAAGACTCACTCCTCACACAATGGTTGCTGCGCAAGTACAAACGGCGTGCTCTGACTTTGTATCCCTAATCCGGGATAAGTTGAGCATTGTACAGTCAGATGCAAACGCACCAGCCTCTAGACCGTAAAATAAAATGAGCTTATCGATATTACATACAATACCATGTATTTTTATTCTTGCCGATTGATCATTAAATCATAGTAGTTTGCCTTTCTTTCTGGCAGTCCAAAAACATTCTTCTGCTCTTGCCTTGTTCTGGCCATGAGTACTAAGTCGTCTGCATATACAAGACATCGTTGTCTATCATTGTAAATCATTATCTTTGTGCGTATGCCACTTTCGATAAGTATTACCTCCAGTACCAAGCTAAAGAAGGTTGGAGGTAGAGGTTCTTTTTGCCTTAGCCCTTAGCATGTTTTTCAGTTTAAAGCTGTGTGTGCGACTTTCATTCTGATCATGCAAGGTGCAATGTCTTGCGAAACGTTATCCAATATGGGTGCCAAAACAGCAACAAGGTGAAGTCTGCCTATGAATCCTCGTTCTCAAGGTACTCAAACACGAGCATAGCCATCGCGTGGATTTTTGCTCGAGTTCAGGAGGTGCAAGGCACATTAAACCAGATAATGCTGAGTGTTTATTCTCAAAGGCTATGCGGTCTAAGCTGAAATCCTATATTTGGGTAATCATACGGTACAGTTGGTTCTATAATTGTTTGCTAAACTCGAATATTTGCGGCTCCTTATATACTTTTCGAATTCCATTCTTGCCAGCAACTTCTTGTCGATTTCCTTCTCTTATTCCGTTTGACTTGTAAGTGTTATTTCTAAGTAATCACATTGTACCGCCCTTTAACAAAATGCGAACAGAGCATAGCAGTGATTCTTAAAATTACTCAATGAATTATAATGAAGGAAAATATAAAAGGGCGCTGGTCGTCAAGCACGACAACAACAAAACCAGGCCAAATAAATCTTAGCGTATGCGCTTTCTAGCTTACACTCACCTATACTCTAAAAGAGCGAGCAGGTATCGGTTGGGTCAAATAAAACATTATATACCAGTAGTAGCAGATAAGAATGAGGCTTTAATAGTTAAACTGTTTGAATACAGTTGAGTCATAGATCATAATGTCCGGCACGTACAAACGTTAAACCAGATTCGTCATTGCAAGAAAGTTTGGAAATAAATGGTACAATTTCTTTAAGAAAGACTCATAAATGATAAGCTAAGTCTGTTGAATTTAGTGACCCAGAAGGTTCTACGTTAAAGACATTAGGCAAAAGCTACGTTGGGCAAAAGCACTAAATGAACAAAGTTAACGGGTAAGAAAAAATAAAAAGAGATTCCAAAATGTTATCTGAATAGCACGCAGGGCTGGAACACATTTAAGAGAGAGAAGCCCAATAGTAAGAAACAACAAAGGAATAAGCTTCTTCTAACTGTGAAGCAGACGTTGAACCACGACAAGTGTTTTGTCAAGAGTCCTCGCGGCAAAATAACATTACAAACATGTACAATACTGCTTCAAATAAAGAGTGCAACATTTTCTGTCACCTTTAAATTCTAAGAAAAGTTTCCTTTGCACTACTTTTACTCACAATCCATACTTGATAACAGAAATTGTAAAATATGGCTGATGCCCAAGTAACGCCGTAGTGATCTTGGTTCCCGGGCAACAATTTATTACTTCACCAGGATGCATCGGAAAATAGAAATAGCTCTCAGGAACTTTGAATACTGACTCTGCTCAAGAGCGAAAAATCTTCGGCTTCGCTGAAACAAATTTCAGCTATAACGAGCTATAACTTTAAATGGCGAATGAGAAAACTGTGTGCTTGCGCCCAGCGAAAATAGCAAAATAGTCGTAGCGGTTCTTATCGAAATGAGGCATATTCTAGCCTGCCTAAAGGCGAATCGCAAAATTAGTATGACGAACTCAAAGAGACAAACAGGAGCATTTCTAGCGACGCGAGGGGGAAGAAGAAGAATTCAAAGAGAAAAATGTCACCCTTAAGGTGAGTTGAAGCTCAGTAAGCACATCCATTAAAAAAATGCATTTTCGCGGTTAGCATTATAGTTCAAAATAATTGTGGCACCGCTTTAGCAAGCCGGAAATGCATTCGATGATTTTAGAAAAACAGACCTGACGGTCAAACACACGAACAGCTTAGTTTGCTGGCTCGCAGAGAGGAAATGACCGCAGGTTTCGTCGAGAATTCCTGTTAGATCTCCTCTCCAAAAATCCATGGTGCTGGTAATAAAAAAGGGAAGGAGGTATGCATTTACAAAGAGAATCTGACCTGCAAACGCCGATATCAAAAAGAGGCGTTATAACACTGTTCTGCTTTTCCACTATATACCTTTCATTCGCTCTACATTCCATTACTAAGTTCAATCACTTTTCTCTGTCGTTATCTCTCATTACCGTGTATTTTGCTATTTGTTAATTCATCTTTAAACCACTCTTTGGTCTATCCTGCTAGTAGTCTAAAGAACGATGTCTGCACATGCAAGACGTTGGTGCCTCTGATTGTAGGTCAACCATTTTCTGCGGTAGGAATATGGGGTTTCCTTGCCTCAGCCTTGATCTCACTTAGAAATATCAACAATTTCTAATATGATCTTGTTGGTTCTGCTTCTAATCCCCATTTCCACCAGTGCCCTTATCTTTATGAATATTCTTAATTTTATCACTGCGACATACAGATTATTCCTATGTTTCACGTTATAGCCTTGTTTATAGTCCATGAACATTATGTGAAGGCTTAAATTTCGTTTGAATGCATTATTTTGATTTTTCCATAATAAAGATCTGATCTGCCATCGATCTTCCTCTTTTATATCCTCCAGTACTGCCTCTGTTTGATAATAACTCAAGCTGTTTCTAAGAATCTTTGTAATAATTTCGAAGCTTACAGCCAAGAATACAATGTTTCGATAGGTATGGTGGTCCATCCTCTCCGTTTTGTGTTTTTAGGGTAGACTAGAGCATTGTTTTATTACTCCTGCATTCGCTGTTCTTCCCAGATCTTTGCTATTAATTTTCTTACTCGCAACATGGGTGCTTATATTTCCTTCATTTTGTTTCTTATATCCTTGTCCCTATAAGATTATTATAGTATTTCTAACAGTTTTCGTTCAAGTAGGGCTGGTTTTATTATCTATATCTGTCGGCTTATCCGGCATTCTTAACCTTGCCATATTTACACTCTTCACCGAACCTTGTATTTTAGTGTTTTTACCTAGTATATTTTCTTTTATTTCTCTTACCACTACTTCAATCTGGGTCCACTATGTTTCTATGCCGTTTAGTTGTGGCTGTGCTTCTAATTTTTGTATCATTTCTGTATCAACGAGCATTAAAATGTGACTATCCTGAAGCCGGTTTACCTCATGTTTTCCGTTTTTTTAATAAACAACATTAATTGTACTCAATTCAGAACATATTGAAAATAGGTCAAATATCCAATTAATTGCCGTATAGTTTGAAATAGTAAAAAGGGAAAAGTAGGTAGGTATAAAGCTGTACTGTTAGCGTTAGGAATTTACGACGTAAGTTATTTTTGCTGAAAAATGGAACGAAGCACATGTAGTAAATAAATTACATTATAAAGTCCTGGTTGGTGTAGCTTGAACAAGCGTCTACGTTCGATCAGCAGAGTTAAGCAATGCTCTCTCTGGTCACAACTTGGATGGGAATTCCACGGCTGCATCTCTCGGCGCCTCGTGATACCGCTGTCACGGAAATAGTTGGTCCCGGCGGTCATAGCAACATCATGACAGTCGTTAGTGGGGTTGAAAGTCCCCATAAATGCACAGCGACGCCTATAATTGGCCTAACGGCTGTTGTTGGCTGAGTGCGATATAAATAAAGAAAATTAAAAAAATAATCGAATGCTTTTATCCCCTACACAATTGTTTGTATTCGATAAAATTACATTACTAATAGTGGTTAAGTAGAGGACCTTCAAGCGGTAATCATCAATATTATAATTATCGTAATGCATCATACTTTATTTTATTAAGTGAAAGTTAGTTTGATTGCCGAATCGGTCAATTCCAGGTCTAATAATTGAAAAATGCAGAAAAAACTAATTGACATTCACAGGGAACTACATTACATCCATATCTTATCAAAATG
This sequence comes from Agriotes lineatus, assembly GCA_940337035.1. Classification (NCBI taxonomy): domain Eukaryota; kingdom Metazoa; phylum Arthropoda; class Insecta; order Coleoptera; family Elateridae; genus Agriotes; species Agriotes lineatus. The sequence goes on from OW679203.1 coordinate 82,065,006, forward strand.
TTTTGGTTTGGCGTCATTTACTGTGGAAGAAAATTCTAAACGCATATCTTTGAAACCCATAAATATTTGCAGCTTTTACAAAATATTCGTTTATGTATCGTTAACAACAGTGCTTGCCTCATCGGTTGCTGCAGATTATCTCAATTTAATTTTGAATCAACAAGCTATGTTTAAGTACTTGGATTTTATTTCGCTTTTGATGCATAATGCAGCACTACTCATCAATTTGTTCTGTAATCAATTATACGGTTTAAATATGATGAAGGCATGGATCGCTAGTGCAAAATGTGACGTTCATCTTAAAGCATTATGTGGCTCTGTCAAGAACAAATCTATAATATCACGTTGGCCAGTTATGATTCTTTTGTGGTTACTAATGATAATAGGAAGTTGTATCGGTATGCTGATAATATACTGTAAGGATGTCATACAATCGATTGCAACAATTACTTATGTAATAGGTCGAATTTACAATTGCGCAATGCAGTTATTATTTTGCTGTTATATTTTACTGCTCCAACGTCGTTTCAAAATGTTGCATGATTTTTGGAAGGAACATGTAGATAAGAGCAATGTTCAACATGTCAATCCCAATGAATTGGCCTTAAATATGACGCTGCACCAAGACCTTAGCGAAATAGCTGTAGTTACAAATAAAATCTTTTCAATTCCTATGTTAGTTAACATGGGTACGACTGGCTATTTTCTGGTGCATCGGCTATTTTCAATAAGTGAATACGCCTACTTGTCAGACTCCATTGACAAAAATCTGCTTAATCACTTATGTGCGGCATATCTATACGGATTTGACCTTTTGGCTATAATTATATGCTGCGGATACTTTAATAAACACGTAAGTAATTTTAGTTTTCATAGTTATTCTTCTATAAACAATTTTGTGTTATTTGTATTCTACACTTCTTACTTGTCTAACCAAAAATATGGCAAAACTTAAATATCTTTCTTCAATCCATATAAAGCTGTGGGTTGTTAGGGAAAACCCTGCTCTGAACAAGTAACAGTAGCTTAACGTAAGGGAGGGGAATCGCGGACTATAATAGAAAGGTACAGGAAATAAAAGTCAATAAACTTAAGAACTTTATAGATAACGTTGATATAAAGATATTTAAGAGAGCAGCAGTTGAAGGCCTGAATCAGGTAACAAAAATTTTCGAAGAATTATACCTGCCTGTGACTTCACGTAGCTGGGGAAGCAAGATCTCTAGGAACTGTTTGCCTGTGAAGAAATTCCAGAGGAGAAAGCAATAGGGTGCAATGGGTGCAAAGGTTTAAGGCGGGACTGCACTTCGAATAGAGCTCCTATTTCACAACAGCGTTACTTGCTTGTTACAATAAAACTGGTGGCAATTCATGCCAGCTTCAATAGCAAGAAGGGAAAATCCGGCGGTGGTAGTTTCCCGTTAGCAGTCAGAAGTTGGACGAGAATTGTGAATTCGCAAATGGAAGTCGGACTTGACGACTGAGCATTGATGAAACCAAAATAGAGATATGACGGGATACCTTTCAAGGGTTGGCTTCTCGAATAAAGGATGCAGTTGACTACGAGCAATCTGAGTTAATCTACTCGCTGACAGCTAGATGTGTCTCAAAGGCTCTGCCGGCATACGGAGCTCTAATCTAAATATATCCGATGGGATATCGATATAACATTTCGCGGTATTCAAACGGGACGATATCGGAATTTCAGATAGGTATTTCGCACTTCGATGTACCTGACAAAATTGCCACGGTCGGGATTTTCAAAACGCTGCATTTACGGAATGATAACAGTCAAATACTTTGATGCTCTCTGTTTGAAGTCAATTGCCAGTTTGGAGAGAAAAGAGGTTCGACGAGACGATTTACCGCCTAGATTATAAAGCCAGTGTCGTTCGTAAAATTTTAAGCTGACCTAGCATGTTACGAAATATGTATGCAACTACTGCTTACGTTTTAAAAAGACCGAGGCTGTATATAAGGCTTAGTCAAGCAAAGTAGAACAAGTTCATTGACATTTACAGCTTTATAAAACATGATTTAAAAATATGGATGCATATAAAAACATCTTTCACTTTAAAAATTGAAAGGAATGATAATAGCTTGGGAACACCGTATGTTTTTCTAATCGTGTCCCATCGTTCCAGTTTTTGGCTCGATTGCTGAAGTGCCGTCTATTCTATTCCATTTCCTATATAACGAACACAACAGAGAAAATATTTTGATCAATAATAGATATTAATATCGTTACTGACGGTTAGTAATGGGGTGTAGGTCGTTAGCTACTTTGAACGTTCTCACTTCGTAGCAGTTTGTTATATCGCTGGTGTAGGACAAGTATATTCAGGGCGAGTTCTAGAAATCTTCCCAGTGGTACATGGTGTGATGATCAGACCCCTGTGTTTCAACAAATTTGTTTATTTTGTATTCCAAGTCCTTGTACTCTATTTTGTCAATGACTTGGGCCACGGAAACCCTAATTACCTCTGCAATCGAGTGGCGTGCTTACCTATGTATTTTGCTTATTCTTCATTCTCCTCTTGTGCTTTACTTACACTTTTTTACATTGGACTAAGGCATATTAAAATAATACTTATAACTTAAGTTACGCTATGTATACCTCTAGTACAGTCCTAAACCTCTACTGGTTTGTCTTGGTGCTGCTGCTTCACGGAAGGTGGCGCAGATGAGAAATGTAACTATTGCAGCACTTTGACGATTTCTCAATTTGAATGGGGTAGAAACACCCTGGGAATAGATTCGGCGGCATCTTGGTGGTATCAATGACTAGTTTCAGGTATGAAAAACGCTAGAGTACACGGTCCCAGCAAGATTTGAACCTGGAACCCTATCTTGGATCAAAATCTTAGCGAGCTAAGTGACTGTGCCACGCTACCTCCTATTTGCTTACATCGGTTTACAATGCAGTAGGTTTCGGTATGTCCAAACGCCTGAATTTTTTTGCACTTGGTGATCCGAGCTGTTCATTTGCGCAAGGGCGCGATTTGTACTTTCAAGACTAAAATTGTTTAAATTTTAACGATTTCGTTAATACCTTCTGATTTTTGTATGTTACCATGAATGATGACAATGATGTTTTTAAAATAAAGTTTGATTAAGTCTCTTTTTTTATTATGGCCATAATTGTGCTAGGCTGATATGTTAGGTATAAACCTCTAGTAATTTCTGTTATAGGTATGTTGTGTTTATGTTTGCCTATAAAATATTTTGTTTCGTAGCACTTTTGTCAGACATTGATATCGCTCTTTATCAACTAGCTCCAGTTCATATCTGTTGCTTTTTATTAAACTTTTTCGTGCTGTTCCATACTCAAGGAGTATTGCCACAAGCTCCTCTGCGCTTGATAAACGCTATATAATGCCAGATATCAGTAAAAACCTACTTCTGAAAAAGTTAGCATGGTAGAATGTGCTCATAATAGACAAAAATTGCTCTCACTAGATAAAAGTGTTGCATCAGAATCTTTCGAAACATTTATTATATGCAAATTTTTATAATCTCTGTCAAATCTAATTCTCTGGACCACCACATTTATCTTTCTCTATATGTTCGATACACCTTTCCAGACTTCTGGAGCTACCGTTTACAAAAATTTTTCCAAAATAGCTAGACTTTTCTTCTTATCGCAGTTACATATTTCAATATTTTTGTTATAGTACGATTATGATCTATCTTTACTACCATTTTGAAATATTTAGGTTTCATAAGAGTTCACAAACTGCGGTAGATTTGCTGAGTTACGATTCTTCGTGTATTTTTGTAAAAACTCAATTCCACGTAGTGCTGCATTGTGTAACCATCAGCTCTCTACGTTTTTCTCCCAACCAAAAACCAGTATCTCTTAATCTTTTTCCCTAGGTTTGAAATATCTCGTTCTTTCAGTACACGTAAACAACGATTGTTGGGTTACATGTTACCCTAGAAATTATACGCTATTTACAAATGCGAATTCTAACAGAGACTGTAGTATAAACTAGTCTAGGTACTATCTTGATGAATTTCACAACTGACATTACGTATTGCAACCTGGTCGAAATCGTCAATATCACGAATTGACCTCTTGGTGTTGTTGATAGAGTGCTAACAGTTGATCTGCTGAGGTTATAATTATTTGATTAGCAAAGCAAGACAATTTCTCTGGTGCTTCCATCAAGCTTAAGCGAAAGATATACGCACGATACGTCTAAGTGACGTTATGTACCACAAACATGCAATTAATAAATGTAAAACAGTCATGCATCGAAATCTATTTTTAGTGGCCAGTAGTACAAACTTTATTTGAAACAACATTACAGTAATATAGAACTTCTTCTATCGTGTGTTCGAAAAATAAAAATTCATTTAGGGCAGGCCTTGGAACAAAAAATAAAAATCTAGAACTGTCTTAACTTAAGTCTCTAGGTGAATATCAGCTTGCATTTTGTTTATGAAAACATTTGTCACTGTGAAAGGTCAAAGTTTACACTGTATTAAGTTTGCTTGTATCAAGAAAAAAGGAAAATAAGACGACTGTTACACCACAACGAGTGTATTAATCATAACAGTCAATAAAAGTTGCTATTATTAAGTGCTTTGTATAATTTTATCAAAACGTAATTTAGTTCTCTCTGGCTTATTGTAGTTCATTTCCTTCAATGGATATGTATCAAGTTATGACAAACTTCAATTTGATCATGGCATGCTGCTAAAGAGTTATTTTTTAACGACACGGTATATTAATACATAGAGTTTCAATATAATTATTATTTCATTCAGAAATGTTAAAATCGCCTCTGTTTTATTTTGTTTAACAAAATATTGTATTTTATTTGTCGAAGCTTCTATTAAAGATTTCTGTTTGTGACACGCACCAGAATTTACTGTTATACTTTTTTAACCAAGTTTTCTTTTCCGCCACATTCCTTACGAATTTTACACCACTTCCTGCTGAGTCACCCTGCTAATTCCTCTTCCTCGGTTTTATATTCTGTTATCTTGTAATTTTTCTACCTTTTTTGGTGTTTGCAATCACGTGCTACGGGAAACAAGATTTACGACCTTGCAACAAAATCGAAGTGCTCCAGTCAGCTCAGTGGAGTAAGGGTGGGCTTTTGCCTGTAAGAAATGCTGGACTCACCAGCAAGATACATAGACGGATTTAGGCAATTGTTATGCAGCACCTGTTCCGTATTCCCGAAGATGACGTGGGTTGCTCTTTAAAAGGACGGGCGGTTCACACTGTACTAAAGAAATTTGTTCACTTCTCAGAAGTGGCCTACCTTGATAGCTGAAATATTCGCTTTTATTTAATCAATAGTAGAATTACACAAATATTGAAATGGTCTTTAGCCCGTTACACAACTCTGCTTACAGAATCAATAATTAAGGCAAGTCAATAAAAGCACAGAGCTGGGGTAAGCAGGCAACTGCAAGAAGTAATATTAGAAATTTTAATTTATAATTACATCGGTCAAGCATTGCCGATATTAAATAAAACTACTTTAGAATGAATGGCAAAAAGGCAAAGCTCAAATCGTAATTCACAGTTCTATAATTAATGTAAATTAAGAGGTTTGTGCAATGTAAAGCCAAATAAGTCAACAAATCTATCACCAAAGGGATTTACTACATGCAGGTTAATTAAATTAACATGGCAGTACAATTAAGTAAATACAGTTCAATGAACGTTTTAAATAAAGGTAAAAAGGACAGAATGTTCAATACAGTGCAAAAGAGCACAATAATAGATCGAATAAGGCTAGAAGGAAATGGAGCAGTAATATTAGAAGATTGATGAAATTCAGACAGATTTTATTAAACTGCAAGAAATAAACACACTACAGGAAATGGACCAGATTTGTGTTTAAAAAAAAGGCAGTGTAATGACACAAGCGAATAGACAATTAAACTAAAATTATGCGAGTGGCACTAGAACTTAAATAAATTGCAAACATGGACAAACAGTAATTTAGACATAAGAATATGTACAGTTTTAATAATTTAAGTTGTAATTTAATTTATAAGAAATTGCATTGTATTAAGTTAACATCCGTTTAGGTAGCTCAGATGGCAAACGCCCTGGCTAATGATCTAACGGTTGGCGGTTCGAATCCGTCCAGATCCCACAGGGACAAAAAATAACTGAGAGACACAAACAAAGGACAGAAACAATTGAAAATAAATTAATTCTGACAAGCCAAATGTGTGTCTCCAGTTATTTGAATTTTTATACCGCTTAACATAAAAATAAATTAATAAGAAGTATACCAGCTTGATCAGGAGATCCTAGTGTACATGTGTGCATGTGGGGAATAAAATCCAGCACATAAAAACAATATTTTCTACGGTGACCACAAATACAAGAATGGCAGACCAATCCAGCTTCCGAAGCCAAGTTGCGGGCTTCATTGGGGGTCCAGAGCCAAGAAGAAGGTGTCAGCAGTTCCGGCCGGGGTGTACAATGACAGCACAGCAGTTGCAGCTTCTCGGGAGTCCAGCACTCAGCCACAATCTTCAGGAGAACCTCTCCGAGAATCCATGCCGCAGCCTAAATTAGGTTAAGGTTAGTGTTCAAGTAAATATTAGCAGTAGAAGCGTGAAAATTACCAAACACCGAGAGTAGAACGCGGAGAAGCCGATTCCAGGCAGTTTTAGTGTCAAACATAAGCCTCAGTTCCAGAAATTGTCAAAATAAGTTGAGGTTATGAAGGGACGCTATTGGAACAATTGACGAGCGAGTGCCGCGTCCTTTTCGATCTAAAACAAAACACATCAGAGACGCTTAATAAAGCGCGGGATTTGATTTACCTGTTTAATTTGTTCATGGATTTGCATTTGAAATTCACTATAATTACAAAGAAGTGCACTGCACATGAAATCATTTTGCGGATAGATTATTGACAGCGCAGTAAGAGTCTAAATTTCAGAGCCCAGTGGCGTATCACAGGGATTTGTTTGACAAATCGGGGGAACTCAACTTGCAGATTTACGAGTTTTCATTGCCTACCGTAATTAATGAGCTAGCCATAATTTGTTGTATTTGCAGATGTGTGCAATACTAGAAAGGGCAAAACACTATAATTCATGAACCCAATGATACGGTTAATTATTTATTTTAATCAGTTAGAATTTGATTTCAAATAAAAATAAAAATATGTGTAGGGTATTTATTTATTTATTTAAATCATAATAACATTACAACATACCTTTTCAATATATTTGTCGCGGGTGACAATTATTTGCTTCGCCATCGTCATAAACAACCCGTATAATTCTACCTGCGGGGTGACTTTACCTTGGTCTACTAACAATATTTCCGAATTTCCATTATTAGAGTATGCTGATTTTTTATCGGAGTATGTTGATTTATTAAATTTTCGTCAATTTAATTGTATTTCCAATTAAAATAGCAGATTGTCGGATTTGGTATTAGCTAATTTAGGAGGTAAAGTTTGTCATGATAGCAACCCGCGTGTGAAGAAAAATATAGATCATCCGGCATTGGCAATATCATTTAATCTTGAAGTTAATCGTTTTGATAATCTTCCAGTCTCTCGTAAGAATAAACAATATACATAACTTCAAGAAAGTGAATTTTGAGCAATTATATACTGCATTAACTGAAATTGATTTATCGGGGTTGACTGAATGTGCCAATGGGGATGATGATGCTTGTGATTTTTTTATAGCATATTGTGTACTGTTTTTGATGATTTTATGCCATGTTTCAAAAGCAAATGTAGTAAACACCATTATACCAAATGGTTTAATTCAGAAATTATAAATATCATAGTACTCATTCTTTTAACATATATAGTATAAGAAAGTAAAGCTCAGGGCGCTTCATTCCACACGTAGGCGGATATCCTGAGCCTCAGCTGGTTAGGACCGCCGAAATAACAGTTTACGAAATCCAGTCATCTGGCACACCGTTAGCGGCGTCACCCAGATGTGGTTAGCATCACGCTTTCGCCGACTGCCCTACTTTTCCTACTTCCACAATATTTCGGTACCCAATTTTTAAAGCGACTGGGTGGGCCATCCGCCAGTTGGCGGATGTGGGGATTAAACCCCTTACCGTATCACTGCAGACGAGCTCCATAACCACTCCGCCACTCTGGCGCTAACCATATAGAGTAGGTAAAAGAAAAATCATCATGATGAACATTTAGCTATGCGATTATTGAAAATAACTCAAATTAGGGTGGCTTATGCTCAATATTTAGCTGAAATTGAGAAATTTTCCATCTATATAAAAAAAGCTAGAGTGTGTCCAATATTTAAAAGCTGTGGTCTAGCTGATATAAGCAACTATAGACCTATGTCCATATTATCTAACTTTGCCAAAGTATTTGAACCAATCATGTATTCTGAGATATACAAGTAAATTCGTTTATTTTCCCCCATCAACACGGTTTTTTTGACGGGTATTCAACGTCCACCAACTTGTGTTATTTCACTCTGTTTATCTCTGAATTTCTTTGATAGCCGAGGCCAAGTGAACATGATGTACTTGGTGTTTTCAAGGCTATCGATAGAATCGATCAAGGCGTGCTTTTGAAACAACTAAAATAGGTTTATGGTGTACCGAAATAATTTAACTTATACGACAGAATGCCACTCCACCAGTTCTGGTCATGGAAGCATGAACCCTCAGAACCGATGAAAACAAAAAGCAAGAGACTACTAAACTCCTTAGCCCGCCTCGGAACAGGCGGCGTGTATTATTGTGAATTGTTGCGCTATCCAGCTATATTTACACACAAAAATTACATAAATACAAGGCGCAATGAAATGACAGGGAGTTATTAATGGCTTACATCAAAATAACGTACACAATTATTACTAAAATCAACTTTATGAACTAGAAGTTATGATATTTTTACAAGCTAACAATCTACAGTACCCAACACTAGGCGATATATTTAATTCTTAAAATAAAGAGCAACAACAAAGACTTAGAGAACCAAAAGGGCGCAATTAATAGTGGACGGGATAATATTTACACTTTGAACACACACATATTTTCATGTACTTACGGTACACTATATATTTTGTTAGCCGCAAGTGGTGTTCGGGGTGATGTCTACACACGTCAAAGGGGCGAAACTTCTAGGGGGCGTTGTTGGAGATGTTGCTCCCAAACTCAGCCAAAATTGGAAATAATTATAGGGAAACGTCGGCTTCGGGGATCAAGACAAGAATGTTGCTAAAATGAGCTTGGGGTAAAGATATTCTTCATACAAATTGGTTCTTGGCCACCCCAGGAAAACTGCGAAAAACGTAGAACTTTTTGGGCCTTTTTTATTAATCCGACCAAGGTTGTTTATTCCAAAGTTTACTCGGTAAATGGGACAAAACTACATAAAAACATGCGATGTTAAACTTTCCCACGTCTTGACGAAACAATTTTTGGCGTGATTGGTGACGTAATCACATAGTCACCAGAAAGCGGCGCCGGCGCCGGCGGCTGGGCAATGAGAGGTTGAACCCGTGAGTCACTCCCATATGTTTTCGTTTTGCATTCTGTCGCGACTAGATGGTTTTTGTGGCGGAGATAGTGCCGTACAAATATATAGAAGTCATTAAATCGCTTTCAAAGAATTTGCAAGAATTCGAAATGTCACTTACGTACTAATGACAAAACTATTAACCCTTCAACGGCGGAATTTTTTTTCCTAGAAATATGCTCTGCCAGGTTATAATTCCTAATTATTATGATTAGGTTAGGCTCTTTCAACAACGTTTTAACATATATTTTTTTTTGTTATATAAGTGCCGTTACCATATGGTAACACTAACCGTTAGTGATGTACAATAGTAGTTTGTACAACGAGAGTGGATATGATGTCCATATCGCACGAGGATAAAGTTTGAGCACGACGCCGTAGGCGGAGTGCTCAATTATCCGAGGGCGATATGGACATTCCACTCGAGTTGTACAGTGTATTGTTTCTACGACCTATCAATGGAAAAGAATGGAAAATTAAAAGAAAATTTACTCAACGCTAATTAATAAGATATCTTACAACAAAATCACGTTTGCCACAAACAGGGCACAGCAGGGCGTGCCCATTGCAAAACAAACAATTAATGAAAGTTGCCTAGGTAATCACGACTAACGTGGTTTGTGATTGGTGTATTTCATATCCACCCTTGTGTGGATATGAAATCATATACGTTCAGTTAACTACAATTGCCTACATATCCATTCTGTAGATTGTGAAGAAAACAGAATATATACATGCGGGAGTAGAAAAAAGAATAGAAATTCAAATATCTGTTGCAAACTGTCAAAAATGTTTATTTATTGTGAAAAATATAGTTACAGTCTATACATATACCAACATTACATTTACAACACATTGTTCGGATGCTTGAGCAGCAACCTTCACCGGCACAACGTTTTCTTTTTTTATCCCTAGTTGAAACTAATAAATGGTCAACCTGATCATATCTAATGTCATCTGACACCCGGTTTAGAGTAACGCTGTTTTTAGATGTAGATGGCCTTCCTGATCCTTTTGAAACTGTTTTGTATTTCTCAAGATAATGCAAAACGAGTTGTCTTCTGTAATTTAGCTGACTTATTGGTGGTTCGCTTCTGCATTTTCGCCTAACAGACCATGCACTTACTACACTTGTGTCCAGCAACCAAGTAAAAATGGGCCGCCACCACTTTTTCCTTTTGAAGGATATACGATATCTTGAAATATTGTCATCCATCAGGTCGGTTCCTCCCATAAAGCGGTTGTATTCGGTTATTAGCGATGGACGCGATACCTGTATAATTTTTTTTCCTTCTGAGAGAATCTTTTCACTAAAGAAGTGGAATTTACTCCATGACAGGTAGAGGCTACGCTAACAACATATTATCCAACCACTTCACAACAACGATTCCATCTTCTTTATCAATAGCTGATACGTAATCACCCTTTTTCTGAGATTTAAATTTAGAGAACATATTTTTCGCAGGTAAAGGACAGCTTTTCGGGATACGGTTGTCGCGGATTGTTCCCGTTCCATCATAGCCGCGTTGTTTCAGGTAATGTAAAATATTGAAACCAGTAAAAAGGTTAACAAAATAAAATTGTAATGGAAGTTTGGACACATCAGGGGAAAAGTCGTCAATCATGTTGATAAGAGGTGCTGCACATTTCCCGAATCCATTTTCATTGGTATACGTCGAAATGTACAAGATACCCCGACACAGCATTCAAACGCCATACCTTGTAGCCGAATCGGATTGGTTTTCCTCGTTGTTTGCTGGGATGTCTTCCGAAATATTTAACCATGGATTCATCAAAATTTAGGTGTTGTTCAGGAACAAAATTTTTAAGAAAATTTGCTCGTAGTTTATCCATGAGAGGTCGTAATTTCCACATTTTGTCATTATTATTAGGTTTCGTGTTATCAGCGCAGTGTAAATATTTTAGAATCTGCCTAAACCGATCTCTTCGCATGGCATCTGACACAATGGATACGTTCAAGTTCTTTTCTGTACTCCAGTACATGTCTTTTCCAGGCAATTCATGATACCCACTTAGAATCATGATGGCGATGGCGCATTTCATCTCCCCAGAAGTAATTTTAGGATCTGAATGATTTAAAAATTTTATTATTTTGTAGACTGCTTAACAAGTAAGTCAACAGTTTTTTGATCAATAAACTGCTCAAAAATTTCGACATCTGTTAGATTTTCAAATCTGGAGTAATCAGGTTCGGGAAAAGCTTTTTTATTTGGAATTATATCGCCCTTCTTTATCCAAGTGATTTTTTCCTGTCCTGGTCTGGTATACGAACCTTTATTATCTTGAACAGGCTCGTCTGGCTCTTCATGTATAGCTTGGTTCACTCTTATTTCTGCTCCAGCTAATAATTGTTGACCACTAAACCCCCTTCCTCTTCGTCGCCTGAATCTTTATCGGTCAAAACGTTTGCCTCCGGAGGTTCTATAAATATATACTGAACATCTAAGTCATCTTCATACACCATTTGCAGAGCTTCTTCCAAGGTAAAACCTCTCCTGGAAAAAAATCACGTAATCTTTTAATTGACTCCCATAAACTAGCACAAATTATTATTGGGCATCCTATAAAGTACACTTTTACCTATAATTTGTACGTATTATAAACAAATAAAAGTAAACGGAGCAGTTTGAAAGTTACTTACTCTAATCGAAGGTCGCCATAATCCATGATTTGCAAAAAAAGTCGTTTTTAACGATCGCTCGATACGCACAACAAGCCGCTGCGAATTTCGAATAAGTACTAAGGTGTAGAGATACATATGTAGTAAGGATCCCCTCTCGCAGAGTTCAAATTTCTAACCACAAAAATATATGGCGGCGCTTGATGTACAACCTTGTAAGCGTTACCGTATGGTAACGCTAGCTGTTGAAGGGTTAATAGAAAATACAGTAAGAGAATTAGCCAGAAATATATTCAGGGCGGCACAAGATCGAAAACAGTAAAAAAGATTAGGGCAGTCCCCCTGTTCATTATCCAGTTTTCGCAGTCATACAGTGGCGTATAATCGTTTGTAAACTTGTATCTTTGCGGCTTTTGATATATTTTTAGTTCTTGGTGTTTTTGCTGCCACCTTGTATCCGCTCCCCCACCGTTTTTCTATTTCCCTCTCTTCGCATTCGTTCTCAGTAAATAATCAAATTGCTCTACTTTTCCTATCGCTACCATGATAGAAGCCGCGTAGCGCAGTTGGGTAGGCGCTAGGTTTGCATTAAGCAAGTCTTCGGTTCGAATACCGCTGGGGCCGGAATTTTTTCGCAGCATTGACGATTGGAATCGGGCTCGGTGAGACCATTCACAGTTGGGCACCAAATTAACTGTGCTATACTTAGAACCACATACTTAAGAGATAGAGTAACAAGGTCAACACATCACCAAGACTCACTCCTCACACAATGGTTGCTGCGCAAGAACAAAAGGCGTGCTCCAACATTGTATCCCGAATCCGGGACAAGTTGAGCATTGTACCGTCAGATGCAAGCGCATAAAGCACCAGCCTGTAGACAGCAAAGTAAAATGAGCTTATCGATATTACATACAATACCATGTATTTTTGTTTTTGCTGATTGATCATTAAATCATAGTATTTTGCCTTCCTTTCTGGCAGTCCAAAAACATTCTGTTGCGCTTGCTTTGTTCTGGTCATGAGTACTAAGTCGTCTGCATATACAAGACATCGTTGTCTATCATTGTAAATCATTATCTTTGTGCGTATGCCACTTTCGATAAGTATTACCTCCAGTACCAAGCTAAAGAGGGTTGGAGATAGAGGTTCTCCTTGTCTTAGCTCTTAGCATGTTTTTCAGTTCAAAGCTTTATGTGCGACTTTCATGCTGATGATGTAAGGTGCAATGTTTTGCGAAACGTTAGTCAATATGGGTGCCCAAACAGCAACAAGGTGAAGTCTGCCTATGAATCCTCGTTCTCAAGGTACTCAAACACGAGCATATCCATAGCGTGCATTTTTGCTCGAGTTTAGGAGCTGCAAGGCACATTAAGCAGAGAATGCTGGGTGTTTATTCTCAAAGGCTATGCGGTCTAAGCCGAAATCTTATACTTGCGTAATCGTACGGTACAGTTGGTTCTATAATCGTTTGGTACACTCGAATATTTGCGGCTCCTTATATACTTTTCGAATTCCATTCTTGACAGCAACCTCTTGTCGATTTCCTTCTCTTATACCGCTTCACTTGTAAGTGTTATTTCTAAGTAATCACATTGTACCGCCTTTTAAGAAAATGCGAACACAGCACAGCAGTGATTCTTAAAAGTACTCAATGAATTATAATAAACGAAAATATAAAAGGGCGCTAGCCGTCAAGCACGACGACAACAAAACCAGTCTAAATAAAGCTCACTTAGCGTATGCGCCTTCTAGCTTACACTCACCTATACTGTAAAAGAGCGAGTAGGTATCAGTTGGGTCAAATAAAACATTATATACCAGTAGTAGCAGATAATAATGAAGCTTTAATAGTTAAAGTGTTTGAATACAGTTGAGTCATAGATCATAACGTCCGGCACGTACAAACGTTAAACCAGATTCGTCATTGCAAGGAAGTTTGGAAATAAATTATACAATTTCTTTAACCCTTATGATACCATAAAAACTTACACCTTTTATCTCTCATACGGAGTACCCGTGTACTACCTCTATTATGGCATTTAACATGCATGTTGTGCATAGTTTTCCTGCATTATCGCTGCGGACATTTGTTTCTGTGCGTCATAGCTCATTTTTTTATTGTTTGTTTATGCTTTGTTTTCAAATTTTATGAGTTAGAATAATGAAATTGTGAAGCTTAGAGCGTCAGTTGCGTTATTTACGAGTTAGAGTGCAGTCAGTTTGTGTGTGTGTGCTTCAACAAAAATGGACGTGGATCCAAACGAACCGGTGGCTGGGCCGAGTGGCTTTGCCACTTCAGTTGTTTGATTACAACGGTAAGTTTAGTACATAATAAACAATATGTTTCTCGTTCCATCCATTTCAATAATGAAAGTGTTTGTCTTTACAGGTAAAAAAGAAGGAAAAGCACGCCAAGTCGATGTTGGAGAGAGGTACTAATGAATCTATGTCAGTATTACAAAAGCTCCGGAGGAAACATCACTACTGAAAATTTTTTTACGTCACTCCCCTAGGTAAACTGCCTCAGAGAACAAAGGCTCACTTTAGTTGGAACATTGAGAAAAAACAAACTCTACATCCCAAAAGAATTGCTACCATCGAAGAACACGAAAGTAACATCAAGCCTTTTTGATTTTCGTGATGAAGGAACTTTATGTTCCTATATGCCTAAGAACAAAGCTGTTGTGTTGCTTTCGAATATGCACACATCTTCAGAAATAGATGACATGGCTAAAGCCAAGAAACCTGAAATCATTCTGTACTATATTTCTAGCAAAGTCGGAGTTGATCAAATGTATGAGATGGTAACTCAATACACCGTACATAACCCACCACCAGCACCAACCCCCGTCCAAGAACGTGACCAGATCGGGCACATGAAGTTTATTGGTTCCTGCATCATGTGTAACACAGTGTGCGATGAATACACCAACCCAACTCCTACTGTAGGCAGAAAATGTGTGGAATGAAGATACGATGTGTTTATCCCAAAATCATGCATTACCGTTTACTTTTTTATCTTTACTTACTTTTGAATGCTTTATATGAAACTCACGCATTATATACTATTTACCTGTTTACTTTTAATTATATACCTACAATATACAACTAAATACTATCCAATTAAACATTTATTAATACAGAAATTCGTTTTGTAGTCATATAAACCTAAAGAGTACCGGGGTACTCCATACGGGAGACACAAGGTGCACTTTATAAAATTGCAAAACTAAAATATTTTCTCCCACTATTTCTACTAAAAGTATGTTTTTCATAGGTAAAACTATTTTGTGTGAGATGTCAGGAAAACTCAAAAGAAAAGGTTGAATAGAAAAATAGTTATGTGACTGTAACGACGAAATAGTACCCGGGTACTCCGTATGGCATCATAAGGGTTAAGAAAGACTTATAAATCATAAGCTAAGTCTGTTGAATTTAGTGACCCAGACTCTTCTGTGTTACAGACATTAGGCAAAAACTACGTTGGGAAAAAGCACTAAATAAACAAAGTTAACAGGTGAGAAAAAAGAAAAAAGATTATAAAATGTTATCTGAATAGCATGCAGGGCTGGAACACATTTAAGAGGGAAAAGCCCAATAGTGAGAAACAACAAACGAATAAGCTTCTCCTAACTGAGAAGCAGACGTTGAACCACGATACGTGTTTTGTCAAGAGGCCTCGCGATAAAATAACCTCACAAACATAAACATATACAATACTGCTCCAAATAAAAAGTGCAACGTTTTCTGCCACCTTTAAATTCTAAGAAAAGTTTTCTTTGCACTACTTTCACTCACAATTCATACTTGATGAAAGAAGTTGCAAAATATAGCTGATGCCCAAGTAACGTCGTAGTGATCTTGGTTCCCGGGCAACAATTTGTTACTTCATCAGGATGCATCGCAAAATGGAAACAGCTCTCAGGAACTTTGAATACTGACTCCGCTCAAGAGCGCAAAATCTTCGGCCTCGCCGAAACAAATTTCAGCTGTGACGAGCTATAACTTCAAATAGCGAATGAGAAAACTGCATGCTTGAGTCCAGCGAAAATATCAAAACAGTCGTAGCGGTTCTTAACGTAATGAGGCATATTTTAGGGTGCCTAAAGTCGAATCGCAAAATTAGTATGACGAACTCAAAGAGACAAACAGGAGCATTCCTAGTGACGCGAGGAGGAAGAAAAATTATTCAAAGAGAAATATGCCTACCTTAAGGTGAATAGCGGCCCAGTAAGCACATGCAGTGAAAAAATTGCATTTTTACGGTTAGCATTATAGTTGAAAATAATTGTGGCACCGCTTTAGCTAGCCGGAAACACATTGGGTGATTTTAGAAAAACAAATCTGACCGCCAAACACATGAACAACTTAGTTTGGCTCGCAAAGTAGAAATTCTCTCAGATTTCGTCGAGCGTTCCTGTTAGATCTACTCTCCAAAAATCCATGGAGCTGGTAATAAAAAAGGGAAGGAGGTATGCATTTACAAGGAGAATCTAACCTGCAAACGCCGATATCAAAAAGAGACGTTACAACACTGCTCTGTTTTTTCCACTATGTACCTTTTATTCGCTCGACATTTCATTACTAAGTTCAATCACTCTTCTTTGTCGTTATTTCTCATTACCGTGTATTTTGTTATTTGTTCAATCATCTTTAAACCACTCTTTGGTCTGTTCTTCTAGTAGTCTAAAGAACGATGTCTGCACATGCAAGGCGTTGGTGCCTCTGATTGTAGGTCAACCATTTTCTGCGGTGGGACCTCATATTCCTTGCCTCTTTTCTTACTTTGAAGCTATCGACAATTTTTCTTCTAATGTGATCTTGTTGGTTCTGCTTCTAATCCCCATTTCCACCAGCCTCCTTATCTTTATGAATATTCTTAATTTTTTTATTGCGGCATACATATTATTCCTATGTTTCATGTCATAGCCTTGTTTATAGTCCATGAACAGTATGTGAAGGCTTAAATTTCGTTTGAATGCATTATTTTGGTTTTTCTATAATAAAGAGCTGATCTGCCATTTTTCTTCCTCTTTTAGACCCTCCACTACTACCTCTGTTTCTAAGAATCTTTGTAAGCTTACACCCAAGAATACAATGTTTCGATAGGTATCGTGGTCCGTCCTCTCCATTTTGTGTTTTTAGGGTAGACTAAAGCATTATTTCATTACTCCTGCATTCGTTGTTCTCCCCAGATCTTTGCTATAAATTTTCTTACTCGCAACATCCGCCTTGCTTTAGAAACGCTTTCAACTTTGTATATTTGCTTTATTTTGTTTCTTATATTCTTGTTCCTATAAGATTATTATATTTCTATCATTTTTCGTTCTAGTTAGGCTCATTTTATTATCTGCATCTGTCGGCTCATCTGTCATTCTTAAGCTTGCCGTATTTGCACTCATCACCGAACCTTGTATTTTAAGGGCCTTATCGGGTATATATTCTTTTATTGCTCTTACCACTACTTCCATCTGGGTCCACTGTGTTTCTATGCCGTTTAGTTGTGGTTGCGCTTCTAATTTTCTTATCATTTCTGTATCAAAGGGCATTAAAATGTGACTGTCCTGAAGACGGTTTACCTCATATTTTCTGTTTTTTTTAGTAAACAACATTAATTGTACTCAATTCAGAACATATTAAAAATAGGACAGATATCCAATTAATTGCCGTATAGTTTGAAATAGTAAAAAGGGAAAGGTAGGTAGGTATAAAGCCGTACTGTTAGCGTTAGGAATTTACGACGTAAGTTATTTTTGCTGGAAAATGGAACGAAGCACATGCAGTAAACAAAGTACATTATAATCAAATACTTTTATTCCTTACACAATTGTTTGTATTCGTTAAAATTACATTACTAATAGTGGTTAAGTAGAGGACCTTCAAGGGGTAATCATGAATATTATAATTACCGTAATGCATCAAACTTTATTTTATTAGGTGAAAGTCAGATTGGTTGCCGAATCGGTCAATTCCAGGTCTAGTAATAGAAAAATGCAGAAAAAACTAATTCACATTTACAGGGAACTACACTACATCTATATCTTATCAAAATATTTAGGTTTGGCGTCATTTTCTGTGAAAGAAAATTCTAAATTTATATCTTTGAAATCCATAAAGATTTTCAGCTTTTACAAAATATTCGTTTATGTATCGTTAACAACAGTGCTTGCCTCATCGGTTGCTGCAGATTATCTCAATTTGATTTTCAGTCGACAAGTTATGTTTAAGTACTTGGATTTTATTGCGATTTTGTTGCATAATGCAGCACTACTCATCAATTTGTTCTGTAATCAATTATACGGTTTAAATATGATGAAGGTATGGATCGCTAGTGCAAAATGCGACGTTCATCTTAAAGCAGTATGTGGCTCTGTCAAGAACAAATCTATAATGTCACGTTGGCCAGTTATGATTCTTTTGTGGTTACTAATGATGATAGGAAGTAGTATCGGTATGCTGCTAATGTACTGTAAGGATGTCATACAATCGATTGCAACAATTACTTATGTAATAGGTCGAATTTACAATTGCGCAGTGCAGTTATTATTTTGCTGTTATATTTTACTGCTCCAACGTCGTTTCAAAATGTTGCATGATTTTTGGAAGGAACATGTAGATAAGAACAATGTTCAAGATGTCAATCCCAATGAATTGGCCTTAAATATGAAGCTGCACCAAGACCTTAGCGAAATAGCTGTAGTTACAAATAAAATCTTTTCAATTCCTATGTTAGTTAACATGGGTACGACTGGCTATTTTCTGGTGCATCGGCTATTTTCAATAAGTGAATACGCCTACTTGTCAGACTCCATTGACAAAAATCTGCTTATTCACTTATGTGCGGCATATCTATACGGATTTGACCTTTTGGCTTCAATTATATGCTGCGGATACTTTAATAATCACGTAAGTAATTTTAGTTTTCATAGTTATTCTTCTATAAACAATTTTGTGTTATTTGAATTTTTCACTTCTTACTTGTCTAACCAAAAATATTGCAAAACTTAGATATCTGTCTTCAAGGCATATAAAGCTGTGGGTTGTTAGGGAAAACCCTGCCTAGAACAAGTAACAGTAGCTTAACGTAAGAGAGAGGAGTCGCGGACTATAATAAAAAGGGACAGAAAATAAAAGTCAATAAGCTTAAGAACTCTATCGATATCGTTGATATAAAGATATTTAAATGAGCAGCAGCTGAAGGCCTGAATCAAAACAATGGGGAAAACAAAAAATCTCACAGAATTATACCTGCCTGTGACTTCACGTCGCTGGGGAAGCAAGATCCTGTTTGCCTGTGAAGAAATTCCAGAGGAAAAAGCAATAGGGTGCAGTGGGTGCAGAGGTTTAACGCGTTACTGCAGTTCGAATGGAGCTCCTATTTCACAACAGTGTTACTTGCTTGTTACAATAAAACTGGTGGCAATTCATGCCAGCTTCAATAGCATGAAGGAAAAATCCGGCGGTGGTAGTTTCCCGTTAGCAGTCAAAAATTGGACGAGAATTGTGAATTCGCAAATGGAAGTCGGACTTGACGACTGGGCATTGATGAAACCAAAATAGGGATATGACGGAATACCTTTTAAGGGATGACTTCTCGAATAAAGGATGCACTTGACTACGAGCAATCTGAGTTAATCTACTCGCTGACAGCTAGATGTGTATCAAAGGTTCTGCCGGCATACGTAGCTCTAATCTAAATATATCCGATAGAATATCGATATAAAATTTCGCGTTACTCAAACGGGACAATATCGGAATTTCAGATAGGTATTTCGCACTTCGATGTACCTGACAAAATTTCCACGGTCGGAATTTTAAAAACGCTGCATTTACTGAATGATAACAGTTAAATACTTGCATGCTCTCTGTTTGAAGTCAATTGCCCGTTTGGGGAGAAAAGAGGTTCGACGAGACGATTTACCGCCTAAATTATAAAGCCAGTATCGTTCGTCAAATTTTAAGCTGACCTAGCATGTTAAGAAATATGTATGCAACTACTGCTTACGTTTTAAAAAGTCCGAGGCTGTATATAGGCTTAGTCAAGCAAAGTAGAACTAGTTGATTGACATTTACTGCCCTATAAAACATGATTCAAAAATATGGATGTATATAAAAAAAAACTTTAACTTTAAAAATTTTAAGGAATGATAATAACTTGGGAACACCGTATGTTTTTCTAATCGTGTCCCATCGTTGCAGCTTTTGGCTCGACTGCTGTAGTGCCGTCAACTTCTATTTCCTATATAGCGAACTCAACAAAGAAAATATTTTGATCAATAATAGATATTAATATCGTCACTGACGGTTGGTAATGGGGTGTTACTCGTTAGATACTTTGAACGTTCTCACTCCGTAGCAGTTTGTTACATCGCTGGTGTAGGGCAAGTACATGCAGGGCGAGTTCTAGAAATTTTCCCAGTGGTACATGGTCTGACGATTAGACTCGTGTGTTTCAACAAATTTGTTTATTTTGTTATTCCAAGTCCTTGTACTCTATTTTGTCAAAGACTTGGGCCACGAAAACCCTAATTACCTCTGCAATCGAGTGGCGTGCTTACCTATGTATTTTGCTTATTCTTCTTTCTCCTCTTGTGCTTTACTTACACTTTTTTACATTGGACTAAGGCATATTAAAATAATACTTATAACTTAAGTTACGCTATGTATACCTCTAGTACAGTCCTAAACCTCTACTGGTTTGTCTTGGTGCTGCTGCTTCACGGAAGGTGGCGCAGATGAGAAATGTAACTATTGCAGCACTTTGACGATTTCTAAATTTGAATGGGGTGGAAACACCCTGGGAATAGATTCGGCGGCATCTTGGTGGTATCAATGACTAGTTTCAGGTATGAAAAACGCTAGAGTACACGGTCCCAGCAAGATTTGAACCTGGACCCCTAGCTTGGATCAAAATCTTAGCGAGCTAAGTGACTGTGCCACGCTACCTCCTATTTGCTTACATCGGTTTACAATGCAGTAGGTTTCGGTATGTCCAAACGCCTGAATTTTTTTGCACTTGGTGATCCGAGCTGTTCATTTGCGCAAGGGCGCGATTTGTACTTTCAAGACTAAAATTGTTAAAATTTTAACGATTTCGTTAATACCTTCTGATTTTTGTATGTTACCATGAATGATGACAATGATGTTTTTAAAATAAAGTTTGATTTAGTCTCTTTTTTTATTATGGCCATAATTGTGCTAGGCTGACATGTTAGGTATAAACCTCTAGTAATTGCTGTTATAGGTATGTTGTGTTTATGTTTACCTATAAAATATTTTGTTTCGTAGCACTTTTGTCAGACATTAATATTGCTCTTTATCAACTAGCTCCAGTTCATATCTGTTGCTTTCTATTAAACTTTTTCGTGCTGTTCCATACTCAAGGAGTATTGCCACAAGCTCCGCTGCGCGTCATAAACGCTATATAAAGTCAAATGTCAGTAAAAACCTACTTCTGAAAAAGTTAGCATGCTACAACGTACTTATAATACACAAAAATCGCTGTCACTAGATAAAAGTGTTGCATCAGAATCTTCCGAAATATTTATTATATGAAGATTTTTATCGTCTTTGTCAAATTTTAATTCTCTGGACCACCGCATTTCTCTCTATATGTTCGATACACCTTTCCAGACTTCTGGAGCTACCGTTTACAAAAATTTTTCCAAAATAGCTACACTTTTCTCCTTACCGCAGTTATAGTTTCCAATATTTTTGTTATAATAGGATTATGATCTATCTTTAGTGCCATTTTGAAATATTTAGGTTTCGTTAGAGTACACAAATTGCGATAGATTTGCTGAGTTACGATTCTTCATGTATTTTTGTAAAAACTTAATTCAACGTAGTGCTTCATTGTGTAACTTCATCAGCCCTCTACGTTTTTCTCCCAACCAAAAACCAGTATCTCTTAATCTTTTTCCCTAGGTTTGAAATATTTCCTTCTGCCAGTACACGTAAAAACGATTGCTGGGTTACATGTTACTCTGGAAATTATACGCTATTTATAAATGCGAATGCTAACAGAAACTGTAGTATAAACTATTATATTACTATATTGACGAATTTCACAACCGACATTACGTATTGCAACCTGGTCGAAATCGTCAATATCACGAATTGACTCCTTGCTGTTGTTGATAGAGTGCTAATAGTTGATATACTGAGGTTAAAATTATTTGATTAGCAAAGCAACATACAATTAATAAATGTAAAAGCGCCGTGCATCGCAATCTATTTTTAGTGACCAAACTTTATTTGAAACAACATTAGAAGAATATAGAACTTCTTCTATCGTATGTTCGAAAAATAAAAATTCATTTAGGGCAGGCCTTGGAACAAAAAATAAAAAATCTAGAACTGTCTTAACTTAAGTCTCTAGGTGAAAGTCAGCTTGCATTTTGTTTATGAAAACATTTGTCACTGTGACAGGTCAAAGTGTACACTGTATTAAGTTTGCTTGTATCAAGAAAAAAGGAAAATAAGACGATAAGTGTATTAATCATAACAGTCAATAAAAATTGCTTTTATTAAGTGTTTTGTATAATTTTATCAAAATGTAATTTAATTCTCTCTGGCTTATTGTAGTTCATTTGGTTCAATGGATATGTATCAAGTTATGACAAACTTCAATTTGATCATGGCATGCTGATAAAGAGTTATTTTTTAAAGACATGATATATTAATACGTAGATCTTCAATATAATTATCATTTCATTCAGAAATGTTAACATCGCCTTGAAGTTAATAGTGCTTTTGTCTTCTCTGTTTTATTTTATTTAAAAAAAAGCGAATTTTATTTTTCGAAGCTGCTATTAAAGATTTCTGTTTGTGACAAGCACCAGAATTTACTGTGATACTTCTTTAACAATTTTTTTTGATGGTGGCAGGAATAATTTCTTTTCCGCCGAATTCCTTACAAATTGTACACCACTTCCTGCTCAGTCACCCTGCTAATTCCTCTTCATCGGTTTTATATTCTGTTATCTTGTACTTCTTCTATCTTTTTCTGGTGTTTGCAATCACGTGCTACGGGAAAAAAGATTGCGACCTCGCAACAAAATCAAGTTTCTCCAGTCAGCTCAGTGGAGTAGGGGTGCGTTTTTGTCTGTAAGAAACGCTTAACTCACCAGCAAGATACATAGACGAATTTAGGAAAGGACGGGCGGTTTACACTGTACTAAAGGAATTTGATCACTTCTCAGAAGTGGCCTACCTTGATAGCTGAAATATTAGCTTTACTTCAAAAAGTCGTATAACTGCATCCCGCTTTAGAAATAGATTAAAAAGATATCAAATTTAATCAATAGTAGAATTATCTATATACGAGGGGAACTAGAAAAGTTATCTACCTAACTACGAAACGAATTACATAGGTACGGTTTTTTAAATAATTTTATTTTTCAATATAATCTCCCCCAACTTCAACGCACTTATGCCATTTGTCCTTCAAAGAGTGAATGCCCGTTGAAAAAAAGATTCTTCTTGGGTCTTAAAAATAGTCCTTGACTGCCTCCTTCAAATGCTCGTCTGTTTCAAAACGACGCCCTCTGAGATTCTTTTTTAGGTTTCTGAATAGATAGAAGTCGGACGGTGCCAGATCCGGACTATAAGGTGGATGGTTTGGCTCAATAAAGCGGCATTCCTGCAGAATTGGTTTGATTTTGGCGGCCTTATGCACGGTCGCGTTGTCATGAAGAATGAGCGATTTACCTTGTGATAAATTTGGACGTTCTTTGACAATAGCTGTACGCAGCTTTTTGAGGGTGTTACCATAAACCTCTGCAGTGATTGTAGAGCATTTAGGCATATATTCAATCAAAAGAATACCTTGCATGTCCCAAAAGATGGTTGCCATGAGTTTTCCAGCTGAAGATTGCGTGCGGGTCTTCTTTGGGAGTGGAGACCCCTTATGCACCCATTGCATAGACTCTAATTTCGTCTCAGAGCCCCAGTGATGTACCCAAGTCTCATCACCAGTCACTATCCGCATTAAGAAGTCCGGGGTCCGCTTCCAAGGATTCCAAATTGTTTCTACAAATTTGCTGTCTACGCAGCTTTTGCTCAGGAGACAATAATCTGGGAACCGACCTTGCTGAAACTTTACTCATGCCCAGTTTGTCGTGCAATATTGTCCAAACGCTAGGTTCGGATATTTCCAATGCTGTAGCAATGGTGAAGACTTATATACGGCGATCCTCAAGAATCATGGCTTCCACTTTCTTGCACATTTCAACATTTGTCGCTTCTGCAGGTCTTCCACTTCTGGGATCATCTTCTATAGATTCCCGTCCCCTCCGAAATTGTTTTGGCCAAAATTTAATTGTGAAATATGACTGAGCATCGTCTCCATACACCGCAATCATTCGTTCGCGAATCTTTTTCGGATTGTTGCCTTCCTTTGTAAGGAATTTTATTACACTTTGATGCTCTAATTTCAAAAGACTCATTTTTAGACAAAACACCACAAAATATAAAATTACTGGCGGATATGAATCTAATTTTTCATGCAACAATGAAAGACTTGTCACTGAAGCTTATCAATTGTTTCTATCATGGCTAGTTAGATAATTTTTCTAGTTCCCCTCGTATATAAAACTGAAAGTCCGGAATCACTCACTCACTCACCCACTCATCAACGCCCACCCCAAACCCTTGGACCTAGAAAGCTGAAATTTTGCACAGTGGTTCCCTTTATGATATATACAAGAAATAAGGAAGGATATTTCGAAATTCAACCCCTAAAGGTGTAAAATGGGGGTTCCAATTTTGTATAGAGAAATAATATTAAATAGACATTCCGATTTGAAACTTCGTAGGAGTACTCCTAAAACCAAATAGGCAAACACGAATTTCGTGATTTTCCGAGAATCAACCCCTTAGGGGGTGAAAAGGGGTGAACAAACCCAAAATACGATATGGGTGTCATTATTGATGTTGTTTTTGACGTTGATTGCGAAAATGGCATTTATTTTAAATCCAAGACGGTGAACATGACATCATGGACCGGACGGGACGGGACTGGACTGGATGGCACTGGGCAGGACTGGACTAGACGGGACTGGACTGGGCGGGACTGGACGGGATAAGAAGTGACAGGACTGGACGGGAAGAGACGGGACAGGACGAGATGAGATGGGGCGAGACGGGACGGGACGGAAAGGGAAGGGAAAGGATGGAGTGGAAGGGGAGGGGACGGGACGGGACGGGACGGGAAGAGACGGGATGGGACGGGACTGGTCGGGACGAGGCTCGACGGGATGGGACTGGACGGAAAGGTACAGGACGGAACGGGAAGGGACGGGGCGGGGCGGAACGGGACGGGACAGAAAATGAAGGGATAGAATTGAAGGGGAGGGAACCGGACGGGACGGGAAGGGACGGGACTGGACGGGACGGAACGGGACGGGGCGGGACGAAACGGGCAGGAACGGGACGAGACTGGACTGGACTGGACTGGACTGGACAGGACGGGACGGGACGGGACTGGACGGGAAGGGACGGGACGGAACGAGACGAAACGAAGCGGGACGGGACGAAACGGAAAAGGAAGGGAAAGGATAGAATGGAAGGGGGGACGGGACGGGACGGGACGGGAAGAGGCGGGATGGGACGGGACTAGTCGGGGCGAGACTTGACGGAATGGGACTGGACGGGAAGGGACGGCACGGAACGGGAAGGGACGGGGCGGGGCGGAACCGGACGGGATAGAAAGGGATGGGATGGAATTGAAGGGGAGGGAACCTGCCGAGACGGGAAGGGACGGGACTGGGCGGAAAGAGACGGGACGGATAGGGATGGGAAGGAATGGGATGGAAGGGGACGGGCCGGGACGGGACAGGACGGGATGGGACGGTACGGAGACGGGGACGGAGAAGGGGACGGGGACGGGAATAGGATGGGATGGGATGAGATGACAGCAAATAATTAGTCATTATTTAATACACAAATACCGAACCTCGCGCAAACGAAGTCGCAGCTAACAGCTTGTACAAATATCTTTTCCAGCTGCTGATGATGTAAGTCAGTGATACAGCCTTAGTAACAAAACGTGTAAGTCGGTGATTATATTTGTTTGCAGCTTTTTCTTGACAACGGAACTTAATACTATTATTAAGTTCCTAGGATAATAAAATTAGCAAAGCAAGATGCAGATTTGGACGTTTTGTTTATAAATTGCAAGTGTTTATGTGCCATGTGACACTCATAGGTAACACGACTCACGAAAATTAATCCTGGTGGCAAACCAAACGAGTTTTTTCAATAATCTAGGAAAATTTTGATAAGCAGCGGGAAAAATATAATAAGATAACTCGGCAGGTAACAAGCCGCGACTCTGTCTTGGCTTGTACTTGCCTACCTCTATTGTTAATAGGTTCTTACATTCCTTGTGACTTAAATAGCTATTATCGCGGGTGACAATTATTTGCTTAGCCATGGTCGTAAACAACCCGTGTAATCTACCTGCGGGGTGACTTTACTTTGGTCTACTAACAAAATTCCCGAATTTCCATTATCAGAGTATGGTGATTTTTATCAGAGTATGTTGATTTATTAAATTTGCATCAATGTAATTGTATTTACAATTAAAAGAACAAATTGTCGGATTTGGTACTAGCTAATTTAGGAGGTAAAGTTTGTCATGATAACCCGCTTGTGAAGAAAGATATAAATCATCCGGAGTTGGCAATATCATTTAAACTTGAAATTAATCGTTTTGATAATCTTCCAGTCTCTCGTAAGAATAAACAATATAATTTCAAGAAAGTGAATTTTGAGCAATTATATACTGCATTAACTGAAATTAATTGCTCGGGGATTGACTGAATGCGCCAATGGTGATGATGATGCTTGTGATGTTTTTTATAGCATATTGTATACTGTTTTTGATCATTTTATGCCATGTTTCAAAAGCAAATGTAGTAAACAACATTATACCTAATGGTTTAATCCAGAAATTATAAATAACGTAATACTCATTCTTTTAACATATATAGTATGAAAAATTAAGCTCAGGGCGCTTCATTCCACACGTAGAAAGATATCCTGAGCCTCAGCTGGTTAGAACCGCCATAGTAACAGTTTACGAAATCCAGTCACCTGGCACACCGTTAGTGGCATACTGGGTGATGTGGTTAGCATCACGCCATCGACGACTGCCCTACTTTTCCTACTTTCACAACATTTCGGTACCCAATTTGTAAAGCGACTGGGTGGGCGGGCCATCCGCCAGTTGTCGGATGTGGGGATTAAACCCCGTACCGTATCACCGCAGACGAGCTCCATAACCACTCCGCCACTCTGGCCTAACTATATAGAGTAGGTATAAGAAATATCATCTTGATGCACATTTAGCTAGGTTTAAACGAATGCGATTATTGAAAATAACTCAAATTAGAGTGGCTGATGCTCAATATTTAGCTGAAATTGATAAATTTTCCATCTATATAAAAAATTGCTAGAGTGTGCCCAATATTTAAAAGCGGTGGTCTAGCTGATATAAGTAGCTATAGGCTTATGTCCATATTATCTAACTTTGCTAAAGTATTTGAATCAATCATGTATTCAGAGATATACAACAAGTAAATCGTTTATTTCCCTTTATCAACACGGTTTTGTCGACGACCATCAACCTGGGTTATTTCACTCTGTTTATCTCCGAATTACTTTGATACCCGAGGCCAAGTGGACATAGTGTACCTGATGTTTCCAAGGCTATCGATAGAATCGATCAAGGCGTGCTTTTGAAACAACTAAAATAGGTTTATGGTGTACTGAGATAATTTAACTTATAGGACAGAATGCCACTCCACCAGTTCTGGTCATGGAAGCATGAACCCTCACAACTGATGAAACCAAAAAGGCAGGAGACTACTAAATTTCTTAGTCCGCCTCGGAATGGGTGGAGTGTATTATTGTTAATTGTTGCGCCATTCAGCTATATTTACACACAAAAATTACATACATACAAGGCGCAATGAAATGACAGGGAGTTATTAATGGCTTAAATCAAAATAACGTATTCAATTATTAGTAAAATCAACTTTATGAACTAGAAGTTATCATATTTTTACAAGCTAACAATCTACAGTACCCAACACTAGTCGAGATATTTAATTTTTAAAATAAAGGGCAACAACAAAGGCTTAGACAACCAAAAGGGCGCAATTAATAGTGGACGGTATAATATTTACACTTTAACCACAAGCACATTTTCATGTACGGTACACTATGTATTTTGTTAGCCGCAGGTGGTGTTCAGGGTGATATCGACACACGCAAATGGGTGAAACTTCTAGGGGGCGTTGTTGGAGATGTTGCTCCCAAAATCAGCCAAAATTGGGAATAATTATAGGGGAGCGTCGGCTTCGGGGATCAAGACAGGAATGTTGCTAAAATGAGCCTGGGGTCAAGATATTCTCGATACAAATTGGTTCCTGGCCACCCCAGAAAAACTTCGAAAAACATAGAACTTCTTGGGCCTTTTCTTATTAATCCGACTAAGGTTGTTTATTCGAAAGTTCGCTCGGTAAATGTTACAAAACTACATAAAAACATGCGATGGTAAACTTCCCCACGTCTTGACGAACCAATTTTTGGCGTGACTTGTGACGTAATCACATAGTCACCAGAAAGCGGAGATGGGAGCTGCGCCGGGAGGGGTTGAACCCTCGAGTCACTCCCATATGTTTTCGTTTTGCATTTTGTCGCGACTAGATGATTTTTGTGGCGGAGATAGCGCCGTACAAATATATAGCAGATATTAAAGCGCTTTCAAAGAATTTGCAAGAATTCTAAATGTCACTTACGTACTTATGGCAAAATTATTAGTAGAAGATACAGTAAGAAAATTAGCCAGAAATATATTAAGGGCGGCACAAGATCGAAACAGTAAAAAACATTAGGGTTGTCCCCCTGTTCATTATCCAGTTTTCGCAGTCATACAGTGGCGTATAATCGTTTGTAAACTTGTATCTTTGCTGCTGTTGATATATTTTTAGTTCTTGGTGTTTTCGCTGCCACCTTGTTTCCTCTCCCCCACCGTTTGTCTATTTCCCCCTCTTCGCATTCGTTCTCAGTAAATAATGAAATTTCTCTACTTTTTTTATCGCTTGTGTTTATTATTATCTTTCAATACCATGATAGAAACCGCGTAGCGCAGTTGGGTAGAAGCTAGGTTTGCATTAAGCAAGCCTTCGGTTCGAATACCGAGGGGGCCGGAATGTTTCCGCAGCCTTGACGATTGGAATCGGGCTCGGTGAGACCATTCACAGTTGGGCACCAAATTAACTGTGCTCTACTTAGAACCACCGACCTAAAAAATAGAGTAATAGGGTCAACACATCACCAAGACTCACTCCTCATACAATGGTTGCTGCGCAAGAACAAACGGCGTGCTCTAAATTTGTATCCCAAATCCGGGACAAGTTGAGCATTGTACCGTCAGATGCAAGCGCATGAAGCACCAGCCTCTAGATCGCAAAGTAAAATGAGCTTATCGATATTACATAGAATACCATGTATTTTTATTTTTGCCGATTGATCATTAAATCATTAAATCCTTTCTGGCAGTCCAAAAACATTATTCTGCTCTTGCCTTTTTCTGGCCATGAGTACTAAGTCGTCTGCATATACAAGACATCGTTGTGTATCATTGTAAATCATTATCTTTGTGCGTATGCCACTTTCGATAAGTATTACCTCCAGTACCAAGCTAAAGAAGGTTGAAGATAGAGGTTCTCCTTGTCTTAGCCCTTAGCATGTTTTTCAGTTTAAAGCTGTGTGTGCTACTTTCATTCTGATCATGCAAGGTGCAATTTCTTGCGAAACGTTAGCCAATATGAGTGCCAAAACAGCAACAAGGTGAAGTCTGCCTATGAATCCTCGTTCTCAAGGTACTCAAACACGAGCATAGCCATCGAGTGGATTTTTGTTCGAGTTCAGGAGGTGCAAAGCACATTAAGCCAGAGAATGCTGGGTGTTTATTCTCAAAGGCTATGCGGTCTAAGCCCAAATCCTAATTTGCGTAATCATACCGTACAGTTGGTTCTTATATACTTTTCGAATTCCATTCTTGCCAGCAACCTCTTGTCGATTTCCTTCTCTTATTCCGCTTGACTTGTAAGTAATCACATTGTACCGCCCTTTAACTTAATGCGAACACAGCACAGCAGTGATTCAAAAAATTACTCAATGAATTATAATGAAGGAAAATATAAAAGGGCGCTGGTCGTCAAGCACGACGACAACAAAACCAGTCTGAATAAAACTCACTTAGCGAATGCGCCTTCTAGCTTACACTCACCTATACTGTAAAAGAGCGAGTAGGTATCAGTTGGGTCAAATAAAACATTATATACCAGTAGTAGCAGATAATAATAAGGCTTTAATAGTTAAACTGTTTGAATACAGTTGAGCCATAGATCATAACGTCCGGCACGTACAAACGTTAAACCAGATTCATCATTGCAAGGATGTTTGGAAATAAATTATACAATTTCTTTAAGAAAGACTTATAAATGATAAGCTAAGTCTGTTGAATTTAGTGACCCAGACGCTTCTACGTTAAAGACATTAGGCAAAAACTACGTTGGGAAAAAGCACTAAATGAACAAAGTTAGCAGGTAAGAAAAAATAAAAAAAAAATAAAATGTTATCTGAATAGCACGCAGGGCTGGAACACATTGAAGAGGGAGAAGCCCAATAGTGAGAAACAACAAACGAATAAGCTTTTCCTAACTGAAAAGCAGACGTTGAACCACGACACATGGTTTGTCAAGAGGCCTCGCGATAAAATAACCTCACAAACATAAACATGTACAATACTGCTTCAAATAAAAAGTGCAACATTTTCTGTCACGTTTAAATTCTAAGAAAAGTTTCTTTTGCACTACTTTCACCCACAATCCATACTTGATAAAAGAAGTTGCAAAATATAGCTGGTGCCTAAGTAATGTCGTAGTGATCATGATTCCCGGGCAACAATTTGTTACTTCATCAGGATGCATCGCAAAAGTGGAAACAGCTCTCAGCAACCTTGACTACTGACTCCGCTTAAGAGCGAAAAATCTTCGGCGTCGCCGAAACCAATTTCAGCTAAAACGAGTTATAACTTCAAATGGCGAATGAGAAAACTGCATGCTTGAGCTCAGCGAAAATAGCGAAACAGTCGTAGCGGTTCTTAACGTAATGAGGTACATTCTATCGTGCCTAAAGGCGAATCGCAAAATTAGTATGACGAACTCAAAGAGACAAACAGGAGCATTCCTTGTGACGCGAGGAGGAAGAAGAGTTCAAAGACAAAAATGCCTACCTTAAGGTGAATAGCGGCTCAGTAAGCACATGCAGTGAAAAATTGCATTTTAATGGTTCGCATTATAGTTGAAAATAATTCTGGCACCGCTTTAGCAAGCTGGAAACACATTCGATGATTTTAGAAAAACAGATCTGCCGCTCAATCACACGAACAACCTGGTTTGCTGGCTGGCAGAGAGGAAATGCCCGCAGGTTTTGTCGAGCGTTCCTGTGAGATCGATTCTCCAAAAATCCATGAAGCTGGTAATAAAAAACGGAAGGGGGTATGCATTTACAAGGAGAATCTAACCTGCAAACACCGATATCAAAAAGTGGCGTTACATCACTGCTCTGCTTTTTCCACTACGGACCTTTCATCCGTTCGACATTCCACTACTAAGTTGAATCACTCTTCTTTGTCGTTATTTCTCATTACCGTGTATTTTGCTATTTGTTAATTCATCTTTAAACCATTCTTTAGTCTATCGTTCTAGTAGTCTAAAGAACAATGTCTGCACATGCAAGACGTTGGTGCCTCTGATTGTAGATCAACCATTTTCTGCGGTAGAAATATGGGGTTCCTTGCCTCAGCCTTTTTCTCACTTTGAAATATCGACAATTTGTCTTCTAATGTGATCTTGTTGGTTCTGCTTCTAATCCCCATTTCCACCAGTGTCCTTATCTTTATGAATATTCTTAATTTTTTCATTGCGACATACAGATTATTCCTATGCTTCACGTTATAGCCTTGTTTATAGCCCATGAACAGTATGTGAAGGCTTAAACTTCGTTTGAATGCATTATTTTGTTTTTCCATAATAAAGATCTGATCTGCCATCGATCTTCCTCTTTTATATCCTCCAGTACTGCTTCTGTTGATAATAACTCAAGCTGTTTCTCAGAATCTTTGTAATACTTTCGAAGCTTACATCCAAGAATACAATGTTTCGATAGGTATGGTGGTCCATCCTCTCAATTTTGTGTTTTTAGCTTAGACGAGAGCATTGTTTCATTACTCTTGCATTCGTTGTTCTCCCCAGATCTTTACTATTAATTTTCTTACTCGCAACATGGGTGCTTATATTGGCTTCATTTTGTTTCTTATATTCGTGTCCCTATAAGATTATTATATTTCTAACAGTTTTCGTTCTAGTTGGGCTCGTTTTATTATCTACATCTGTCGGCTTATCCGTCATTCTTAACTTTGCCTTATTTACACTCATCACCGAACCTTGTATTTTAGTGGTCTTACCAGGTATATTTTCTTTTATTTCTCTTACCACTACTTCAATCTGGGTCCACTATGTTTCTATGCCGTTTAGTTGTGGTTGTGCTTCGAATTTTCTTATAATTTCTGTATCAAAGAGCATTAAAATGTGACTATCCTGAAGCCGGTTTACCTCATATTTTCTGTTTTTTTAGTAAACAACATTAATTGTACTCAATTCAGAATATATTGAAAGTAGGACAAATATCCAATTAATTGCCGTATAGTTTGAAATAGTAAAAAGGGAAAGGTAGGTAGGTATAAAGCCGTACTGCTAGCGTTAGGAATTTACGACGTAAGTTATTTTTGCTGAAAAATGGAACGAAGCACATGTAGTAAATAAAGTACATTATAATGGCCTGGTTGGTGTAGCTTGAACAAGCGTCCACATTCGATCAGCAGAGTTAAGCAACGCTCTCTCTGGTCACAACTTGGAAGGGAGTTCCACGGCTGCATCTCTCGGCGCCTCGTGATACGGCTGTCACAAAAATAGTTGGTCCCGGCGGTCATAACAACATCATGGCAGTCATTAGTGGGGTTGAAAGTCCCCATAAATGCACAGCGACGCCTATAATTGGCCTAACGGCTGTTGTTGGCTGAGTGCGATATAAATAAAGAAAAAAAAAATCGAATACTTTTATCTCCTACACAATTGTTTATATTCGTTAAAATTACATTACTAATAGTGGTTAAGTAGAGGACTTTCAAGGGGTAATCATAAATATTATAATTATCGTAATGCATCATACTTTATTTTATTAAGTGAAAGTTAGTTTGGTTGGCGAATCTGTCAATTCCAGGTCTAATAATTGAAAAATGCAGAAAAAACTAATTGACATTCATAGGGAGCTACATCACATCCATATCTTATCAAAATGTTTAGGTTTGGCGTCATTTACTGTGAAAGAAAATTCTAAACGCATATCTTTGAAATCCATAAAGATTTTCAGCTTTTACAAAATATTCGTTTATGTATCGTTAACAACAGTGCTTGCCTCATCGGTTGCTGCAGATTATCTCAATTTGATTTTGAATCAACAAGCTATGTTTAAGTACTTGGATTTTATTGCGATTTTGTTGCATAATGCATCACTACTCATCAATTTGTTATGTAATCAATTATACGGTTTAAATCTGATGAAGGCATGGATCGCTAGTGCAAAATGTGACGTTCATAGTAAAGCACTATGTGGCTCTGTCAAGAAGAAATCAGTAATGTCACGTTGGCCAGTTATGATTCTTTTGTGGTTACTAATGATAATAGGAAGTGGTATCGCTATGCTGCTAATATACTGTAAGGATGTCTTACAATCGATTGAAATAATTACTTATGTAATAGGTCGAATTTACAATTGCGCAATGCAGTTATTATTTTGCTGTTATATTTTACTGCTCCAACGTCGTTTCAAAATATTGCATGATTTTTTGAAGGAACATGTAGATAAGAGCAATGTTCAACATGTCAATCCCAATGAATTGGCCTTAAATATGACGCTGCACCAAGACCTTAGCGAAATAGCTGTAGTTACAAATAAAATCTTTTCAATTCCTATGTTAGTTAACATGGGTACGACTGGCTATTTTCTGGTGCTTCGGCTATTTTCAATAAGTAAATACGCGTACTTGTCAGACTGCATTGACAAAAATCTGCTTAATCACTTATGTGCGGCATATCTATACGGATTTGACCTTTTGGCTATAATTATATGCTGCGGATACTTTAATAAACACGTAAGTAATTTTAGTTTTTATAGTTATTCTTCTATAAACAATTTTGTGTTATTTGTATTTTTCACTTCTTACCTACTTGTCTAACCAAAAATATTGCAAAACTTAAATATCTTTCTTCAAGGCATATAAAGCTGTGGGTTGTTAGGGAAAACTCTGCTTAAAACAAGTAACAGTAGCTTAACATAAGGGAGGGGAATCGCGGACTATAATAGAAAGGTACAGGAAATAAAAGTCAATAAATTTAAGAACTTTATAGATAACGTTGATATAAAGATATTTAGGAGAGCAGCAGCTGAAGGCCTGAATCAGGTAACAAAAAATTTCGAAGAATTATACCTGCCTGTGACTTCACGTAGCTGTAGAAGCAATATTCCTAGGAACTGTTTGCCTGTGAAGAAATTCCAGAGGAGAAAGCAATAGGGTGCAATGGGTGCAGAGGTTTAAGGCGTTACTGCACTTCGAATGGAGCTCCTATTTCACAACAGCGTTACTTGCTTGTTACAATAAAACTGGTGGCAATTCATGCCAGCTTCAATATCAAGAAGGGAAATCCGGCGGTGTTAGTTTCCCGTTAGCAATAAAAAATTGGACGAGAATTGTGAATTCGCAAATGGAAGTCGGACTTGACGAC
This sequence comes from Agriotes lineatus, assembly GCA_940337035.1. Taxonomy (NCBI): domain Eukaryota; kingdom Metazoa; phylum Arthropoda; class Insecta; order Coleoptera; family Elateridae; genus Agriotes; species Agriotes lineatus. The sequence goes on from OW679203.1 coordinate 82,100,078, forward strand.
TAAGCATTGATGAAACCAAAATAAGTATATGACGGGATACCTTTCAAGGGTAGACTTCTCGAATAAAGAATGCAGTTGACTACGAACAATCTGAGTGAATCTACTCGCTGACAGCTAGATGTGTCTCAAAGGTTCTGCCGGCTAACGGAGCTCTAATCTAAATATATTCGATGGGGTATCGATATAAAATTTTGTGGTACTCAAACGGAACGATATCGGAATTTCAGATAGGTATTTCGCACTTCAATGTACCTGACAAAATTGCCACGGTCGGAATTTTTAAAACGCTGCATTTATGGAATGATAACAGTCAAATACTTGCATGCTCTCTGTTTGAAGTCAATTGCCCGTTTGGGGAGAAAAGAGGTTTGACGAGACGGTTTACCGCCTAGATTATAAAGCCAGTGTCGTTTCAAATTTTAAGCTGACCTAGCATGTTAAGAAATATGTATGCAACTACTGCTTACGTTTTAAACAGTCCAAGACTGTATATAAGGCTTAGTCAAGCAAAGTAGAACTAGTTCATTGACATTTACTGGCCTATAAAACGTGATTTAAAAATATGAATGCATATAAAAACATTTTTAACTTTAAAAATTTTAAGGAATGGTAATAACTTGGGAACACCGTATGTTTTTCTAATCGTGTTCCATCGTTGCAGCTTTTGGCTCGACTGCTGTAGTGCCGTCAACTTCTATTTCCTATATAGCGAACTCAACAAAGAAAATATTTTGATCAATAATAGATATTAATATCGTCACTGACGGTTGGTAATGGGGTGTTGGTCGTTAGATACTTTGAACGTTCTCACTCCGTAGCAGTTTGTTACATCGCTGGTGTAGGGCAAGTAGATGCAGGGCGAGTTCTAGAAATTTTCCCAGTGGTACATGGTCTGACGATTAGACTCGTGTGTTTCAACAAATTTGTTTATTTTGTATTCCAAGTCCTTGCGCTCTATTTTGTCAAAAACTTGGGCCACTTGGGATAATATCGCTGCACATACTTTTTTTTCAATACGATGTCTGCTCATAGTTTCAGTTGCCGAGTTCAGAAAACCTAATTACCTCTGCAATCTAGTGGCGTGCTTACTTATGTATTTTGCTTATTCTTTTTTATCTTATGCTTTACTTACATTTCTTTTGCATTGAACTACGGCATATTAAAATAATACTTATAACTTAAGTTACGCTATGTTAGGGTGACCATACGTCCCGTTTTTAACGGGATTGTTCCTTTTTTTAGCTTGGTGTCCCGTTGTCCCGAAAAACTCAAAACGGGACGCAAATTGTCCCGTTTTTTGATATACTTATTACCTACCGTTTCTGGTGCATGTAATCATACGCACGGAAGTTTGTGGCTTATTCAAACGCCGAAAATGGTTGAAAGGCTGACCAATCACAGAACAGGTTAAAGTCGTGTTTTGTGCTTACACCTGCAGCACAATTTATAAGTAAATAGATTGTGCCTGCAGTATGTACTGTGATGTAAGTTAGATTAATCTATACCGAATATATGTGTAGAGTGTAAAAGTGTAGTGTTATTATTTATACCGGGTGTCCATTCTCAAAGTCGAACATAGGCAATCAACATTAGTGCATTCACTCGTTTTTCATTGCAATAATTCATTTTACTGTAGATAATTTTAACAGAATTTGACAGGAAATACCTGATTTACGCCAACTAATTACCAATTTTTTTGACAAATGTTATCGAACTGAAAAGCAAGGCATGGCATCTTTAAAAATTTCCAAGTTTTAAATTAGTATATTAAAATAAAAATCGCATCTTGAATATTATTATTGGTATCATTTGATGTGTAATAATTTTATCTTTCCATTGATACTATTACCTTCCCTGTAAGTTGAATTGGCGAGCAGGAATCGGCAAAAACGTTCAATACAATGTTAATCGCCTATGTTCGACTTTGAGAACGGACACCCCGTATATATATTTTAGAAAATTTCATTTAAAAAAGTAGGCTTTTTTAAATTAATTTCGGTGTGTGAAGTGCCACTTTTTTACACTCAGTGAAAACAAGTGACACTTTGCTTTTAATTTAGGAATGAACGATTTTAAATTTCATTAGTTACCAGAACTGACCAACGCACTTGACTAAAATGAAGGCAAATACACTTCTATACAAAATTGGCTTGGATTTGAATATTTAATGAAATTTTTAAAAATCTTATAGACAACTCGTGTTACCGTGAGTATTTTTCACTCATGTGGAAAAAAAGTTGCACTTCTAACACTTGTCGTCTAAATAACTATTTTCAATTTATTTTAGTATTTAGTAAAAAAATCCAATAAAATGCCGAAGAGATGAGTTTTCACGCCAAGCTTAAAAACTGAATTTCCGTTTTTAAAAGATTCTTGTGAAATAGGAAAACTCGAATGGACTGTATGCAAATCATTGTTTTCCATCGAACATGGACGGCGTGCAGATATAAATATAAATATAACCATTCATTCAGATCCATGTATTGTACATCGTATTTAATTAAAGAGCTGCATGAAAAAAAATTCTCCTGCTCCCGTACCAAATGCGAATCAATTGTAGTAAATATATTGCCCCCTTTTGCATTGAAAGAAGAAAAGTTGAAGTCGGTAAGATATATAACACTTATGGTGGATACATCAAACCATAAAAGTATAAAGTTAGTGGCTATACTAGTTCGATAGGATAGAAGGAGACACTATTTCAGTACCTATGCGAAGTAGCTGAAGAATTAGAAATGTGCAATAAAATTAAAAACAGGAGGAACCACAATTTTCAAACATCAAAGTTGTCAAGCCTTTTACTAGATCTAGATAAAATGGTTTATCTAGCTGTAAACTCTTTAAAAAAAGTGGATCAATTTTATAATGGGTGCCAATTTAGAACCACTTAAAATGTTCAGCTGGATTCAAATAATGCACTGTCCTACTTGGGCTGAAATGAAGGAAACATTAAAATATTTATTACAAACTAACAGACTTTTTGATTAATTTAACTTTGTAGTAAACGTAATAAATGCTAGACTTGCCGAACGGAATAAGAATTCTACAAAGGTTGAAGAAAAATGCTTAGAGACAGTTAAGTTTCTGGAATGTGAAAAAATTTGTTTTAGAAATATTCTAATGGTTCTTGAATCTGCTCTTGCTATTGCAGGAACAAGTACAGCGGTAGAAAGAAAATTTTCGATTACAAATGCGCTATGGACAGATGAGAAGAATCGCTTCCTCGTAAAGAAAATTGAAGCAATAATAGTCTATAAAACTCATTTTTAAAAATTTTCATGCAGTGATTTCTACAATTTCCTTCGGATGAAACCAAAATTAATGGATCTGAAAAATATAAAACCCAAGAAGCTTCTTCTTTCACATCCACTGATACTGTGTAATGTAGTTTATAGATTATAGTTGCAATGATTAATCAAATAGTAAGAATTGATTAAAAGTTTGTATGGTGTACCTATAAAGTTATCATTATCCGCTCTTAAATCATTAACGTCTCGAAGTTAAGCGATGCACTCGTGGATAATGTTCAACTTTATCGTCTTATATAATAAATATCTATTATTACACCGCCAGAACGTCTTCTGTCCCGTTTTGTTATTTTACAAATGTGGTCACCCTACGCTATCTACATAGCTAATACAGCCCTAAGCCTCTATTGGTTTGTCTTGGTGCTGCTACTTCATGGAAGGTGGCGCTGATGAGAAATGTAACTATTGCAGCACGTTGACGATTTCTAAACTTGAATGGGGTGGAAAGCCCCGGGAATAAATTCGGCGGCATCGTGGTGGTATCCATGACTACTTTCAGGTATGAAAAACGCTAAAGTACACGGTCCCAGCTAGATTCGCACCTGGCCCCCTAACTTGGATCAAAATCCCAGCGAGCTAAGTAACTGTGCCACGCTACCTCCTATTGGGTTATATCGGTTTACAATGCAGTAGGTTTAGGTATGTCCAAACGTAGGGTGACCAGACATACTCTTTTGTAGAGTATTATACTCTTTTCTGAATAATATCCTCTTTACTCTTACTTTTTATAAAGCAGCTATCAATATACTCTTTTTAATTCATTTAAATACTCTTAATACTTTCTTTAGATTTTGCTTCAAACATTATTATAAATCTGCATCGCGGGATAATATTTGACAGAAAATTTTGCACTCGCGCAACACTTAATGAATGCAGGTTGCGTATGTGGAGTAGGTATTGCTCTGTGTGCCGAGTGTACCTACGAATGCGAGCGGATTATAGTGACTATACCATGAGTAAACATAAAATAATATAAAAAGTAAACAGGAGAATCATAATTTGGTGTTTATTTGTTAAATTTTGAATTCATTTATTTGGTTTTAATATTGTTTTCAAGGGTCTGATTTTAATGACTGCGATTATACAAATGTTGGTATTACACCGGTTATACAAAGGTTGATATAATCGATATCGCTATAGTTACTGAAACTGAGGAAAATTAGGCATTTTTATTTGTTTCCAACCTCATGTGAATGGTATAGTCTACCTGTTGTTACGATTTGCGTTCTTGTGTGAAAATGAACTATACGAGGTTGTATGAATAGACAGTACATTAGTTATCCATAAGTAATTTGTATCGTAAATATTTTAAGGTAGAATTACATAGGCAAAATGGTCATATTAAAGTTACAACAGGCTAGTATTTAGCCAGTATTTGGAACATGCTTTTCTCTGGAAAGATGGAAATATTCAAATCTCGCGGAATGGTTAAGTGTAAATTTATGCAGGATTTACCTCGTAAGCCGCAAAATTGAGCGAAGCTAGATTATTAGTACGTGATCAGAAGTGCAACTGTTGCAACCCGGTCATAAAAATTATGTGCCGGCTGGAGCAAATTCCTTTAGAAAAATTGTAAAATTTATTAGGGATTCTTTGCGAGTGTCGACCGCTTGACAAATTTTAGCGTGTGGAACCTTCAGGTTTGTAGAATTCATAGAGCTATTATGAATTGTCACGTACGTCTGTACGTGAGAGAAGTCCAAAATTGAGAGCTGCTCTGATAGGCTTATTAGAAATGTTGAGAACGCCTACTGAGTTTTCTTGGTCCAACTGGACTCAGAATTTAGTTAGTCAATAAGTAACGGTGATAAACTTAAGTTGTTCTGTAAACGGCAGAAAATAAATGCAAGTATTTGTACTTAAGTGTCTTATTAATGTCGCAATAGTCGCTTTAGTCTTCGTGTACAAGTATATTTTGACTAAAAAGATTCGCAGTCACCTCGACTTTAGACGAATTCGGTGACTCGACGTATTGCTTTATGAAACACTACTCAATGATACGTCTCGAAATCGATTATTTTCGATCGCCTAGTTGTATAATATATGATTATTTCATGAACGACGGACGTTGTATATTAGCTTTCTAGAACACGTTGAGCTGCAATTTATAATAATTATTATTTAGTAGTTATTTGCCAGGTCTGCCATCTTTCAGTTCAGTTTGAGATCACTTTATAAATATTTGAGGAAAGTGAATAAAGTAAGCTACAGCATAGATTCAGATTGATTTTATTGGTCGATTTCCAAAATTTAAGGCATTTCAGTTGTCATTGCCACGGAAATATAGTCTACGTTTTTTCTTTGGCAATCTAAACCAAATGAAATTTAATCTTTTGAATGGTTATGTCCACGTTAGGGTGGCGCGTTATTACTGTCTTCGTTTGTTATTTAAAATTTTGGTTTCAACAAAGTTATCAAACATACTCTTTTTCTATTAAAAATTTCTGGTCAGCCTATCCAAACGCCTGAATTTGTTTGCTCTTGGTGATCAGAGCTGTGCATTTGCGCAAGGGCGCGATTTATACTTTCAAGACTAAACTTGTTAAAATTTTAACGATTTCGTTAATACCTTCTGATTTTTGAATGTTACCATGAATGATGACAATAGTATTTTTAAAATAAAGTTTGATTTATTCCTTTTTTTTATTATGGCATAATTGGGCTAGACTGGTTAGGTACAAACCTCTAGTAATTACTGTTATAGGTATGTTGTGTTTATGTTTACTTCTAAAATATTTTGTTTCTTAGCACTTTTGTCAGACATTGATATTGCTGTTTATCAACTAGCTCCAGTTCATATCTGTTGCTTTCTATTAAACCTTTTCGTGCTGTTTCATACTCAAGGAGTAATTCCACAAACTCCGCTGCGCGTTATAAACGCTATATAATGTGAGATGTCAGTAAAAACCAACTTCTGAGAAAGTTAGCATGCTACAACATCCTCATAATAGACAAAAATCGCTCTCACTAGATAAAAGTGTTGCATCAGAATTTTCCGACACATTTATTATATAAAGATTTTTATCGTCTTTGTCAAATTATACTTCTCTGGACCATCACATTTCTCTTTCTCTATATGTTCGATACACCTTTCCAAAAAATTTTCCAAAATAGCTACACTTTTCTCCTTACCGCAGTTATAGTTTCCAATATTTTTGATATAATAGGATTATGATCTATCTTTAGTACCATTTTGAAATATTTAGGTTTCGTTAGAGTACACAAATTGCCATAGATTTGCTGAGTTACGATTCTTCATGTATTTTTGTAAAAACTCAATTGCACGTAGTCCCAACTAAAAACCAGTATCTCTTAATCTTTTTCCCTAGGTTTGAAATATCTCGTTCTGTCAGTACACGTAAAAACGATTGTTGGGTTACATGTTACTCTGGAAATTATACGGTATTTACAAATGCGAATACTAACAGAAACTGTAGTATAAACTATTATATTACTATCTTGACGAATTTCACAACTGACATTACGTATTGCAACCTGGTTGAAATTGTCAATATCACGAATTGACTCCTTGGTGTTGTTGATAGAGTGCTAATAGTTGATATGCTGAGGTTAAAATTATTTGATTAGCAAAGCAATACAATTCCTCTGCTGCTTCCATCAAGCTTAAGCGAAAGATATACGCACGAAACGTCTAAGTGAGGTTATATATAACATACATACAATTAATAAATGTAAAACAGTCGTGCATCGAAATCTATTTTTTGTGACCAGTAGTACAAACTTTATTTGAAACAACATTAGAAGAATATAGAACTTTTCTATCGTGTGTTCGAAAAACTAAAATTCATTTAGGGCAGGCCTTGGAACAAAAAATTAAAAATCTAGAACTGTCTTCACTTAAGTCTCTAGGTGAATATCAGCTTGCATTTTGTTAATGAAAACATTTGTCACTGACAGGTCAACGTTTACACTGTATTAAGTTTGCTTGTATCAAGAAAAAAGGAAAATAAGACGACATTTACACCACAACAACGAGTGTATTAATCATAACAGTCAATAAAAATTGCTTTTATTAAGTGTTTTGTATAATTTTATCAAAATGTAATTTAGTTCTCTCTGTATTATTGTAGTTCATCTCCTTCGATGGATGTGTATCAAGTTATGACAAACTTCAATTTGATCGTGTCATGCTGCTAAAGAGTTATTTTTAAACGACACGGTATGTTAATACATAGATCTTCAAAATAATTATTATATCATTCAGAAATGTTAACATCGTCTTGAAGTTAATTGTTCGTTTGTCTTCTCTATTTACAAAAATATTGAATTTTATTTTTCGAAGCTGCTATTAAAGATTTCTGTTTGTGACACGCACCAGAATTTACTGTGATACTTCTTTAACCAAGTTTTTTGGTGGTGGCAAAAATAATTTCTTTCCCGCCGAATTCCTTGCGAATTGTACACCACTTCATGCTCAGTCACCTTGCCAATTCCTCTTCGTCGGTTTTATATTCTGTTATCTTGTACTTTTTCTATCTTTTTTTGGTGTTTGCAATCACGTGCTAAGGGAAACAATATTTACGACCTCGCAACAAAATCAAGTTGCTCCAGTCAGCTCAGTGGAGTAGGGGTGCTTTTTTGTCTGTAAGAAATGCTGAAAAAACCAGCAAGATACATAGACGGATGTAGGCAATTGTTAGGCACCACCTGCTGCGTATGCCCGAAGATGATGTGGGTTGCTCCTTAAAAGGACGGGCGGTTCACACTGTACTAAAGGAATTTTTTCACTTTTCAGACGTGGCCTACCTTGATAGCTGAAATATTAACTTTACTTCAAAAAGTCGCATAACTGCATCCCGCTTTAGAAATAAATTATAAAGCTATCAAATTTAATCAATAGTAGAATTATATAATAGTAGTTTGTACAACGAGAGTGGATATGGACATTCCACTCGAGTTGTACAGTGTATTTTTTCTACGACCTATCAATGGAAAAGAATGGAAAATTAAAAGAAAATTTATTCAACGCTAATTAATAAGATATCTTACAACAAAATCACGTTTGCCACAAACAGGGCACAGCAGGGCGTGCCCATTGCAAAATAAACAATTAATGAAAGTTGCCTAGGTAATCACGACTAACGTGGTTTGTGATTGGTGTATTTCATATCCACCCTTCTGTGGATATGAAATCATATACGTTCAGTTAACTACAATTGCCTACATATCCATTCTGTAGATTGTGAAGAAAACAGAATATATACATGCGGGAGTAGAAAAATATATTTATCGCGGCTGATAATTATTTGCTTAGCCAACTGTTTGATTCACACAGATGCGTGCATCAAAACCTTTTTGATTATAATTAATCATGTAATTCAAGTCATAACTGTTCTATCTCATTCAAAGGTCGTGGTAAAGTCAAATTTGCATCTTGCCGTAATTGTTTGCCTCTGTTAATGTTGGAAAGGAATTTGTAAGCTTCCCTTAATGGCTTTTAAGCGGATGGATACATTTTCTACTAGAACTTAAGCCGACTTAGCATATTTGGGAATCATGGGTTTATGGATTTCGTTCAATTGCCTCATTGAGAGAGGTATTAAGGTTTCTTAGAATAAGCATTTTTCCTAAATAACGTGCGACGCTCCGATTGGCTACGCAGGATCGCCTCAGCCAATAGTGTTTGAGCTTGCCCCTCCTTGAATTGGCGAGTTCGGCTCGTTGTAAATTCAGAGTTAGTTAGATTCAGAGCCTCGAGTAAGCAAGTTCAGCTATGCTTTGTGCTGGGTTGCGGTCGTTCTAACTCCCTGGGAAAGACGTTTCCAGGTTGTTTTGTGTTACGGTTACGCGCAATTCGCTATTTTCGCGTGGCCAATCCAAGCGTGTCACAACAGTTGAAGCTTTTGTAAAAAACCATCGGTCCATCAGTGACGTTTGTAATCGTTGTTACTCAATATACTCGTGTTTGTTAAGTCTTGTTTCACTCCAACAACTAACTGAACCCAAGTTAGGGTTATTAAGTGGCAGTTCCCGGCAATCCCATTGAACCGGAATTCGCAGCGGATTAACTGGAGGCCCCATTCGTGGAAGCCTCTTATCAAGTTAATCATACAAAAAACACCAACCTTAAACCAAAATTTCTGAATTTCCATTATCAGAGTATGCTGATTTTTTATCAGAGTATGTTGATTTATTAAATTTGCATCAATGTAATTGTATTTTCTATTAAAATAACAGATTGTCGGATATGGTATTACCTAATTTAGGAGGTAAAGTTTGTCATGATAACTCGCTTGTGAAGAAAGATATAAATCATCAGGCATTGGCAATATCATTTAATCTTGAAGTCAATCGTTTTTATAATCTTCCAGTCTCTCGTAAGAATAAACAATATAATTTCAAGAAAGTGAATTTTGAGCAATTATATATTGCATTAACTGAAATTGATTGCTCGGGATTGACTGAATGCTCCAATGGTGATGATGATGCTTGTGATGTTTTTTATAGCAAATTGTATACTGTTTTTGATCATTTTATGGCATGTTTCAAAAGCAAATGTAGTAAATAACATTAAACCAAATGGTTTAATTCAGAAATTATAAATAACATAATACTCATTCGTTTAACATATGCAGTATAAAAAAGCAAATTTCAGGGCGCTTCATTCGTCACGTAGGAAGATATCCTGAGCCTCAGCTGGTTAGGACCGCCTAAATAACAGTTTACGAAATCCAGTCACCTGGCACACGTTAGCGGCGTACTGCGTGATGTGGTTAGCATCACACCTTCGACGACTGCCCTACTTTTTCTAGTTCCACAACATTTCGGTACCCAATTTTTAAAGCGACTGGGTGGGCCATCCGGCAGTTGGCGGCTGTGGGGATTAAACTCCGTACCGTATCACCGCAGACGAGCTCCATAACCACTCCGCCACACTGGCCTAACTATATAGAGTAGGTATAAGAAATATCATCGTGATGCACATTTAGCTAGGTTTAAACGAATGCGATTATTGAAAATAACTCAAATTAGGGTGGCTGATGCTCAATATTTAGCTGAAACTGAGAAATTTTCCATCTATATAAAAAATTGCTGGAGTGTGCCCAATATTTAAAAGCGGTGGTCTAGCTGATATAAGTAACTATAGGCGTCTGTTCATATTATCTAACTTTCCTAAAGTATTTGAATCAATCATGTATTCAGAGATATATAACAAGTAAAAACGTTTATTTCCCCTCATCAACACAGTTTTGTTGAAGTGTATTCGACGACCATCAACCTGTGTTATTTCACTCTGTTTATCTTCGAGTTATTTTGATAGCCGAGGCCAAGTGGACGTAGTGTACCTGATGTTTCCAAGGTTATCGATAGAATCGATCAAGGCATGCTTTTGAAACAACTAAAATAAGTTTATGGTGTACTGAGATAATTTAACTTATTAGACAGAATGCCACTGCACCAGTTCTGGTCATGGCAGCATGAACCTTCAGAACTGATGAAAACATAAAGGCAGGAGACTGCTAAACTTCTTAGCCCGCCTCGGAACAGGTGGAGTGTATTATTGTTAATTGTTGCGACATTCAGCTATATTTACACACAAAAATTACATACATACAAGGCGCAATGAAATGGCAGGGAGTTATTAATGGCTTAAATCAAAATAACGTACACAATTATTACTAAAATCAACTTTATGAACTAGAAGTTATCATATTTTTAGAAGGTAACAATCTACATTACTTAGTCGAGATATTTGATTCTTAAAATAAATGGCAACAACAACGGCTTAGATAACTAAAAGGGCGCAATTAATAGTGGGCGGGATAATATTTACACTTTGAACACAAGTACATTTTCATGTACGGTACACTATATATTTTGTTAGCCGCAGGTGGTGTTCGGGGTGATATCGACACACGTCAAAGGGGTGAACCTTCTAGGGGGCGTTGTTGGAGATGTTGCTCCCAAAATCAGCCAAAATTGGGAATAATTATAGAGAAGCGTCGACTTCAGGGATCAAGACAGGAATGTTGCTAAAATGAGCCTGGGGTCAAGATATGCTCAATACAAATTGGTCCTTGGCCACCCCAGAAAAACTTCTAAAAATGTAGAACTTTTTGGGCCTTTTCTTATTAATCCGACTAAGATTGTTTATTGGAAAGTTCGCTCGGTAAATGGGACAAAACAACATAACAACATGCGATGTTAAACTTCCCCACGTCTTGACGAACCAGTATTTGGCGTGACTTTTAACGTAATCACATAGTCACCAGAAAACGGCGCCGGCGGCTGCGTTGGGAGAGGTTGAAACCGTGAGTCACTCCCATATGTTTTATTTTTGCATTCTGTCGTGACTAGATGGTTTTTGTGGCGGAGACAGCGCCGTACAAATATATAGCGGTCATTAAAGCGCTTTCTAGGAATTTGCAAGAATTCGAAATGTTACTTACGTACTTATGGCAAAATTATTAATAGAAGATACCAGAGCTGTGGAGTCGGTAACAAAAAATCCGACTCCGACTCCGACTCCGACTCCTGATATTTTAGTAGTTTAAATCCGACTCCGACTCCCGACTCCGACTCTGGCAGTACTAGAATATTGATAACCCCCCTCCTATTCATTATCATCTACCTGATAGACTTTACCGGCTAATGACGAATTTCACAAGTTGTGCAGAATGTGGTTAATTATAATAAATTTCATATTTACAAATTTTGCATTTACGGTTTGCAGCAACGTACTGATTTCACGTACAAATACACAGAGAGGTTTACAAACGTAAATGTGGAAAAGGATAAAATTTACTTTAAGAAGAATACATTCCATGGCAAAATTTCATAAATGTGCAAATGCCATTGTTATAACAAGTAAGTTTCTTACCTGCCTACTAAACTAACAGTACTAACTACATTCCGTAGTAGATTATTTTCTTAAAGGGTTATTTACTACCTGCCTACATAATACAAGTTTACTGAGTTCTAGGAAATTCAAATAGTCTGAGGTCTGGGCAGGGTTGAGCAGATTTAAATTATTTGATTAAAATAATGAATTTAATGGAGTAATTTAATTATCAAAAGTATATAAATACATATAAATAATATTTTTAATATTTTGCTAAATCAACAGAACAAATACACAAAAGAAGTGCCTTTCAAATATTGCCAATTAAACAAAACCACCATGAACAAACAGTAACAATATAACAAAATGCTGAAACTGTTTTAACTTTTAAAATACATCTTGAAACAGTTAAAACATAAAAATAAGGTGCACTATAAAAGTTAGAAATGAGACGCAATACTAATAAATAGTAATAATACGTACTATGCTTGTTTTATTGTTAATCACATAAGACAGTTATTGGTAAGATATAGAAAAACAGTCTACAGTTGTACAAGGACAAAGTCGGTATTTTTTAAATAGTTTGGTAAGAATTTAAATTTACAATCGGTGATCACACTGATTGTAGAACACACTCTGCACACTCGTGGATCTATGAATTAACATATTATAGTGCACGTGCATTTTCATAAACTACCATAAATAAAGAAAAATTGATTTTTATTAACCCTGAGTCTGTATTCAAATAGTCAGTACTACAGTCGTTCAAATAGTTTGTTAGCTTTTGGTGTTTTTATATAAAAAAAAATTGTAAAGTGGGAGTCGGAGTCGGGTAATTTATATGGACTCCGACTCCGACTCCACCCAAAAAGTTCCGACTCCTCGACTCCGACTCCCGACTCCGACTCTACAGCCCTGGAAAATACAGAAAGAGAATTAGTCAGAAAAATAAAAAGAGCGGCACAAGAACAGTAAAAAAGATTAGGGCAGTCCCCCTGTTCATTATTCAGTTTTCGCAGTCATACAGTGGCGTTGGTGGTATAATCGTTTGTAAACTTGCATCTTTGCGGCTGTTGATATATTTTTTGTTCTTGGTGTTTCTGCTGCCACCTTGTTTCCTCTCCCCCACCTTTTGTCTATTTCCCTTTCTTCGCATTCGTTCTCAGTAAATAATCAAATTGCTCTACTTTTTCTATCGTTTGTGTTTATTATTATCTTTCAATACCATGATAGAAGCCGCATAGCGCAGTTGGGTAGGCGCTAGGTTTGCATTAAGCAAGCCCTCGGTTCGAATACCGCGGGGGCCAGAATTTTTCCGCAGCCTTGACGATTGGAATCGAGCTCGGTGAGACCATTCACAGTTGGGCACCAAATTAACTGTGCTCTAATTAGAACCACAAACCTAAGAGATAGAGTAACAAGGTCAACACATCACCAAGACACACTTCTCACACAATGGTTGCTGCGCAAGAACAAAAGGCGTGCTCCAACTTTGTATCCCGAACCCGGGGCAAGTTGATCATTGTACCGCCAGATGCAAGCGAATAAAGCACCAGCCTCTAGACCGGAAGGTAAAATGAGCTTATCGATATTACAAACAACACCATGTATTTTTATTTTTGCCGATTGATCATTAAAACATAGTATTTTGCCTTTCTTTCTGGCAGTCCAAAAACATCCTTCTGATTTTGCCTTGTTCTGGCCATGAGTACTAAGTCGTCTGCATATACAAGACATAGTTGTCTATTAAAATTATATTTGTTTATAACAGCTGTTTTATAGGTATATTCAATATATTTTAGGAAAATTATTCAGCTAATTATCTTCTTATATTAATATATTTTTTACGTTTCGTCAGCTCAGCTGACTTCCTCAGAAAATACACATTAAGACGAATACAATAAACTTATGTAATTTTGATTGAAATTTTGAGACTGTAAAGTTGTATAATGTTCTAAGTTTAAAAATAATTCTTACAATATTTAAAAAGATTTCGTAGATTAAAAATGTCAGATGTCAAAGTTTGAAATTTTTTTTTTAATGTGTATTTTCTGAGGAAGTCAGCTGAGCTGACGAAACGTAAAAAATATATTAATATAAGAAGATAATTAGATGAATAATTTTCCTAAAATATATTGAATAGTTGTCTATCATTGTAAATCATTATCTTTGTGCGTATGCCACTTTCGATAAATATTACCTCCAGTACCAATCTAAAGAGGGCTAGAGATCGGGGTTCGCCTTGTCTTAACCCTTAGCATTTTCTTCACTTCAAAGCTGTGTGTGCGACTTTGATTCTGATCATGTAAGCTGCAGTGTTTTGCGAAACGTTAGCCAATATGGGTGCCCAAACAGCAACAAGGAGAAATCTGCCTATAAATCCCCGTTCTCAAGGTACTCAAAGTCGAGCATATCCATTGCGTGAGTTTTTGCTCGAATGCAGAAGGTGCAAGGCACATTAAGCCATAGAGTGCTGGGTATTTATTTTCAAAGGCTATGCGGTCTAAGCCAAAATCCTATATTTGCGTAGTCATACGGTACCGTTGGTTCTATAATCGTTTGGTAAACTCGATTATTTGCGGCTCCTTATATATTTTTTTAATCCCATTCTTGCCAGCAACCTCTTGTAGTTTTCCTTCTCTTCCTTCTCTAGACTTGTGTTATTCCTAAGTAATCAGATTGTACCAGCCTTGAACAGAAGGCGAACACAGCACTGACTAGCTCGAGGCAGTGATTCTTAAAATTACTCAATGAATTATAATTAAGGAAAATATAAAAGGGCGCTGGTCGTCAAGCACGACGACAACAAAACCAGTATAAATAAAACTCACTTAGCGTATGCGCCTTTTAGCTTACACTCACCTATGCTGTAAAAGAGCGAGCAGGTATCGGTTGGGTCAAATAAAACATAATATACCAGTAGTACCAGATAATAATGATGGTTTAATAGTTAAACTGTTTGAATATAGTTGAGTCATAGATCATAACGTCCGGCACGTACAAACGTTAAACCAAATTCGTCATTGCAAGGAAGTTTGGAAATAAATGGTACAATTTCTTTAAGAAAGAGTCATAAATGATAAGCTAAGTCTGTTGAATTTAGTGCCCCAGAAGGTTCTATTATAAAGACATTAGGAGAAAGCTACTTTGGGAAAAAGCACTAAACGAAGAAGGTTAACAGGTAATAAAAAAGAAAAATAAAATTATAAAATGTTATCTGAATAGCACGCACGGCTGGAAGACATTTAAGAGGAAGAAGCCGAATAGTAAAAAACAACAACCGAATAAGCTTCTCCTAATTGAGAAGAGAACGTTGAACCACGACACGTGTTTTGTCAAGAGGCCTCGCGATTACAAACATGTACAGCACTGCTTCAAATAAAAAGTGCAACATTTTTTGCCATCTTTAAATTCTAAGTAAAGTTTCCTTTGCACTATTTTTACTCACAATCCATACTTGATAAAACAAGTTGCAAAATATAGCTGATACGCAAGTAACGTCGTAGTGATCTTGGTTCCCGGGCAACAATTTGTTACTTTAT
Source organism: Agriotes lineatus (assembly GCA_940337035.1). Lineage (NCBI taxonomy): Eukaryota > Metazoa > Arthropoda > Insecta > Coleoptera > Elateridae > Agriotes > Agriotes lineatus. The sequence continues at coordinate 82,115,731 of OW679203.1, forward strand.
CAGGATGCATCGGAAAATGGCAACAGCTCTCAGGAACTTTGAATACTGATTCCGCTCAAGAACGAAAAATCTTCGGCCTCGCCGAATCAAATTTCAGCTATAAAGAGCTATAACTTCAAATGGCGAATGAGAAAACTGCATGCTTGCTCCTAGCAAAAATAGCAGAATAGTTGTAGCAGATCTTATAGTAATGAGGTATATTCTAGCGTGCCTAAAGGCGAATCGCAAAATTAGTATGACGAACTCAAAAAGACAAACAGGAGAATTCTTAGTGCCGCGAAAAGGAAGAATAATTCAAAGACAAAAATGCCTACCTTAAGGTGAATAGCGGCCCAGTAAGCACATGCAGTGAAAAAATTGCATTTTCACGGTTTGCATTATAGTTGAAAATAATTGTGGCACCGCTTTAGCAAGCCGGAAACACATTTGATAATTTTAGAAAAAACAGATCTGACGGTCAAACACACGAACAGCTTAGTTTGCTGGCTCGCAGAGATAAAATGCCTTCAGGTTTCGTCGAGCGTTCCTGTTAGATCTACTCTCGAAAAATCCATGGAGCTGGTAATGAAAAAGGAAGGAGGTATGCATTTACAAGGGGAACCTAACCTGCAAACGCCGATATCAAAAAGAGACGTTACAACACTGCTCTGTTTTTTCCACTATGTACCTTTTATTCGCTCGACATTCCATCACTCTTCTTTGTTACATCTCATTACCGTGTATTTTGTTATTTGTTAATTAATCTTTAAACCACTCTTTGGTCTATCCTTTTAGTAGTCTAAAGAACGATGTCTACACATGCAAGACGTTGGTGTCTCTGATTGTAGGTCAACCATTTTCTGGGGTAGAAATATGGGGTTTTCTTGCCTCAGTCTTTTCTCACTTTGAATCTAACGACAATTTTTCTTCTAATGTGATCTTCTTGGTTCTTCTTCTAATCCGTATTTGTACGAATCTCCTTATCTTTTTGAATATTCTTAATTTTTTCATTGCGACATACAGCTTATTCCTATGTTTCACGTCATAGCCTTATGAACAGTATGTGAAGGCTTAAATTTCGTTTGAATGCATTATTTTGGTTTTTCCATAATAAAGATCTGATCTGCCATCAATCTTCCTCTTTTAGACCCTCCACTACTACCTCTGTTTGATAATAACTCAAGCTGTTTCTAAGAATCTTTGTAATACTTTCGAAGCTTACATCCAAGAATACAATGTTTTGATAGGTATGGTAGTCCATCCTCTCCATTTTGTGGTTTTAGGGTAGACGAAAGCATTGTTTCATTACTCCTGCATTCGTTGTTCTCCCCAGATCTTTGCTATTAATTTTCTTACTACTAATATGGGTGCTTATATTTGCTTCATTTTGTTTCTTATATTCTTGTCCCTATAAGATTATTATATTTCTAACAGTTTTCGTTCTGTGTTGGGCTCGTTTTACTATCTACATCTGTCGGCTTATCCGTCATTCTTAACCTTGCCTTATTTACACTCATCACCTAACCTTGTATTTTAGTGGTCTTTACTAGGTATATTTTCTTTTATTTCTCTTACCACTACTTCAATCTGGGTCCACTATGTTTCTATGCCATTTAGTTGTGGTTGTGCTTCTAATTTTCTTATCATTTCTGTATCAAAGAGCATTAAAATGTGACTATCCTGAAGCCAGTTTACATCATATTTTCTGTTTTTTTAGTAAACAACATTAAGTAGAGGACCTTCAAGGAGTAATCATGAATATTATAATTATCGTAATGCATCATACTTTATTTTATTAAGTGAAAGTCAGTTTGGTTGCCGAATCGGTCAATTCCAGGTGTAATAATTTAAAAATGCAGAAAAAACTAATTGAAATTCAGAGGGAACTGCATTACATCTATATCTTATCAAAATGTTTAGGTTTGGCATCATTTACTGTGGAAGAAAATTCTAAACGCATATCTTTGAAATCCATAAAGATTTTCAGCTTGTACAAAATATTCGTTTATGTATCGTTAATAACAGTGCTTGCCTCATCGATTGCTGCAGATTATCTCAATTTTAATTTGAATGAAGAAGGGATGTTTAAGTACTTGGATTTTAATGTGATGTTGTTGCACAATGCAGCTCTACTCATCAATTTGTTCTCTAACCAATTATACGGTTTAACTCTAATGAAAGTATGGGTCGCTATTGCAAAATGTGACGTTCATCTTAAAACAATACCTGGCTCTGTCAAGAGCAAATCTGTAATGTCACGTTGGCCGGTTATGATTCTTTTGTGGTTAATAATGATGATAGGTATTTGTATCGGTATGCTGATAATGTACTGTAAGGATATCATTCAATCGATTGCAGCAATTACTTATGTAATAGGTCGATTTTACAATTGGGCAATGCAGTTATTATTTTGCTGTTATATTTTACTGCTTCAAAGTCGATTCAAAATGTTGCAAGATTTTTGGAAGGAACATGTAGATAAGAGCAATGTTGAACATGTCAATCCCAACCACAATGAATTGGCCTTAAATATGACTCTGCACCAAGACCTTAGCGATATAGCTGTAGTCACAAATAAAATCTTTTCAATTCCTATGTTAGTTAACATGGCTATGACTGGCTATTTTCTGGTGCTTCGGCTATTTTTAATAAGTGAATACGCGTACTTGTCAGACTCCATTGACAAAAATTTGTTTAATCATTTATGTGCGGCATATCTATACGGATTTGACCTTTTGGTTTTAATTATATGCTGCGGATACTTTAATAAACACGTAAGTAGTTTTAGTTTTCATAGTTATTTTTCTATAAACAATTTTGTTTTATTTGTAGTTTTCACTTTTTACTTGTCTAACCAAAATATTGCAAATTTTAAATATCTGTCTTCAAGGCATATAAAGCTGTGGGTTGTAAGGGGAAACTATTCTCAGAACAGGTAACAGTAGCTTAACGTGAGGGACGAGAGTCGCGGACTAAAATAGAAAAAGACTGCAAATAAAAGTCAATAAGATTAAGAACTCGATAGATAACGATGATATAAAGTCATTTAAGCGAGCAGCAGCTGAAAGCTAGAATCACAACAATCGCAGGTAACAAAAAATCTCGAAGAATTATACCTGCCTGTGGCGTCACGTCGCTGGGAAAGCAAGATTCCTATATTTTAGATTTTAGATTTTGACTGGAAATGTACATCTGTTTAATCTAAATTAAACATACACCGAAATTCGTTAATTTTTATCAGAAAATTTGAAAATGTTTCGTCGAAGAGTACTCGCTCCATGACTATGAATCCACCTCGAAATACGCAAATTTTACGGTTCTATTATTGCAAATTTCACATGTTAAAAAAAAAGTTGCACAAATAAAAAAAAATACAGTCTCAAACTACATATTTTCGCGAGTAATATCCATTACGAAAATTTTAAAAATCTTTAGAAAAATCCGAAAAAAAAAATTTGAAACTTGCCTTTTTTGGTCGATTTTTCACCTTAAATCGCTCATATCTCGAAAACGAAAAATTTTTCGAAAAAACACCAACAGTCAAAAAGTGTTTATTTTCATCTAATGGACTAAAAAACGGACCAACATAGCGATTTTTTCATTTTTCCAAATTTTGCAAGTTTTTTGTTAATAACAAATTACTGACCATCGGGACGGCAAAATGTCATGAAGGTTTTTTGTTTGTAATAATATAACTAATCGATCTCAATTGGTTTCAATCTGGCGTCTTCTTAGTGGTCGGTCATATCATTTTTCTGTGCATCTTTTTGGGGGTGCACCGCTCGCCTACTAGGAACTGTTTGCCAGTGAAGAAATTCTAAAGAAGAAAGCAATGGGGTGCAATAGGTGCAAAGGTTTAAGGCGTCACTGCACTCCGAATGGAGCTCCTCTTTCACAACTGCGTTACTTGCTTGTTACAATAAAACTGGTGGCAATTCATGCATGAAAAGGATGCTTAGCTAAATATATTAGCCTGTTTAAAATTTTCAGGTAATCAAATAGAAACAGCTTTAATAGCAAGAAGAGCAAATCCGGCGGTTGTAGTTCCCTGTTAGCAGTTAAACATTGGACGAGAATTGTGAATTCGCAAATGGAAGTCGGACTTGACGACTGGGTATTGATAAAACCAAAATAGGGATATGACGGGATACCTTTCAAGGGTTGGCTTCTCAAATAAAGAATGGGTGTTGACTACGAGCAATCTGAGGTAATCTACACGCTTACAGCGAGATGAGTCTCAAAGGCTCTGCCGCCATTCGGAGCTCTGCTCTAAATATATCCGGTATGACATCGATATAAAATTCCGCGGTACTCAAACGGGCGATATCGAAATTTTAGGTAAGAATTTCGTATTACGCACTTCGATATAATTGACAAAATTGCCGCGGTCAGGATTTTCGAAAAGAGTCATCTACGTTTATGCTCTCTGTTTGAAGTCAATTGCCCGTTTGGGGCGAAAAGAAGTTCGACGAAATAAATTACCTCCTGAATTAAAAAGCCAGTGGCGTACATCAAATGTTAAACTGACCTAACATGTTAAGAAATATGTATGCAACGACAGCTTACGTTAGCGGTTTTAAAAAGTCCGAGTTTGTATATAAGGCTTAGTCAAGCAAAGTAGAACTAGTTCATTGACATTTAGTGCCATATTAAACATAATTTAAAAATATGTATGCCTATAAAGAAATCATTAACTTTAAAATTTTAAAGGAATGATAATAACTTATGAACACAGTTTTTTTCTAATCTAGTCCCATCGTTGCAGCTTTTGGCTCGACTGATGTAGTGCCGTCAACTTCTATTTCCTATACAGCGAACACAACAAAGAATATATTTTGATCAATAATAGATATTAACATCGTCACTGACGGTTGGTAATGGGGTGTTGGTCGTTAGCTACTTTGAACGTTCTCACTCCGTATTAGTTTGTTATATCATTGGTGTAGGGCGAGTTCTAAAAATGTTCTCGGTGGTATATGGTCTGATGATCAGACTCCTGTGTTTCAAGAAATTTGTTTATTTTGTATTCCAAGTCCTTGTGCTCTATTTTGTCAAAAAGTTGGACCACTTGGAATAATATCGCTGCACATACTTGGTTTTTAATACGATGTCTTCTCATAGTGGTAGTTGCCGAGTTCAGAAACCCTAATTACCTATACATTTTTTGTACATTGGACTAAAGCATATTAAAATAATACTTATAACTTAAGTTACGCTATGTATATCGCTAGTACAGCCTTAAAGTTCTATTAGTTTGTTTTGGTGCTGCTACTTCATGGATGTGGCGCTCATGAGAAATGTAGCACCTTGACGATCTCTAAACTTGAATGGGGTGGAAATATCCCGGGAATAGATTCGGCCGTATCATGGTTGTATTCATGACTACTTTCAGGTATGAAAGACGCTAAAGAACACGGTCCCAGCAAGATTCGAACCTGAACCTCTAACTTGGATCAAAATCCCAGCTAGCTAAACGACTGTGCCACGCTACCTCCTATTTTGCTTATATCGGTTGACAATGCAGTAGGTCTAGGTATGTTCAAACGCCTGAATTTTTTTGCACTTGGTGATCAGAGCTGTTCATTTGCGCAAGGGCGCGATTTATACTTTCAAGACTAAAGTTGTTCAAATTTTAACGATTTCGGTAATACCTTCTGATTTTTGAATGTTACCATGAATGATGACAATAGTGGTTTTAAAATAAATTTTGATTTATTCTCTTTTTTATTATGACCATAATTGTGCTAGATATAAACCTCTAGTAATTACTGTTATAGGTATGTTGTGTTTATGTTTATTTATAATTTTTTTTTCGTAGCACTTTTGTCAAACATGCATATTGCTCTTTATCAACTAGATCCAGTTCATATCTGTTGTTTTCTACTAAACTTTTTTGTGCTGTTCCATACTCAAGGAGTAATGCAACAAGCTCCTCTGCGCTTGATAAAAGCTATATAATGTCAGATAGCAGTAAAAACCTACTTCTGAAAAAGTTAGCATGCTACAATGCGCTCATAATAGCCAAAAATCGCTGTCACTAGATAAAAGTGTTGCATCAGAATCTTCCGAAACATTTATTATATGAACATTTTTATAATCTTTGTCAAATTCTAATTCTCTGGACCACCACATTTCTGTTTCTCTATATGTTCGATACACTTTTCCAGACTTCTGGAGCTACCGTTTACAAAAATTTTTCCTAAATAGCTACACTTTTCTCCTTACCGCAGTTACAGTTTCCTTAGTACCATTTTAAAATATTTAGGTTTCGTTAGAGTTCACACACTGCGGTAGATTTGCTGAGTTACGGTTCTTCGTGTATTTTTGTAAAAACTCAATTCCACGTAGTGCTGCATTTTGTAACTTCACCAGCCCTCTACGTTTTTCTCCCAACCAAAAACCCATCTCTTAATTTTTTTTCCCTAGGTTTGAAATATCTCGTTCTTTCAGTACACGTAAACAACGATTGTTGGGTTACATGTTATCCTAGAAATCACACGCTATTTACAAATGCGAATACTAACAGAAACTGTAGTATAAACTATTATACTACTATATTGATAAATTTCACAACCCACATTACGTATTGCAACCTGGTCGAAATCGTCAATATCACGAATTGATTTCTCGGTGTTGTTGATAGAGTGCTAACAGTTGATTTGCTGAGGTTAAAATTATTTGATTAGCAAAGCAAGACAATTCCTCTGCTGCTTCCATCAAGCTTAAGCGAAAGATATAAGCACGAGATGTCTAAGTGAGGTTATATATCACAAACATGCAATTAATAAATGTAAAACAGTCGTGCATCGAAATCTATTTTTAGTGGCCAGTAGTACAAACTTTATTTGAAACAACATTACAAGAATATAGAACTTCGTCTATCGTGTGTTAGAACAATAAAAATTCATTTAGGGCAGGCCTTGGAACAAAAAATAAAAAATCTAGAACTGTCTCTAAGTGAATGTGAGCTTGCATTTTGTTTATGAAAACATTTGTCGCTGTGACAGGCTAAAGTTTACACTGCATTAAGTTTGCTTGTCTCAAGAGAAAAGGAAAATAAGACGACATTTACACAACAACAGCGAGAGTCAATAAAAATTGCTTTTATTATGTGTTTTGTATAATTTTATCAAAATAGTGCAAGATCAAGATGTAATTTAGTTCTCTCTGGCTTATTGTAGTTCACTTGCTTCAATGGATATGTATCAAGTTATGACAAACTTCAATTTGATCATGGCATGATGATAAAGATTTATTTTTTTGAAGAGACGATATATTAATACATAGATTTTTAATATAATTATTAGTTTTTCAGAAATGTTAACGTTCACTTGAATTTAATTGTTCGTTAGTGTCTTCTCGGTTTCATTTTATTTAAAAAATATAGAATTTTATTTTTCGAAGCTGCTATTAAAAATTTCTGTTTTGTGGCACGCACCGGAATTTACTGTTATCCTTCTTTAACCAAGTTTTTTAATGGTGGCATAGATAATTTCTTTTCCGCCGAACTCCCTTACGAATTGTGCACCACTTCCTGCTCATTCCTCGCTAATTCCTCTTCATCGGTTTTATATTCTGTTATCTTGTACTTTTTTACTTTTTTCTGGTGTCTGCAATCACGTGCTAAGGGAAGCAAGATTTACGACCTCGCAACAAAATCAAAGTGCTCCAGTCAGCTCAGTGGAGTAGGGGTGTGCTATTGTCTGAAAGAAATGCTGGACTCACCAACAAGATACATAGACGGATTTAGGCAATTGTTAGACGCCACCTGTTGTGTATGCCCGAAGATGACATGGGTTGCTCTTTAAAAGGACGGGCGGTTCACACTGTACTATAGGAATTTGTTCACTTCTCAGAAATGGCTTACCTTGATAGCTGAAATATTACAGCTTTACTTCAAAAAGTCGTGTAACTGCATCCCGCTTTAGAAATGAATTAGTATGAAGCTATCAAATTTAATCAATAGTAGAATTACACAAATATATTTATCGCGGGTGACAATTACTTGCTTCGCCATCGTCGTAAACAACCCGTAGAATTCTACCTGCGGGGTGACTTTACCTTGGTCTACTAACAAAATTCCTGAATTCCCAGTATCAGAGTATGTTAATTTTTTAACGGAGTATGTTGATTTATTAAATTTGCATCAATTTAATTGTATTTACAATTAAAATAACAGATTGTCGGATTTGGTATTAGCTAATTTAGGAAGTAAAGTTTGTCTTGATAACAACCCGCGTGTGAAGGAAAATTGGCGATATCATTTAATCTTGAAGTTAATCGTTTTGATAATGTTCCAGTCTCTCGTAAGGATAAACAATATAATTTCAAGAAAGTGAATTTTGAGCAATTCTATACTGCATTAACTGAAATTGATTGGTCGGGATTAACTGAAAGTGCCAATGGTGATGATGATGATTGTGATGTTTTTTTATAGCATGTTGTATACTGTTTTTGACGAATTTGTACCATATTTCAAAAGCAAACGTAGTAAACAACATTATCCCAAATGGTTTACTCCAGAAATTATAAACAACATTAAACTAATTTTTTAATATTGTAAAAAAACTAAAGTTCAGGGCGCTTCATTCCATACGTAGGAAGATGGCCTGGGCCTCGGCTGGTCAGGGCCGCAGATATATCTTTTTCTGGCACACCGTTAATGGTGTACTGAATGATGTGGTTAGCATCACGCCTTCGACTACTGCCTTACTTTCCCTACTTCCACAATCGTGGTCTCGGTACCCAATTTTTAAAGCTACTAGGTGGGCCACAAACCAGTTGTTAGGTGTGGAGTTTGCACTCCGTACAGTAGCACCGCAGAGCTCTTTAACTATTCGGTCACTCTGGCCCTGATCATATACAGAAGGTATAATAGATATCATCGTGATGAACATTTAGCTGAGTTTAAACGAATGCGATCATTGATAAAGACTCAAATTAGGGTGGTTTATGATCCATATTTGGCTAAAATTGGGAAATTTTCCATCTATATGGAAAATTGCTAGAGTTGCTATAGTTAAAAGTGGTGGTCCAGCTGATATAAGTAAATATAAGCCTATCGCCATATTATCTAACATTGCCAAAGTATTTGAATCGATCATGCATTCATGAACTAAAATTGTGTGGCTTCAGCGACTCAGTAATTTTACTACTTGCATCTAATTTAAAACATCGATCTCAGTTTGTTGTTTATAATGGATTTACACCTAATATTTTTTCCTATGTGCCTCAAGGTTCCAATGTAGGTTCTCTTTTGTTAATTTTGTTTATCAACGATCCATGTGACGATTTATTTTGTGAAGTTTTAATGTTTGCAGATGATGTAAAAGTATTTACTGCAACTGAGTCTTCATCTAACAATCTGTCCTAAAATTTCTTTCGTTTAAAACTTTTAAAGAATATCCTACCAGATGTTTTCCCAATATTGTACTAAGTGACGTATTTGAAATGGCATCTCTTGACCTTAGACGCAGAAAAATTTAGTTAATTTTTTTATCCAAAGTAATTAAAAGCATGATAGATTGTCGGCTTATTTTGACTAAATTATATTTTATATTCCCAGGATGGGTCATAGAAGAAATTATTATACCTAGTTACGGGTAAAAAGGCATTTATATGTATTTACGTATTTAATTGCCGTATTTTTGATAAATTAAATATTATCTCCAATATATAATTTAAACTATATTTCAACGCACTATTATTTCTAAATCATTTTACGCTATTTTATGCTTGATGTCACGCATCTAGCTATTTTGGGTGCACATCCTAAATTTCCCAAAGTTTTCCAAACTGCAGGAAAGCACGCAAAGTGAGCTACATTTGTGAACTTAAATGTTCCATTTTTATTTGGGAATTTTCGCTTGCATCCTATATTGAGGATTCACTTTGGTGTTGTGATTTCATTCAAGGAATATTAATGGAGTTTCTTTTAAGAGATATTTTTCGTGAATTCTCAAAATCAGACACGTTTCTGGATTTCTACCTGAGCGAACACATGCTACTATTTTGGGAAACGGAGCGAAAAACATCACAATGGTAGGCTTCCTTGTTGTAATATTTACTTAGATTCTATGCGCTCCCGTTTTACCTTCTTCTAGTTATGGGAGAATGCATGTTGTCGTGTGACCCCAGCCCCTCTCCCTCTTTTCGCTTGACGGATTTGTGTGTATGAGGATTCCATTTCTGCAAGAGGTTTGATGTCGATTGCTTTTGAGGCCGCATCTTTGAAAGCTTTACCTTACCTGCAGTCGAAGGTTGCAACGCAAAATCGGTGTTCAAATATGGCGGAATCACTGGGTCTCCTTGACGCTTATCGACAAGCTTTTGATACGTATGCTTGCTACCTGGGCTTTAACTACAGCAGATCTGTTTCGATCTACTTTATGCTACACTGCGCCAAAATTATAAACTGCGACCTAATTAATGTGTTAATTGTTTTGCGATAGCTTTTGCTGTATTTATCAAATATTAGATTCTCAGTATGTTAAGACAATTAATAGCCTAACGTAGAATTTATATGTGTAGGGCTAATTATTTTGACTCACACCACTGTTTACAAACTGAATGCCAAATCGATTTTGGGATGTGCCACACATACCAAGTGGTTTTTGGATTGTGTAAAGTAATTCTGCATGTTGCACTTTCTAATTTAAAGATTTGGATGTTTAAATCATATTAGTGACCGAACTATGTGGTTGAATTAAACTTAATTAGCTTCCTCCTTGCAAGATATTGTGTTACTTGATTTGCTTTACCCGACGTTTTGAAATCGAAGATTTTAAATATTTAGTAAACATATTCTGGGATATGTAATGCCCTACTCCATACCAAATTTAGGGGTCTGTAGAACCATTAGGTTAATTATTAATAACATTTGAATGTTCTTGCATTTGAGGATTTACGGTTGAATTCAACACAACACTCAAAATTTAATCTTCTTAATCTTAATCTTCTTTATACCGGGTGACAATGATATGCTTATATCTCCGTTACTTATGAATGAATTTGGATGAAATCAGATATAAGAATACTAGACATAATTTTGGATTGACATATAAGCATAATCAAAATGGCCGACTTCCGGTTTTCCCGGAAATAACACTAACTTTGATTTTTTAAATAGATTGCCCTATATTTTAGTGTGTTTTGCAATCTACGACTCAAATTACATACAGCAGTGTTTTCCAAATTTGCTTAGGTATTACACAGATATATTACCAAAATTAATTAATTAATTATTCGTCAATTTTAGATAAAGATGAAGTACTGTATGGTGCATATCGTTAGATTTGTGATTAAATTTTCTGTTTAATGGCAAGATGACCTCTAGTAGGTGCTATTTAAAAAATGTGACTTTATTTGTCGGCATTAAAGTACATCGAAATCGTCAGTAAAGTACGAAAAATCTACATGAAAGTAATCCATTGTTTTACGACTTTTTTGTATGTACCGAGGCGACAGATAAACGTCAACCGACGTTAACATAACCTACAAAAGTTGGTTAAAATGTTGTAATTTCACGATATCTCGATTTCAAATAAAACATAATGTACTCCTCGGCACTGAAGTTTTTTTTATCCCTCATGTGGTTTAGTTGCCTTGGCCATAAAAAGCTACTTAAACTTCAGTGCCTTGGTATACAAACTACAATTTTCTTAAAAAACGTGTTTAGCAAATTTTGTTTTTTTGTTAAGGGTTTGTTGACTTGATAAAATAGCTGCTATTATTAATTGCTAGTGTCAATTAGAACATATTTTTTCAAGTCACAGCTTTCTATCGTAAAAAATAAAAGTTGAAAAAGTATTTTTTTTGTTTGAAAAAATAAAAATGTAGCGAGGCCACTATATGTAATTTGACTTGTAGATTCCGAAAAACATAAAATATACAGGGTGGTCCACTTAGAAGATAAACGTTGGCCTCATTTTTGGTCAAACCGGAAGTCAGCCATTTATATTTATTGGTCAATAAGAAAGTATCTCTAGTATCTTCGTATACAATTTTATCTAAATCAATTCATAAATAAAGAAGATATATGCATTTCTCTGGTCTCATTGGCACCTGGTATAGTATGAAAATGTTTAACCTGTAGAATGCTGTTAATTTTTTTAAAATTTAATTTATGTTGGCAGTGGTGAGCGAAGGTACTTAATAATATAACCTATGCGGTTTTGACAGAATCACTGAACTTTGACAGAATGTTTAATACTGAACGCGAAATGGTGCTGCGAATGGAAAACGGAGACAATCACTTTGAACAGCTGCAGTTGTTTTTGTTATTACCATTTTTATGTATTTAACAAAAATGTTTGTATTTGTTAAAATGACATTCCTGACATAACCTTAAACTGATATATATTAAATGCCAATGTTACTTTTACAACCACGACTGCCAACATACATTATTAACAAAACAATTTGACAGCCCTCTAGAGGACAAAGGTTTTCTATCATACGGTATATGTATAATCTATAACCTACCGGTAATGCAAATTGCTAATTTTACAGTCGACTTGTACTAGTTTTCATATTTTGACTGCTATAATTATACTGCTCTAATTTTTATTCCTGAGAAATTTATTACCCTAGCCGTCTTCCCTCTTTTTCAGGGATTAGTTACTAGCCTTTTTCGGGGTATACATTTTTTTAATTAGCAAAGTCTGGGTTACTTGCTACTTGTGCCCATATTTTTTTCAGCTTAAGATTAGAGTCTTTTGTTTAACCCACGACCAGCTCCGGCTGAGAAGTCGGCTGCATTTACTTCTCTTTTATTTACGGTCAGAGTGGTGTAACAACCTTTTATAAACAATTTGAGAAAAATAATATGTTAAGAAAGCTACCTGTGACAGTAATATGTTCATATTACAATGTAATTTGTATTTATTTTTAATTGTAGATTAATCTATTTACTGATGTAATTATATTGACCACTACTACACTTGTTATATATCCTGCATTGATTATATTTTATGTATTGTTTATATCTTATATCATTTAGATAGTTTATATGGTTTATAAATTGTTGGTATTATGTGTTTAGCAGGTTTCTATTTGTGTCTAAAATTTAGTATTGATGTTATTATATTACCTCTTTGGTAATAGCCTTGTTTTTGTCCTGTAACTGGCTCTTTTTATCGTTGAAAAATAACGCAGTGTTATTATTATTATTATTAAAAATGACCTTTTTGTGATGCATTTTTACGCAACACAAGTACCGCAAACAGCGCCTCAGACATTCTCAGCGGCAAAGTGCCCAAAGCTTTGGTCAACATATGGCACTAAATATCTTAAGTAGAACATAACGTATTCGAAACAATTCACAACATGATTTTTTTTAACTAACTTATCCGTTCAGCGTATCCTGGAATGCAGCAATTTGGCTGACGGCCTGAATATAAAATATATCGGTCATCATTCTGAGTTGATGCGGAAGCTACCAAAATAGGTGACTTGAAGGATTCAAGTACCGGACCACGTCAGGCGCGCAGAATTACATGGGTTTAACGAAGGAAGCCGCGCTCGGAGAGTGGATGGCCCAGGCTTCACCCTATGTTAAATGCTGGACAATAGAATTTTACAAATATTCGACACAGTCTAACACTACCTAACTAATGCGACAATGCGAAAATTGGAAGCTCTACGATTGTGAAATTCGAGCAAAACTCGAAAAATAAATATAACGGCCGATAATTTCTTCTACTCAAGGACAAATCCTGCTTCAAAAGCTGCTCGGCCAAGACTCATTCACTTGGCTTGCGCAAGGACTCACGCGGACCCCGATTCGCCTTGCTCGTAACCAATGTTCAAGTGGCACACAAACGTTTTTAAAGCAGTTTACCACACATTTTTAACGCATGATATATTTTTCAAAGTCTTTTTTGTGTTTCAGGCAAATTCCGTAAAGAAAATATTGATAAAAGTCGTCTCGAAGGTCCACGACAGTGCATTAAGGAAAGAGATTAACTCGTTTGCGTTGCAACTCTTACACTATGACCTCAAAATTACCGCCGGAGGATTCTTCATAATAGATTTTCCTTTAATCTACACTGTATGTCTTGTTGGGTATTGTAGTGTAACGAATTATTGAACTATTTGTTCTTGCAGATGATCGGGGCCATCACTACATATCTTGTTATACTTATTCAATTCGATATTGCGCTGTCACGTAATTAAAAAGTATTTGTTAGACTCTTAAGATTGACGCAAAGGATATTTTAAGCAATTTCGGGTCTTTGATGTAACATTCTTTAAAATAAAATACTCTTTTCTGCAGTGATTCAAACTGAATTGTATTTTTGTCAGTATTGTCTCTTCTTTTTTTTTCATGTTTAATATTGTATACGGCACATGAAGAATTCAAACTTGCATAAAAAATAAATAGACAAACGGATCATAAGGAAATAATTTATTTAGGTAAAGATATATGTAGAATTTCTCTATAGATTTAACCAGATTATGGTGGAGGTTGTGGCACATTGTAGCCCTAAGGGTCTCACTAGCTCACACCTAGTGAGTATGGCAAGTGGCACCCTCGCAGCACTCTAGCTTGGCTTCTACTCCATTTTAAACTTGCCTTCAGACGGACATCTCCTTTTAAGACTTTCGTATTGGTTAATCTTGACCGACGCGCCGTGCAGTTCCTTACAAGATTACTAAAACGATCAAATTCTGAGGGCGCCAACGAATCTTTGTGTAACAAATGTGCTCAGATAAAGATGAGAACTCACAAACACTGAAGCAGCAGTCAGTCGCAAGATATTTCGAGATAAGGGGGGGGCGCAATAGCAAGATAAGCCAATTGAACAATAACAGTGTATAATATTCAAATAGAATCCACAGTGTATTACAACCAGTACAAGCTGGTATTAACGTATAATGTTCTACAATACATCCCGGTAGACCCAATAAACAGCAAAAGTGGTACTAACCTAAGTCGTACAAACAATTAACTGTAAAGCTACAAATGACATGTCTAATTAAAAAAAACAGTGTAGAGATAAGTTAAAGATTGAATTTATAATATGAGAGCTGAAGATCATTACTCGTTGACAAATAAAACTTCGGCGAAGCCTGAGCGTAGAACGCTCCGGAGCTGTGCATACAATGCATAAAAATGAGAGGTTGGAGCTCAAACATTATTTCCGCAAAGAAACTGTAAATTTTGAGAAATTCCGATGGTATTCAATCGAATGAGCCAGTAGATACACATAGCCCACAATATTTAATAGTTAGAAACCAATAGGTTACATGAGATAAGTTTTCCTGGCTGCTCCCGTGAGAGAATTGTTACTCCTAGCCAGATGCCATTTTAGGTGTAAGAGTACCAGTTGCAGATCTAGCCCAACTGATTATAACCTTCTAACACATTATTACAACAGCTTCTTCGAACCAAAAAGCGTTACGCTGTGATAAACATGTTGGGACTGGTTTATTGGAGATGCGACTTACATCACCAGACTCGGTTCTAAGACGTGACGTCAGCGGACATCTGAGCCGGGTCGAACACGTGTGAGGGATGAAAATTGTACTACACTAGAAGGAGTGGGAAGCGGAGGTATTTGAATTTGAAAAGGAAATGCGGAATTTCCAATATTTGAAATACAAGATAGGGGAAAGCGCGGATATTAAAATGCAACTGCGTGATTTTAAACTGGTTTTAACAGTCCACTAAAAAATACTCTTTTGTAGGAAAGATTATTAAAATTTATGAAAATGTCATCCAAAAAATGCATTATATCTAACTTCTGGTTTTTGAAATTACTAAATTGTCACCGGTTGCCATGGTCAGCATGCATGGGTGGACCACTTTTATTGAATTCATGTCTCCGCATTTTTTCTTGAATGTGCCCAATGCACTGCATCAGACATGCGTGCAACGACTGGTGCCGGGTGCTCGTATGCACGTATCATCCTCAGACACGCCTCCATCAATTACTATAGTTTAACCTGCACACCTGCAACCCCAATCATACGCATCGGTCGCTTGTCTACAACGGGGGGCGCATACACAGCAACCTCACACGCGCACTTTCTGAACAATTTGACAAACGTCTATCAATTTCGGCTCAAATCGCCTACCGACCATATTGCCACATCGTCATAATCCGATGATATCTCCTCTTTGCAATAAAGCAATGTCAAGTTTTACACAAGGTCCATCCTCAAACACTTCTCCACGTGTTATGCCAATGAGGTGTTCTTGAAGTAACCATGTAGTTACACAGTATCATAAACAATTATTGTTTTCACATAACAATCAACAACTTAACCAATCACCGCCTTCTTTAAACAAAACGATCCCTGATTCTATTCATCAAAAATACAAAGATCTGTTGTGACAGTTTCCCTAATTTCTCAACGACTTCGATATCAATGCACCTCTTAAACATAAAGTCGTACATAAAATTATCACAACAGGATTACCTCATTTTAATAAACGCAGACGTCTAAATCCTGAACAATTGCCAAATCTGGTATTATACAACGAGCATTGAGTTCATGGGCAGCAGCCATTCACTTGGTAAAGAAGGCGGCAGATAGTTATAGAATGTGTGGCGATTATCGACAGTTGAATAATGCTACAAACCCCGATATGTACCCTATACCATGTATGCAAGATTTCACCTACAAAATTAACGTTAACGATCTTTTCAAAACTAGACTTAAAGAAAGCATATATCTAGATACAAATTGCTGCAGAAGACACAAATGAAATAGCAATAATAACACCGTTGGGCAGCTATAAATACCTACGAATGAATTTTGGGTTGCGAAACGCTCAGAGTAGCTGGTCAGCTCCCATGTCAGAAGTTTTCGGAAGGATGAGTTTTGTTTTTTGCTATTTAGACGACATACTACAATTAGTCAATTACGGATTATGACTCAACATAAACCAATGTGTTTTTGATGTCTCTAACTTAAATTTATTAGGGTACACAGTGTATAAAGTGGGAATTAGACGTCAAGAGACAAATGTAGATGCAATCACGTCATTTTCGTGTCTCCTACTACTCAACGTAAAACGGGTCTTTCGTTAATGAAGCGTACTCGTATTAATCAGACAAGTAACTGTTGAGAGCGCACTCTCTACCACTCATATGTGCATGTGCAGCCATGCACTTCTGCAGTTGCAACATTTATGTCTGCCGCCACACTTTGCATACTGGTTACACATTGTCCGTGTTTCTGATGGAACACATCTGCTATTGGTGGGTAACTGTAGCATCTGGACTTTCTTTTCGTATTTTTACTGACATTTTCAATCAAGATATACCAAAATGCATCAACTATGCTTCTTTAGTAAAGTGTGATAAATTTTAGTGTGGTCTCCGTTGTGCAGTCCAAAGTTGCACGCCTTAGATCTACACGGGTTTTAAACGTTGCTTGTAGAATAGCAAGTTGATGGAACTTTATTTAATAATTAGAAATAAACTATAACGACGGAAAGACAAAGTAAGACTAGATAAATTTAATTTAAAACTTCGGTTACATGGACATACACATAAGCGTCGCAGCGGTAGCTGCGGTCATCACTCGAATTAGTAACTGGCTAATAGTGGTAGTAGTGTAGCCGGATCTGGTATTTTAAATTTCTACAATTGGCAGGCTGATACTTGCTCCAGGCAGCTCAGAATGCCAAGGTATTATTAATACACTCAAGCTTAGTAACCCAGAGAAAGCATATAATTTGTTTAGCTATTAATACATAAAATCAAATTGTATTCATAAAAACAAAAATAAACTGCAACAATGTTTATAATTGAACTAAAACAGGTATTCTTCGGTCTACGTCGCGGTCAGTGGTCTTCAGGTAGTAGTAGTGACTTTCGGACCAGCCTTAGTATAGAGTAGTTCTTACGTCTTGTACGCTTATTTCACCTAATACCAGAGATAGGAGATGTTTAGCGTTGACTGCCAATATGGCGGTAGTGTAATACCTAATTGAGATTTGATTTTATATCTTTCAAGCGGGCAAAATTCGGACAGAATTACATTTAATAAAATTCATACCTGCTGCTGCTTACGTTATCGGGTCTCGCAGGTGTGCAGAAGGTGCAGTATCTTCGAGCGGCCGGGACCGGGTCGGAACTATCTTGTTTACCTTTTGCAGCTACCTGCAGGAAACCTTGGAAGTCCAGGTAAGCTATTTATGATTGAATTACAGCCGGTCCTGGCAGACGGCGGTTCCCGTAGGATGGCCCCAATATTAAAACGTGCGGAATTGTAAACGTCGACCTTTTGCGACGCAGCCTTGCGCTGCGGAAAAATACAGGCTGGACTTTCTAGTGTGCGTCTTAAGTTGCACTTGTTTTAAGCCGTTTATGTCGCAAGTATTGGTTCTAATACCGTATGTTCCGGTATTTCGGCTCAGGGGAAATTCACTGCAGGAAACTGGAGCGTCCCCTAAGCGAAAGGGACCTGGGAAATTGTTTTACGGGGACGTTTTCGACGAGCCTGTAGCAGCCCCTCTGAAAACAGATCTAGGTGTGTAGCTTTACGGACGAGACCGTCTTTGACGAGCCTGTAGCAGAGCTCCTGAAGACGGGTCTAGGTATAGGTTTACGGACAGGAATTCCCTCGAAGGGTCTACAGACCCTCTTAAGTAGAATTAGGCTAGGTGTAGCTTGCGGATAGGAACAGCTTCGACGAGCCTGTAGCAGCCCTCCTGAAGACGGGTCTAGGTGCAGGTTCACGGACAGGAATCCGCGCGAAGGGTCTACAGACCCTCCTGGGTAGAATTGTGTTAGGAGAAGGTTCAGGAAAATTCTGTTTTAAAATGGCTTCTTCCTTTGGATGCGCGGCTGTGAACCTGCGACTATCTGTGATGACGTCGCTTATTGCCTTCCGCGCAGCCCAAAGATGCAGCGTTCCGATTCCTAACGTGCTTCAAGCCATGGGAGAACGCGCGAATTAATTTTTAATTCTAAAATTGCGTTCGCGCTGGGCGAAACGTTACAGTTAAAACGCATCAAGCTTCGAATATGATATTAAGTCTTCGACTCGGGTAGTTGCTTCGGAGACCCTACTTAAATAAAGCGAGAAAATAATATAGAACCTAATGGTTGAACTTTAGCAACATTAGAAATATTAACTAAGAAATCAAGAGTTGACCTCGAAGGTCATGTACCAGTATAAATGCTACATCTACATGCGTCAATCGCCCTTGGTTTCGAGTCTCTTTACTATCCTTTTCCATTTCTTCTTATCTATTTCGTCTACTTACTAGTTTTTCACTCTGACGACACCGCATCCAGCTTTCTTTTTTTCGGTAGTGCACTTCTTCGCTTTCCACCTTATCCTCCCGCTAACGTTCCTTTAACCAGCTTGCTTATCGGCATTGTCACTATACATCTTAATTATCGATATATTTGTGTTCTAAGTACTTGTGCAATGCTTGGTTTGCTATACATGTCTACTATCTCTCTGTTTGTCCTTCTCTATTCTTACTCGTCTCCTTCAAAATTTTTCTTCGGCTTTTGTCTCACATATTTTGAACCTGATTTTCTAAACTTCCTTTTCATTATCCAGTTTTCGCAGTCATGCGGTACGGTTGATCCTATAATCGTGTGGTAGACTTGAATCTTTGAGGATATTGGTATATTTCTTGCACTACCATATTTGCCAGCAACCTCGTGTCGATTTCCTTCTCTTCTTTCCCTTGATTTGTAAGTGTTACTCCTACGTAATCACATTGCACGGTCCTTTAAGAAAAGGCGAACACAGCACTGCCTAGCTTGAGGCAATGATTCTTATGGCAATGGCAATGAATTATACTGAACAAAATATAAAAGCATGCTAGTGGTCCGGCATGACAACAACCAACGCAGTGAAACTCACAGTATAAATAAAACTTATTTACCTTATTCGCCTTCTAGCTTACACTCACATACACTCTAAAAAAGTGAACAGGTATCCGTTGGGACAAATAAAACATAATGGACCAATATTAAAATATAATAGGGAGGCTTTAATAGTTAAACTGTTTGAACACAATTGAATCATACATGAACATAAAGGCAAATAACGTCCTGCACGTATAAACGTTAAACCAGACTCGTCATTTCATAGGACTTTTGAAATAAATATTACAATTTTCTGCCCCCTTAAAATTCTAAGAATAATTTTCTTCGCACTACTTTATATCACAATCCTTATTTGATGAAGAAAGTTGCAAAGTATAGCTGATTCCCAAGTAACGCTGCAGTGATCTTTGTTTCCGGGCCACAATTTTTGGCCTCAGCAGGTTGCATGAAATGGAAATTGCTTGCAGGAACTTTGAATACTGATTCTCCTCAAGGGCGAAAAATCTTCGGCCTCTCCGAAACAAATTTCAGCTATAACGAGCGGGAACGCTACAAAGTGCGAATGAGAAATATGCTTGCCTGCTCCCAGCGAAAATAGCAAAACAGTCCTAGCGGTTCTTATAGTAATGGAGCGTATTCCAGCGGGCTTAAAAGCGAATCGCATAATTAGTATCATCAACTCAAAGAGACATACAAAAGCATTCTCAGTCACACATAGAAAAATACAGAGAATACAAAGGGAAAAATGCCTACCTTAAGGTAGAGAGCGGCCCAGTAAGCACGTGCAGCGAAAAAACTACATTTTCACGGCTTTATTAACTGTGGCACCGTTTCAGAAAGCCTGAAACACTTCCGAGCATTCGATAATTTTGGAAAAATAGACCTCACTGTTAAAACTCAAACAACTTAGCTTGCTGGCACGCAGAGTGTGTGCAGATTCCGTCAAACAATCCTGACCTCTTCAAAAATCCATGGAGCTAGTAATAAGAAAGGGAAGTATGCATGCATTTACGAGGACATTCTAACCTGAAAACGCTGATATCAAAAAGAGACGTTAAAACACTCGACACTCTATTACTAAGTTCAGTCGCTTTTTTTTGTCGTTATCTCTCATTACCATGTATTTGGTTTTTTTGTTAATTCATCTTTAAAGCATTCTTTTGTCTATCCTTCTAGTAGTCTAAAGTACGATGTTTACATATGCAAGACGTTGGTGTGTCTGATTGTAGATCATCCATTTACTGCGATAGGAATAGAGGGTCTCCTTGCCTTAGGTCTTTCTTCACTTTGAAGCTATGGACAATTTTCCTTTAAATGTGATCTTGTTGGTTCTGCTTCTAGTAGTCATATCCACCAGTCTCCTTATCTTGATTAATATTCTTAAGTTTTTCATTGCTACATGCAGTTTATTTTTATGTATCAAGTGATAGCCTTGTTTATAGTCCACTAACAGTATGTGAAGGCTTAAATTCCGTTCGAATGCATTGGTTTGGTTGGTCCATAATAAAGATCTGGTTTGTCATTGATCTTCTTTTACACCCTCCACTACTGCCTTTGTTTGATAATAACTCAAGCGGTTTCTAAGAATCTTTGCTAATACTTTCTAAGCTTACATCCAATAATACAATGATTCGATAGGTATTGTGGTTCAAAATCTCCCATTTTGTGTCTAGGGTAGACTAGAACATTATTTCATTACTCCCGACATTCTTTGTTCTCATCAGATCTTTGATTTTTATTTTCTATTCGCAGCATCGGTGCTTTTCCGCCTTGCGTTAGAAATGCTATTTGTAAATAATTCACCCTTGTACCCTTATTATTCTCGTGTCGTCTTACACATGGCCTCTTCGGTTGGCGCTTCCACTGTTCCATTTTTGAGGCTCTTCTCCATCTGAATGGCATACGTGCGCACTTGTACTTTCTCCTTTTTCATTCAGAAGCTGTTGATACTACACCTTTAATTAATATTTACAATTGTCAGGAGACTACATAGGCAAATTTGAAGTCCGACTAGCTGCAGTGAAGACGGCTGAGTTCTGATACAAAGCAATAAATTTAAAATTGCCAAAGGCGCAAAAGGGCCTTTAATGCAACAACTGTACCAAATAGAAAAAAGAACGGATAAACTCGAAATAAAGGTGGTCGGTTGCTCTATAATCTGAACTAAACATAGCACAATGGCCAGATTATGAGGTGTGCAGTAACCAATAACACACACAATTTTTGGTAACAAATCCATATAATTTTCATTAATATAATAACTTATACAAACGGCTTTAATATATCTAAAACGTTAATAGGGCCGGGTGCACCTCAAGCAAAAATATTACATTCAATTTCACTGATCTCCAGCAAAAATCGATGAGCTGAATTGTAAACACAGACAACATATAAATGTAAAATTACAAATGCGAGCAATGAAATACACAAACTTAAATGACATTTGCTGGTGAATATCAATATAAAGACAAGCAAAAATTCGAGGAGGATCTAATAGGCTCCAATCGGAAATGTTAGCTCTTGGCCCAATAACCGAAATCAAAACTTAACGTATGACAACAAAAATGAAAGACTTACAAGGTCCAATTCGAAAAGATCTGATCAGCTCCACTCGAAGCGTTGGCACTTGACTTGACGATTCAGTCTCGTAATCTACAAAAGCACGAATTAAGATGTATTTTTTTTTTATTTGTATAATGCCAGTCCAGCATAAACTGCTATTCACGGCAGAGTTTATTCATAGTTTTTTCGAACTACGCGCACTACTCACTAGGTTCATTTGACATAACTTATATCATTGTTTAGAGGTTCACCACGTAAGAGTTAACTAGACTGTTTTGTTATTGTTTAAAGATTTATTCACTGTCACTCCTTAGTAGATCTATTGGTAATTTTCTTTTCAATCTGGTGTGCACTGTTCTTTTACCTAGGTTATAGAATTTTGCACCGTCGCATTGGTTTATGTTGTCGTAAAATTTTCTTGATATTTTTTTGATGTGCTGTTGAATCGTTGAGATGCCGGTCTCCCTGTGCAACTGTGAGTTTCTGACGAACCATTCTGCATTGGTTATCATTCTCAGTACTTTATTTTGAATAACTTGGAGCTTGTTCAGGTTGGTCTTAGAAGTAGCACTCCAAACGCTGCATCCGTAGGTAAATAAAGGTCTTATCAAAGACGTATAGATTAAGATACCACATTTAATTTTAAGGGGAGATTTTTTGTTGATTATGGGGTATAACATACTCAGCCTTGCGTATGATTCAGATAGCTTTTTATTAACGTGTAGATTCCAGTTTAGCTTTCTATCTAAGTATATACCAAGATATCGCACAGCACTGTCCTTTGGGTTCCATTGTATCTTAGAGTTGTTGAGAAATAAGTTTGGGGGATCTAAAGGTCGGCGAAGCGTAAAGATTTTTGCTTCACATTTGTTGGCGTTTAAAGTGATCCTCCATTTGTTAAGTTGGTTTAGGTTTTTTTTGGAGATTAGAGGCTGCATTAATAATATCATGATCTTGTACGATAATGGCTGTGTCGTCGGCGTACATAGCTAGGCTTGAACCAGGTAGGGAAGGAATGTCGGACATGAATATATTAAATAGTGTGGGCCCTAGGATTGAACCTTGAGGAACACCTGCATTGATCTGACGAATTGAGGAAGTAAAGGAATTAATTCTTACTTGAAAAGTCCTGTCGGATAAGAATGAGATTAATATCTGCAGTAAATATGGCGGAATATTCGTCATTATTATTTTGTGGATAAGCCCATCAATCCAGATCCGGTCAAAAGCTTGTGCTATGTCTACGAATTGCCTTCTTCTACTAGTTCCGTGAGTCTTAGAATCTGGTGAATTGATGAGTGGGAGTTTCTAAAGCCAAACTGAAATTCCGGAATAACGTTGTTAGTCTCCAAGAATTTGCTTAACCGTGACTGTATTGCTCGTTCTAACAGTTTTGAGAGTGTAGATAACAAGCTGATTGGGCGATAATTTGCAGGATTATCGTACTGCTTGACAGGTTTTGGTATCATCAAAATTATTGCTCCTTTCCAAGCAATAGGAAAGTATCCACATCTCAAGCATGCATTGAATATCGCTGTTAGATAGCAGATGGATTTGTTTGGTAAGTTTTTAGGTACCAAGTTGGGTATAAGATCCATTCCTGAAGCTTTTTTGAATTTCAGTTTATTAATATACGATTTAACTTCAGATGGCGATATTGGATCAGTGGGTGTTATATTAGAAGGAACATCTTTGTTTAATTCGAGTTGATCGGGATAATTAGTATCAGATTGAGTAGATGGAGTGGTAAACGTTTTTTCCAGCTGCTCTGCGAAGATCTCGCATTTGCCGGAATCTTCTGAATATGTACGACCATCATACCGGAGTTGTGGGATTAAGGTTGGTTGTTTTAGTATCCTTTTGGTGGCCCTCCACATGTTGAGATTGCCAGGATCAAGAGATTCGATGTAGTTTTGGTAGGACGAAATTCTAAATTGGTCTAATTCGGTTTTTACAAGCCTGATAAGCCTGTTTAGTTGGGTCTTAATTGCTGGGTTTCGAGTACTTTGCCACTGTCTACGTGCTGTGTGTTTATCTCTTATTAATTGTTGTATGTGTGAGGGAGGAGTTTGGTCAAATCGATGTCGCTGTATTCGAGTGGTTTTAGTAGCTTGTTGAGTTGCTGACGTAATTACATCTTTGAACAATATCACCGCGTTATCTATGTCCTCATGTGAATCTAAGTTGGTGGGGCAAGTTAGCTGATTATCCATAGTAGATCGGAACTTATCCCAGTCGATGGGTCCGTTAATTAATCTTGGGAGGTGTGGGTAGTTATAGGGTAAGCAACTGAGGGTGAACAATACTGGCAGATGATCAGAATCGAGTTCCGTGAGTACTCTCTGAGTAATTGGTAGAGTTAGGTTTTTGTGTAAAATGATGTCAAGTATATCTGGTAGTTGGTTGTATCGATATGGAAAGTAAGTATATTCAGCGGGTGCAGCCACCTGTAGTGCCAGTTGAGAAGCAAAGTTATTAAGTTTTATCTCATTGGGGTTAGTCACTCTGCATCCCCAGTTAGTATGTTTACAATTGAGGTCTCCTGCAAGGAGCGTGGGATGTTGGTTTTCAAAAATTTGGTTGAGTTCGTTTTGGCTGAGTTGACTATTAGGTGGTTTGTAAGCTGATACGATTCGGAGAGTTGAGTTTTCATTTACTGTTATGCTGATAGCAACAGCTTCTAGAAAGTGTATGTTCTCCAGAGTGATTGGAGAAACAGCTATGTTTTTTTAAATTAATATTGCGCTACCTCCCCACCCAACCTCTGTTGGTCTGTCTTTCCGGTATATATGATATCCCGGTAACGTGAATTTTTCGTTTAGAATAAGGTGAGTTTCAGTGATGCATGCAATATCTATATTGTGTCTGGATAGGAATGAAATAAGTATTGATCGTTGGTTTTTAATGCCGTTTGCGTTCCAATTTAAGAGGGTTAACTTGTCTATAGGGATTCGATTATTTGCTGCCATTTTGGAATTACATTGGAATCAGGGATAAGATAAATTCTTTAATTTGTTCTAGGTGCGGTGTAATTATTTCGATAATAGATTGGAGGATGTTAGTCACAAAGAAGTTTTGATTTGTTGATTTTTGATTATTTTGGTTAGGAATATGTAGATTGGGAGCATGGGGATTGTGGCACAGGGCTGATGCGTATGTTGTATTAGACGTAATTTTCTCTCTTATCGCGTTAGGGTTTAATGGTCTGGCTACCGGGTGAGATTTGATGTATGGACATCCTATATAGTTAGCTGTATGTACCCCACCGCAGTTTACGCATTTGGGAGAATCAGTGTCTCGCTTTTTTTGACATTGTGAGTAATGGTGATTTCCGGTGCATTTCACGCATCTTGGAGATAAATGACAATAGTTTTTAGTGTGCCCCACCAATTGGCAGTTGGTGCACTGAGGGATATCATTGTTCTTGCGTCTTGGTTCAATGGCTACTACGCAATATAGTAGTCTATTCAGGTTGAATATATCATTTGTTTTCTCATTTTTGGTTAGTTCAATAGCAACTATAGGCATAGGAACCTTATTTCGGTTCAAAAGTCGCGTGGCTTTAATTACTGGGAAGTTTAAGTGTTCTAATTCAGTCTTAATCTCTTCTTCCGTTATGGAGATAGGAACATTTCGAATGATTGCAGAGATGTTAGAATTTTCAGGGTTTCTGTATGTATAATAATGAACTTTATGTTCATCATAAAACTTAGTAAGTTTTCTGTAGTCGTCTATGCTAGTCAAATTAATTTTGAATTCCTTACCTTTATAGTTGGTGGTGAATGGTTCTGTAATGGTAGATTTAATATCCGTAACTATGTTTTGATAGTTTGTGCCTTTGGGTATGAATATCGGTGGAACCTTAGGTTTTTCAGTAGCATTGTTTGAAGTGGAAGCGGTTGCTTGTGAGGAATTTGTTTCATTCTCCGATTGTAGAGCGTGGAATTTATGTTGGGAGATTAAAGTGGAAGTGTTAAATAAATACCGTTTATTAAAGTCGCTGTCATCTGGTGAGCTTAGAGGTCGTTTGAGGTTATTTGTGTCGTTATCTGTGATTTCTTGGCATTCCATTGTAGTTGAATTTGCGGTAACATTGTTCGTCTTATAAACTATGTTCGGAGGTCTGAGCAGAAATTTATTTGTATCAGTCATATTTATGTGTGCACTTTAGTATTTATAAACAAGTCTCGTGTAGAACTACTATCTTTATGAGATAGGGCACTGCGCTGCAATCTGCTGATTGCAGCGCGTTGAACTCGCTCGTTCCACTTTCAGTAATGTGGAGCTGATTGCTAATTGGTAGGTAAAATGATAATAATCAAAGAGGTACTGGATCAGCTACGCACTTAACGGAAGAAACTCAAACACAACCATACTCGAGCTCGTTACAAGCGGAACCGAATTAAGATGTATAAAAGGCAAAATAAAGCTTGTTATCAACTTTAAGCACAAACAAGGGGGGGCTGGAGAAATGATACTTACTTTAATTGCTTAGGATCCCAAGCTGCAATTAAAACACCAAATTGTCTCACTCGGGCACTGCCCAGGCGAGTCACTATCAATCGCAAATCAGGGGGGTCGCCTGCCAACTGCAGTCGAAGACGGCGTGAGTTCTAAAGATGGAAAGATTGGCGCCATCGATTTATGATAACAAAAAAACGAAGCCTTAACCCCTTGATTCAGCGATTGTTAGATTTCGCTCCAGCTAAATCGGAACACTGAGAAATTACTAGAAATGCGCAAAACCGGAGTCAAACAATCAAGTGTAATCAAATATGACAAGTTCGTTTTATTCACTCATAAGGTTGGGCACACACATAAAAAGATACACATAGGTAAAAAGTTTCAGGCCTGCATATGCATTGTAACTGCCCCAAGGATCGTTGTTCACAAAAATAGGGTGGCCAAATTAAAACACCAGATTATAAAATTTACGGAAATTCCTGCGGCTCCCGGATAGTGACGTTAATGTAAAATAGTAAAATTACAGCGGGCGTCCGCCTCAGGAATTTCTATACTGTTGTACAAATAATAAATAAATAAATATCACAATCCGCAGCAAGAGTAGAACTGCGGCGAGGGGAAGCCTCTTACTTTACACATTAAAAAAAAATACGCCATCAAGTGATGCGTCCAGACCATTATCTACATATCTCGAGCCAGTTTATCGCGCTAATCTTACTTTAAAAGCCAAAATACTTTAGGCAGTCCTTCGTCGATTGAGCCGTACAACAGAAGCACAAATTAATAGGGCAGTAAGGTTACCTTAGGCTGATTTGAAGTTATCTTCGCGCGAACAGCATTGCAGGAACGGGCTTCTGGGGACGAGCAGTTCGCCAGGTAAGCGCGTCGAGATACGTTATCGCAGAACGCAGCGGCCACAAGGCGGGATTTCCAAGTCTTAAAGAAGACCCATCACGAGGTAATCGAGATATAACTGGGGTCCAGAACGTGATGTTCAAGTCGTGGTATTCGCCTATGTGGGGCCAAGTCCGAGATGTAAGAGCGTACTTGGGGCCCAGCACGAGGTAATCGAGATATAACTGAGGTCCAGAACGTGATGTTCAAGTCGTGGTATTCGCCTATTTGGGGCCAAGTCCGAGATGTATGAGCGTACTTGGGGCCCAGCACGAGGTGGGGACTACATTATTAAGAAATAAACGTTAACGGGCACTCGAAAAGGGGATGAAAACGGTCCTACTTACAATAAGTTTCCCCAAATGGTTCGCTCGGAAATTTTGACGTCAAAAAAGGTCTGCACCTAGCAGAATCTCCAAATTCACATACGGAGAAATGTCGAGACGCTTACAAATCCCCTAACTGAAGGGTGAGAAATGCCTAGACAACCATAAGCACCTTCTCCAGAATGGCGACGTCGACCAGCGCCAAAACTTCCGCGACCTTATTCGATCGAATGCCGGAACAAGATGACCCAATTTCGCATCGCGAGCGCTCAACAATGAGCCAAGGCTGCGTATCAAGAATGTGCAGTGCCCAAACGCAATTCGAAAAGCATCGAACATACAATAAATCGGAAATTATTGGTAACCAAAATCTCGAAAATACAGTAAGGCGAAAATTGACGGTAACAAACCGGATAAGGATTTGAAAAATCACAGTCGAGAATTGACAACGCTTAACACAAATAATTAAAATGTATCTTCGTGAATGACCAGTGACTGTCTTACTACGAAGAATTTACCTCTCCTTGGACACAGTTAGCAGCAAGGTGTCCACATTAAATTTTTCCAAGAATGAATACGGATGCGGGGACCGTCTATACCGACGAAATGGTGGGTCCACCGTGGCCTCAATTACCGGCAATACCTAGGCTTGGGGCAAGAAGCATTCCTCGAAGGGATGTTAGGTGAAAAATCCTTCCAGTTTAAACCGCGGCACAAGAAAGAGAGGAAGGGAGACGAACAAGGGCCAGCTATTATCAGCGGTAAAATTTTCTGGAAAATCTGGAAATACTACAGAAGTGTGTAAAATTCTGCTACAACGAAAGAGCAAGTAAAAGTTTCTATGTGAACTTACCCCAAAGGTCGAATTTGAGCCGATAAAGGAAACTCGACCCGCCAATGCAATATGACAAACTAGTCCGTCGGCCTAACGAGGAATGAACTTTTTTCTAAACGTCGCTTTTGGAATGAATTCACCTTCTAGTGAGTGCTGCAAAAACATCATCCGCAATATTAATGCACCAGGTGATAAGAATAGTACGTCGTGCAAAGCTACGTTGCACGTCTAAATTCCATTCAGACAACCAACGGGCAAAGCCAGAATCACGATGGGGGAGGTTTGAAATATACTGGGTAACCAACTTAAATGTATGCAGCTTTAAGCAGGCGAGTATGCAACACACATTACATTTCAATGGCGAATGCTGCATATTTATCTGCTTCATGCTGCGTACATTTAGGTTGGGCAACCTGTATACGTCAAGTAACTTTTAGCTCGTAATACTATTTAATATACCGGACCAATATATTCAAATCCTCTTCGAAATTCCTACCAAAGAGCTTGTTTTGATCTTCAAATAATAGGGCCTTTTCAAGTTTGTATAGTTGCTTCTTTTTGTTTTTTATATTCTTGCTCTTATAAGACTCTTCTATTTATAACAGTTTTCATTCTAGTTGATTTCGTTGCATTCTCCGCATCTGTGGGCACCTCCGTCATTCTTAACTTTGCTTTATTTACACTCATCATCACACCTTGTATTTTAGTGGCCTTACCTAGTATATTTTCTATTATTTCTCTTACCACTACTTCAATCTGGGTCCACTCTGTTTCTATGCCGTTTAGTTGTGGTTGCGCTTCTAATTTTCTTATCATTTCTTTATCAAAGAGCATTAAAATGTGACTATGTTGAAGCCGGCTTACCTCATATTTTCTTCAATTTTTAGTAAAAATTAATTGTACTCAATTCAGAACACATTAAAAATAGGAAAAATATCGAATTGATTGCCGTAAAGTTTGAAATAGTAAAAAGAAAAGGGTAGGTAGGTATAAAGCCGTACTATTAACGTTAGGAATTTACGACGTAAATTATTTTTGCTGGAAAATGGAGCAAAGCATATGCACTAAATAAAGTATAGAATAATCGAATACTGTTATCCTCTACAGAATTGTTTGTATTCGTTAAAGTGACATTACTAATAGTGGTTAAGTAGAGGACCTTCAAGGGGTAATCATGAATATTAAAATTATCGTTGTTTATCATACCATATTTCATTAAGTGGCAGTCAGTTTGGTTGCCGAATCGGTCAATTCCAGGTCTAATCATTAAAAAATGAAGAATAAACTAATCGACATTCACACGGAACTACATTACATATATATCTTATCAAAATGTTTAGGATTGGCGTCATTTACTGTGAAAGTAAATTCTAAAAGTATATCTTTAACATCCCTAAAAACTTTTAGCTTTTATAAAATATTCGTTTATGTATCGTTGGCAACTGTGCTGGTCTCATCGATTACTACAGACTATCTAAATTTGATTTTGAATAAAGAAGGGATGTCTAAGTACTTGGATTTCCTTAGGATAATGTTGTATAATGCAGCGCTAGTTATGTAGTATTAAACGCCGACTCCTAGTAGATAAAGTTTATCTCCTTGCCGGAGCCGCATTGTATTATCTTATCATGTGCTGATGTATTTCCTATGCAGAGATTACCTGCAAGGCAGCTTCTGTATTTAGTTTTAGTTGCATGTCATAATTAAAACTTGTATTGTTACGACTCCGTCGGTAATTTAAGTTTTTCAATAAAGAACATTTTTAAAAACTTGTATCGACGTTAAACAAACATCAATGGCGCAGTCTTGTGGATTTTTGGCAAATTAAGAGCGAATATCTTAATTTCCAAAAGAAACCTGCTACTCAACCCCGCTGGTCCGAAGCATTTCAACAATCAAATGCCGAAGCCCCGCAACTGAAGTTGGTACCGCCGAGCGGAAAGAACAAGCATCGTCTGAAGTCGAGGCACCACCAATTCCAGTCACCCCCATTCATTGTGAATGCCTGATTATTGGAATCGACCCTTAAACAACGCAGCTATGAAAGCGTAAGCGTAAAATTTTACATATTATTGCAAGTGAAAGTGCAACGATTTGCTTTTATTGAATAATTTAATATTTACTAACATTATTAGCTTTAAGCAATTAGTTCTAAGATTGGGTAAGTGCAAAACGAGATGAGATACTGGCGTACACGTTAGGTGTGCTTAATAATTCAGCCAATCGACTTTGCACTTATGCGTAGGTACCCTGATTAGGTTAATTTTAAGGCCCTACTAACGTAAAAATAAATAATTAATGATTGATACGGACACTTCGTCAGAAAGTGAATCCGAACAAGTGAACATATTTGAACAATCAACTTTAGTAAATCGCGTTATTTTAAGACCTCCACGTTTAACGATGGCAAACGAACAAAATCAAGTGCCTGCAGAACAGCTGGAACAACCGCAACCGCGAATGTTTAATGCGTACCCACCTGGATTTCATATGAGTATCTTAAATGAAATACCTACATTTTCCGGAAATCCATCCGAACTAAGTGAATACATTCGCGCTGTCGAAGACATCTTTGTACAATTTTGGCAAGCTCAAGATCCAAATGCATATATAAATAAACTATTGTTATCTGCTGCTAGAAACCGCCTAAAAGGTGCAGCGTTAGAAATTGTAACGGGATACACTTTCATTTCATGGGCAGATTTAAAATCAACTTTAATTAGCAATTTTGGAGATCAAAGGTCTGAATTAAATTTACAAATTGACATGACTAGACTCAAACAAAGTACTAGAGAATCACCAATCGATTTCTTTAATAAAGTCAGATCGCTTTTAGCAATTTTAAACTCAAAAATTTCACTGGGAAACGAAGCCCAAGCTATTAAAGATTATAAACTAACAGCATCAAAGGACTTAGCGTTAAAAGTATTTACAAGTGGTTTATTGGAACCCCTCGGTAGCTTTACAAGAGGCAGAGCACCTCAATCGTTAGAACAGGCAATTACAATTGTTAAAGAGGAATTAGACATTCGTTATTTTCAAGGTTTAAACAAAAATAACCCCCCGAATAATTTCTCGCAACCAAAATTTTCATTGCAAAGACCACCTACTTTCCAAAATTATCAAAAACCATTCAACATGCAACCGTTAACGCATACTTTAACACATCCAAATTATAACCAACAAAATCATTTTGCCAATTCAAGGCAACCACAGTTTAAACAAAATGCTACACCTACATTTAATTACGGAAATCAAAGTCAAACTCCTAATAGACAATTCCAAAAACCTCCAACAGATGTTTTCGCCCCAAAACAAAATTATGTACCAACATTTAAGCCAGAACCCATGCAGACAAGTACGATACAAAAACGCCCTGCATCGCAACAATTCAAAAGAACACAACCACCACGACCATTAAATCAAAATTTCAATTCAAACTTCCGACCAACTAATTACATACAACAATCTAATCAACCACGAAATTTCCATGCCCAAGAATTATTTAACCCTGATTTTTCCGAAACCGGATACTTTCAGGAGTTTCTAACTGAAAACGTTGAACCAAATTATGAATATTACAGTCAAGATACTGAATCACATCAAGAAGAATTAGACCAAACCCTTGACTTCTTCCAAGAACCAGAACCAAATTCAGAATACGAGGAACCCGAAAATGCCGTAAATTTTCGCTAAAAGCCTCGGTCGAATCTTTTTCAATCAACCCAAAATCGAATTTACCCTACATTGTTATTCCAAAAACAAATGACAAGTTACTAATTGACACAGGAAGTTCACGCACAATTCTTTCACCTGAATTTGCATATAAACATTTCCCGGAATTAATATATGAACACCCTTTCGAAATCACCACCTCTCATGGAACTACCCATCACAATTTAGTTGCAAATGTGCCTATCCAAAATTTATTTTCTGAAGAAGGAACACATTTATGTTACCTGTTTAATTTTCACACAGAATACGTAGGATTAATAGGAACGGATTTATTAGCTAACCTACCAGCAAATATAGACTATAAATGGATGCATATCCAAACCGATAAAACAACAATACCCTTTTTCTACAATCGGCAAAAATTAAAAATTGAGGAACAAAAACGCAATCAATGTAATTTTTCAAAAATTAAACCGTCTAAAACTAGCCTAAAAATTATTGAAGTACCTCCCCGTACAGAACAAATTGTCGTATTACCTGCCGTAGGAAAAGATGGCAATAAACTAGCTCCAAAGATACATTTTACTGAACATATTTCTATGCCTTCAGCTATTGTAGCATTAAAAAATCTGGTGTGATACACTCACACAACTTCCTTTTACAGTGTTCTTATAATTGGTCAAAAATTTCATTTTTAATTTTTTGCCATTTGTCAAAAATTTTCAAAAATTACAAATACTACAAAAACGGTACAAAATAGAGCGTTAGTTGAAGAGACAAATTCTCTCTAGAATTTTAAGGTGAATTCAAAAATGTAATAATATACCGGGTGTTTTATTTAAAATAGGAGTTAATAAAAAAAATAGAAAAAAAACAAAAGAAACCCAATTTAGAAGTATTCAACTGGAAAATCACCTATTTTACATCAATACACATTAAAAATGTAGTAAAAATGTAAAGTTTAAAAAAAATCGTTAGAGCCGTTTTTGAAAAAATCGAAAAAAATTGAAAAATCTCAAGAGTAAACACCTACTTCCGGTTATGCGATTTTCTTTAAAAGCCTGCTGTCTCATCTACATAGTACACGAAACTTATATATGAAGTTTCAACGCCATACCTCTTTTCGTTTTTGAGATATTCTGTTCACAGACAGACACACACACACACAGACAGACAGACAGACAGACCAATGAAAAAAAATATGTTTTTTGGGATCAGGGGACTCTAAAACGTGAAGATCTGTTGAAAACTCAATTTCGAATTTTTGGGGTGAATCCAATACTTCCTTTATAGTAAAAGGAAGTAAAAATAATTGGTTTCGAACTAGCCTGATAAATACATCTGATAAACCTCAAACCCTAATTATTTCTCAACCTCTTATTTTAGAAGAATACACCCCTGCTAAAGACAACATCCAAATCAATAATCATAACGAATCAATAACCAATTTAAAACAAATACTTTTTCAAAATTTAAAATCAAATTTAAGACTAGATCATTTAAATGATGAAGAACGAACGTTACTAACAAATCTTTGTCTAAAATATAAAGAAATATTTTACTCTCCTGACATTCCTTTATCGTCAATGAATTTACCTAAGCACCATATTAGAACAAAAACCGATACACCAATTTTCACGAAAATATATCGGTATCCCCACATACACCGTCAAGAAGTCAAAAGACAAATCGACAAAATGATAAAAGAAGACATAATAGAACCAAGCGAATCACCGTACAATTTCCCCATTTGGATCGTTCCAAAAAAATTAGATGCCTCGGGAAAACAAAAATGGCG
Source organism: Agriotes lineatus (assembly GCA_940337035.1). NCBI lineage: Eukaryota > Metazoa > Arthropoda > Insecta > Coleoptera > Elateridae > Agriotes > Agriotes lineatus. Next base: position 82,150,069 of record OW679203.1, read on the forward strand.
CATCGTCATCGATTACAGACGCCTTAATGAACAAACTATTGACGACAAATTTCCTTTACCAAGAATAGAGACTGTACTAGACAATTTGGGCAGAGCCAACTATTTCACAACCCTTGATTTAGCTTCCGGTTTTCACCAAATTGAATTAGAAGAAAAAGATAGAGAAAAAACAGCTTTCTCTACTGAAGAAGGCCATTGGCAATTTAAACGCCTCCCTTTCGGTTTAAAGAATTCCCCCGCCAGTTTTCAAAGAGCAATAAACACTGCATTAACAGGATTAACCCCTAACGAATGTTTAGTTTATCTAGATGACATAGTCATTTTTTCAAATTCATTACAAGAACATATCACCCGGCTAGAAAACGTATTTAAAAAGTGTAGAGAAACAAATATCAAAATCCAATTAGACAAATCAGAATTTCTCCACAAATCAATAAAATATTTAGGACACATTATAACCCCTGAAGGAGTTAAACCAGACCCTTTAAAAATCGAAGCAATAAAAAATTTTCCTTTACCTAGTACCAGAACTGAGATAAAATCATTTTTAGGACTTTTTGGCTACTACAGAAAAGTTATCAAAGATTTCGCGAAAATAACTAAATTTCTAACTCATTGTTTAAAAAAAGAAAACAAAATTATTCACACACAAGATTTTATAGACTCCTTTGAACATTGCAAAAATCTTTTAGCTAACGAGCCAATTTTAAAATACCCAGACTTTACGAAGCCTTTTGAACTGACCACAGATGCCTCAAAATATGCACTTGGTGCAGTTCTCTCACAAGAAGGAAAACCAGTAAGTTACGCTTCACGAACACTCAATGACACGGAACAAAAGTATAGTACTATAGAGAGAGAATTATTAGCTATAGTATGGGCAACAAAACAATTTAGACCTTACTTATTTGGCACCAGATTTACCCTTTTTACAGATCATAGACCATTAGTTTGGCTACGTAATCTCAAGGAACCAAACTCGAAATTAACGAGATGGGCTTTGAGACTCGAAGAATTTAATTTTGATGTAAAATATGTACCTGGAAAAACTAATAAAGTGGCAGATGCCTTATCCCGAATCCAAATTCACCCCTTATCAGTCACTGAAGAAATTCTAGACGATATTGACAGAATTATAGATAACCCCAGTAGATTCGATACACCTATTTTGGAAGAACCAAATTGTAGTATGATACCTAACCGTTCAGAAACCCCTAACATCGACGACCTTTTTGAAATACCTGTTGTCACAACGCCTATAAACGATAGAGAAAATTCATTAGTGGACACAGTTCACACTCAAGAAAGCTCAACCCCCGCGATCGATATCAGTGAAAAACCTCTTCAGCATTTTGGCAAACAAATTGAATTTATCGAAGCTAATTTGCCCAGAAATATTCAAGTCACTAAATTCGACGGTAATGTACATTATTCAGTTTTTGTAAACCCCAATAACAAACGATTAAAATTTAGCGAATTGCTAATAGAACACTGCGAACCTAAAGTTCATTATTATTGTCATTTCCCCAACGACTCTTTATACCAAGAATTTTCAGAATATGTAAAATCAATCACAAACGAAAATACACCTAAATTCCACCGATGTATGACTCAAGTCAGATACATCACAAATCTAGACGAGCGACAGCAACAAATTGCAAATTATCATTGTGGAAAAACGAATCATAGAGGAATTTTAGAAACCATAGAACATTTACAACGTAAATATTACTGGAAAGGAATAAATACAGACATAAAGAATTTCATTAATAATTGTCAAAATTGTAGTACCCAAAAATATAATAGGAACCCCATTAAGCAACCGTTACATTTAACCCCAACTTTTAATCGTCCTTTTCATACCGTACATATGGACATATTCCAGATCAAAGGAATAAAATATTTGACACTTATAGACGCCTTCTCGAAATTTGTCCAAGCCTATCAATTGCGATCTAGCAACATGATCGACGTTACCGATAGACTCTTTTACTACATTACTACTTATACTGCCCCCAATGTTTTAATTGCCGATAATGAATTTAACAACCAACCATTTATGCATTTTTTACAATTACATAAAATTCAGTTTCACGTTACAACACCGCACCACCACCAATCGAATTCCCTTATAGAACGTTTCCATTCAACGCTTATCGAACATTACAGGCTTTTAGGAGAAATGCCAGAGCAGAGAAAAATTCCTTATTGTGTCATGGCCTATAACCATTCGATACATTCAAATTTAAAATTAACCCCATTTGAAATACTATTTGGTCACACAGACGGACAAAATCCTTTTGACTTAGATTACGAAAAAACTTTTATTGAAGACTATGTAAATAATCACAAAGAAAAAATGAAACATTTATATGACAACATACAGAATAAACAAATAGTCACCAAAGAAACACGTAACGAAAAAATTAATCAACCCCGAAAAACAAAAACATTTAAATTAGGAGACCAAGTATACATTAAAACTAACAATAGAAATAAAAAAGAACCCAAATTTACAGGACCTTATATAATTGACAAAGTTTACGAATATGATACTTATGACCTAAGAAATATTCCCACGAATGCCATCCTCAAAAGACATGCAAATGAATTGATGCCATTTCCAGGACAATTTCGGTCATCCTCCTCTTCCTCACCTGGAACGAGTGCACAAGCGACATAACAATGAAGACTTTAACTGACAACCCTGGATTATACCCCTTACAAAAAGGTAAAGCACTACTCAAAGAATCTGAATGGACTTTGATTAAAATTCTTAACTATACACCCATGTTAAATGACTACCAAATTCTTAGAGAAAATCTCTTAAAATCAATTTCACTTCTAGAAAACAGAAATTACCCCTTAGGACACAGACGCTTTGTAGAATTAAAAGATATCTTAATTAACCATAATAATCAGTTGTTAATTCTTAAACAATATTTAAATAAAGCTGATCAATTATTAGACCAATTATTTCCTGAAACTCAAACTAGGCAAAAACGAGGATTAATAGATGGACTAGGTACCGCGATAAAATTTGTCACAGGCAATTTAAACGCAGAAGACGGACAACATTATGAAAAAATGATATCCAAATTAACACACGATTCTGAAATCCAGAAAAATTTATTATTAGAACAAGCACAGATTTTAAACAGCACTTTATCATCAATAAAGACCCTTTCTGAAAATCAAAAACTATTAAATGATAATCTAAATAAAATTCTTCTCAACAATGTGAAAATAGAACAAGTAATAGCTGAAACGTCAACTTATTCGATAATCAATCAATCCATACAATCGCTTCAATTGTTTATTAATTTTTGGATAGAACTAGAAACAGCTCTAACTTTTGCTCAAAGGCAACAATTGCACATTTCCCTTATAGATAATAACGAACTTATCCAATCACTTAACAACATAACTAAACATTTAAATCAACTTCAAGACCATAAGATAAAGAGCTTAGCCCTTCCATATCAAGGAACTCATGAAAACATCCACTTATACGAATCCATTATAACTACAAAAGTTTACCAAAAGAATAACATTTTTGTATTCATTTTCGAAATCCCATTGGTTAAACCCTTCTTCGAATACCAATTAATAAAGCTAATTCCCTTTCCTGTTCAAATTGAAAATAATAAATTTCGTATGATTATACCTTCTTATAACACATTACTGTATAACACAAATTTCAGCATTCCTGTTGAAATCAATCATTGTCAACAGACGTCACTAAATTATTATTTTTGTGCTCACGATAATCATTTCAGCATTCCGAATTCCAAGCTATGCGAAACGCAACTTCTGTCTTTTCTTGACAATCAAACATGTCAACCATATACCTTTGAGTTGACCTCAGTAAAAACCCTGAAAATCGATACAGCAACGTGGCTAATTAGTTCACCGACTAAAATTGTTCTAGATACACAATGTAATCAGATAATAAAGAAAATGGAAATTATAGGAACAAGATTAATACATTTAACGCCTGATTGCTCCGTTCTAATAAACCATGACGAATTACTGTTCGCTATGAAGTCCTCTTCAACTAAAGAAATAGATTTAAATTTACCAAGTATCAGTAAATTACAGATCTTTGATTCTCAAGTAGTCAATATTTCAAAAATTGATTTGACACCTATTAATACGCAAGAATTAGTCAAAAGTCAACTAAGACTCACTCAACAAAAGGAAAAACTACTCCAAAGTGACACCGCAATTATGCCGAGCTTACATTTAGGCTCATTTATTATAATATGTTTAATCTGTATTAGTATTATAAGTAGCATAGTATATGTATATTGTAAACGTGACTCTTTGAAAACGAAACTAAGAACCTATTTTGAAAAACAAAATGAAAACTCAAGTTTAGAAAATAAAGTAATTAGTTCATCTTTGCTACAATGCAAAACTTAAACTTAAATATAGTTTCCCTATATTTAAGATTCTTTGCGCGGAAGAGTTATGTAGTATTAAACGCCGACTCCTAGTAGATAAAGTTTATCTCCTTGCCGGAGCCGCATTGTATTATCTTATCATGTGCTGATGTATTTCCTATGCAGAGATTACCTGCAAGGCAGCTTCTGTATTTAGTTTTAGTTCGTAGCTGCATGTCATAATTAAAACTTGTATTGTTACGACTCCGTCGGTAATTTAAGTTTTTCAATAAAGAACATTTTTAAAAACTTGTATCGACGTTAAACAAACATCAATCGCTACTCATCAATTTGCTCTGTAATCAATTATACGGTTTTACTCTGATGAAAGTATGGATCGCTATTGCAAAAACTGACGTTCATCTTAAAGCAATATCTGGCTCTGTCAAGAGCAAATCTGTAATGTCACGTTGCACAGTTATGATTCTTTTGTGGTTAATAATGATAATCGGAAGTTGCATTGGTATGCTGCTAATGTACTGTAAGGATGTTATACAATCGATTGCAGCAATTACTTATGTAATAGGTCGATTTTACAATTGGGCAATGCAGTTGTTATTTTGCTGTTATATTTTACTGCTCCAACGACGTTTCAAAACGTTGCATGATTTTTGGAAGGCACATGTAGATAAGAGCACTATTAAACATGTCAGTCACAACCACAATGAATTCGCCTTAAATATGACGGTGCACCAAGAGCTAAGCGAAATAGCTCTAGTCACAAATACAATCTTTTCAATTCCTATGTTACTTAACATGGGTATAACTGCCTATTCTCTTGTGCTTCAGCTATTGTCAATAAGTGCATACGCGTACTTGTCAGACCCCATTGACAAAAATCTGCTTAATCATTTATGTACGGCATATCTATACGGATTTGACCTTTTGGTCTTAATTTTGTGCTGCGGATACCTTAGTAAACACGTAAGTAATTTTAGTTTTCATAGTTAGTCTTCTATAAACAATTTTGTTTTATGTGTATTTTTCACTTCCTACTTGTTTAACCACAAATGTTGCAAAACTTAAATATCTGTCTTCAATGCATATGAAGCTATCAGTTGTATGGGGAAACTCTGCTTAGAATAGGTAACAGTAGCTTAACGTGAGGGAGGGGAGCTGTGGACTAAAATAGAGAGAAACTGCAAATAAAAGTCAATAAGTTAAGAACTCTATTAAGATAGCATTCTTAATAATACATTTAAGCGAGGACCAGCTGAACGCCAGAATCACAACAAACAAAGGTAACAAAAAATCTCGAAGAATTATACCTGCATGTGGCGTCACGTCGCGTCGCCCGGAAAGCCAGAATCCTGGGAGTTGTTCGCCTGTGGAGTAGTTCGAATGGAGCCCCTATTTCACAACAGCATTACTTGCTGGTTACCATAAAACTGGTGGCAATTCATGCATGAAAAAGATGCTTAGCTAAGTATATTAACATGTCCAAAATTTGCAGTTAATCAAACAATAAAAACAGCTTCAGCAGCAAGAGGAAAATATCTGGAGGTGGTAGTGTCCCATAGCAGGAAAGAATTGGTCGATAATTGTGGGTTCTCAAATGGAAGTCATACTTGACGACTGGAAATTGGGGGATGGGATACCTTTCAAGGCTGCGTTGGCTACTCTAATAAAAAATGTAGACAGCCTACGAGCAATTTGCGTTAATCTACACTCTGACAGCGAGACGTGTTTGAGGGGCTACACCGGCATTCGGGGTGTCCTCTAAATGTAGCCGGTCGGATATCGATATGAAGTTTCGCGGTACTCAAACGTAACGCTAACGTAATTTCAGATGGTTAGGTTGCACTTCGATGTATTTGACAGAATTGCCACTATAAAGGTTTCCAAAATAGCTACATTCACGGAATGATAACGGTTACTTACGTTCAACAGCTCTGCTTGAAGTCAATTGCCCGCTTGGTGCTAAAAGGGGTTCAACGAAACATTACCACCTTCATTAAAAAGCCAGTGGCGAAGTCAAATTTTAAACTGACCTAATATGTTGAGAAATATGTATGAAACTACAGCTTAGGTTGGTGGTTTTAAAAAGTCCGAGGCTGTATATAAGGCTTAGACAAGAAAAGTAAAACTAGTGAATTGACATTAATGCTATAGTAAACATGATTTAAAAATATGGATTCCTATAAAAGATCAATTTTGCGATAATCATTTGTACTAAATCGAAATGTTCCTTAACACCAAAAATTTAAAGAAATTATAATAACTTGAGACACCGTGGATTAACTATGAATATCTTTTTCTAATCGAGTCCCATCGTGGCAGCTTTTGGCTCGACCGATGTAGGTCCGTCAATTTCTATTTTCTATGTAACAAACACAACAAGAAACAATTTCTAGTCAATAATAGATATTAATATCGTCCCTGAGAGTTAGTAATGGGGTGTTGCTAGCTATTGTGCCCGTTCTCACTAATTAGCAGTTGGTTATAACACTGGTGTAGGGCAAGTACGTACAAGGTGAGTCCTAGTGATATGATCTGATGGTGGGACGTCTGTGTTTCAACAGATTTGTTTATTTTGTATTCCAAGTCACTTGGGACAATATCGCTGTTTTTTTTTTAAGGATCTTTCAGTTACATTGGCGACTCGATATATTTTATTACTGGTCGAGTTGTTATTACAGAAACCAAATTGAAAAGTATTCTGAAAAACACGTGAGATGATTGGCAACTAGAATATAGGCCAATACGAGGTCTTCTTATAGGGCTAGTTGCCGAGTCCAGGAACCATAATTGCCTCTGTAATATAATGGCTTACTTATATACTTTGCTTATTCTTCTTTCTCTTCTTAAAGTGTCTTATGCTTTATTTGCATTTTTATATTATTAATAATAACCAGCTGACTCGATATAACGAGACCAAAGACCTTGGTGTTCTTTCCGATAAGAAGTTATCCTTCAACATTATCACATGTTTATTTATTTATTTATTTATTATTATTTTAACTGCAACCAACAGCCAACTACTGGCCATTTACAGGTGAGGAGGATACATATAACAAAATAACATAATTACAAATTCGTGAAAGTGCACACTTGATTATCTTCAAGTACTTCCAATATAGCAAAACATATCTATAGTTAAAAAAAGTAATGCGACAGTATCAATAATGAACGTAATCAATTATTCTATGGATGATTCTACAAATATGACTGTAGGAAGAACACAGCTACACAGGTGTTGTATGGGTAATAACCTAATAATAATAGAACAACTTAGCTCAAAATTAGATGCAACCTAGACGAAAACTTAAACCTAAACCTAAACTCTAACTTAAACCCAAACCCAGACTCAAACTTTAACCCATACTTAAATTTAACCTGATTAGGGCTGCAGTGCAAGTAGACAGTGCTCTTTAAAAACATTATACAAAACATTAAATATATCTACAGTGTCAGCAATTGTGTTGTATACAGTACAAGATCTATACAAAGGAGAACTCAACAGAATATTAGTTCTCGCAAAGCTCAAATAAAATAAAGATCTATACCTTGATGTAGATTTAGGAAGACAAAAACACATTTTATTGAGAAAATTCTAGCATGACAAACAATATAGATTGAATTTTGCGTGAATAAGTAACAACAGAGCACTTGCTAAAGTTATAAAATAATACATTTTTTTAACTCCAATTAAAAAGGTTTTGAATATTTCGTTGCATTGTTTCGCACGCACTATCTACTTCAATATTTATCAATATTTTAAAATCATCTGCAAGTAATGCGTACTTCGCACTCTCTTCTACCTGGGGTAGATCATTAATAAATAACAGAAACGACAATGGGCCCAGAATAGACCCTTGAGGCACTCCAGAAATTGCACCATACCTCTCCAACAGGCTGCCATTGTAAACAACTATTTGATACCGTTCAGTTAAATATGATCTGAAAAATTCGACCAAGGTACTGGAAACCAAAATTAGACAACTTTTTTAATAATATTTCGTGGTTGACTCGATCAAAGGCCTTAGCGAAGTCGGTGTATACCTCATGAACCTGCATGCATTTGTCTAAGGCCTCACACAGTTCCTGAGTAAAATTAACCAAATTTGTCAAAGTTGATCTTTTCGGCATAAAACCATGTTGTTCATCGACAATCAGAAGCTTTATACGAAAATATTTTAATGTGTAATACTTTTTAAAAAATCTTAGAAACAGCCTGTAGCAGAGAGACAGACAATTCTGTAATTAGCAACGTTAAACACTGGACAAACTATGGAAATTTCCCATTTTTTAAGATACTCACCCTGTTTTAAACAAAGATTGAAGATTATAGCCAAAGGTTCGGCGAGAAACTCAGAGTATGCCTTGTAGATATTCATGAGTACATCATCAAAGCCGAGTGATTTCTTATGTTTACATAGTTTTAAGGCACCCTTAATGTCATCTACAGTTATTTTATCAATGAAAAAATTTGATGCAACATCCTCTTCCTTAATGTGATTATTAGTAATAACTGTAGATGAAGTATGCTGGATATATACCAACTCAAAGTTTTTTGCAAACCCATGCGCAATTGTAGTATTAGTTTCCAGCCGGTCCTCATTAAACTGCAAGTAACCATTTTCAAATTTAGATTTTCCTTTGGCTTTAATGAAAGACCAAAATTGATTAGAATCATGCTGTATATTTTTCTCAAGCACGGCACGGTAGCCTTTGTAAGCAACTCTAATTTCTAATTTTATCTGTTTTCTTAAGTTTTTAAATTTCAAAAGTAATTCATTTTTAGGTGACTTTAGCTGTTTGCGGATTCTACTTTTCTTCTGGATATCTTTTATTATCGACCTAGTGAACCACATGGGAAATTTATTTTTCGTAGTATTTGTTTTCGGAATTGTGCCATCTAGAGCTCTGTACATGAGTTCGTAAAATTTTTCAACTGCATCAATAACAGTTGAATATTGACTTAATATTTGCCAGTCATTATCACGCAATAGATGATACAACTCCAAAAAATTTCCTTTCTTATAATTATACTGCTGGTTATAAACAGATTCGATTTTATCAGCTTTTATCTCAGAGAACAATCAACTGCTGGGTGATGATTTTCCTACTAGTGCACAAATGGGTTTTCCGACTTGAAAACTGATACTTCAACATGTTTCATTTGCAAGTAAAATGCTACCATTTATTATACATAATTGCAAATAGTTTTCCAATATTAATGCCCTGAAAGCTTTGTATTTTTTGCTAGTCAAAAGTAAACTTGAATACTGTGCACTGATTTGGATGCTGTATTACGATTATTATGAATATCAGATTGAAAAGTTTTAAAGGTAGTTTTTCAAATTTCTTTGGCTTAAGACCTATAAAGAGTATCCTGCCAGAGGTTTTCCCAATATTCTACTACGTGACACATTTGAAACGGCATCAAGTTGTGTTATATGTTTTATTTAAATTAATAGAAAGCATGATAAATTGTCGGCTTATTTTGGTTAAATTAAATTCGACATTCCCAGAATCGGTACTAGGAGAAATGGTTATACATTTTTATGGGCCCAAGTCAGTTATAAATCTTTGACAAATCAAATATTATCTACAATATAATTTAAACTACAGTCGTTTCCTATTTCAATGTATTACCAATTCTAAATAATTCTACACTTTTTATGCTTCACGTAGCACGTAGCGCTATTGTGAATTGTCTATCCTAAATTTCCCAAGGTTTCTCAAATGTTTGGGCGGGGTGCTATTCTTTTTCGGCCATTTGCCAACGTGTTCTCCTGCAGGAAGACATGCAAAGTGAGCTACATTTGTGAACCTAAATGTCCCATTTTTTGGAAATTTTCGCTTGCATCATGTATTGAGAATTCACTTTGATATTGTGATTTCGCTCAAGAAGTATTAATGGAGTTCTTGGAAGAGATATTTTTCGTGGATTCTCAAAATCAGACATGTTTCTGGATTTCCACCTGTGCGAGCGTGTGTTACCATTTTGGCAAACGGCGCCAAAAACATCTCGACGGTAGGCTTCCTTGTTGTATTATTTCTTTAGATTGTATGCGCTCAATTTTTAGTCTTTCCTAGTTATGGGAGAATATATTTTGTCGTGTAAGTTTAGCCCCCCCCCCCCCGTCTTTCTCTTTGACAGGTTTGTGTGTGTGAGTATTCCATTTCTGCAAGAGTTTCGATGTCAGATTGCTCTTGAGGCCGCATCCTTGAAAGCTTTACCCTACCTGCAGTCGAAGATTGCAACGCACGATCGCTGTTCAAATCTGGCGTAATCACCTGGCTTCCTTGGCGCTTATCGACAAGCTTTTGATACGTTTATTTGCTACCTGGGGATCAGCTACAGAAAGTCTGTTTCAGTCTACTTTATTTTTCCTTGGGCCAAAACTCTGGACTGCTACTCAACCTGCAAAATGGAATTCTTTCTAATGTGTTTAAGTGATTCCCTTTATGTTCAGATGATTAATAGCATAACGTACAGCTTACCTGTGTACAGCTAATTATTTTGAATTACTTTGAAGCACTGAGACCACTGTTTACACACTGAATGCCAAATCGATTTTGGGATGTGTCTTACATACCATCCAAGTTACTATTATTTTGATTTTGGATCTTGTAAAGCAATTCTGCATGTATTTAGACCGTTTATATGGTTTATAAATTGTTAATGTTATGTGTTTAGTATTTACCTATTTTCGCCTAAACTTTAGTTATAATGTTATTGCATCCTCCCATCTCACTTCCCTAATATTTCTGTATCTTGGGAACCAGATGACATAAAGAAGTGGGCACGGTAAGATTTCTTATACCCATACTATATGAGGATGAAAGTTGCGTTTCTAGCGTAATGGCGGCGTTACCAATCTCTTTAGAATAATTTCTGTTAGTTTTGCATTGCACGATTTTAACGGTGTCGGATAGTTGTGGCCGTAGATGGTGTCGGCCTCGGTTACCAATAGCACAGACTTCTGTGCCTCTTTAGTTGTAGCCAGTAATTATGACTAAATTGTTTATGCAATTTTAATTTTAATAGTTTCTTTTTTGTTTCAGGCAAATTCCGTAAAGAAAATATTGGTAAAAGTCGTCTTGAAGGTCCATGACAGAGCACTAAGGAAAGAGATTAACTCGTTTGCGTTGCAACTCTTACACTATGACCTCAAAATTACGGCCGGAGGATTCTTTATAATAGATTTTACATTAATCTATACTGTATGTCTTGTTGGGTATTGTAGTTTAACGAATTATTGAACTATTTTTTCTTGCAGATGATCGGAGCCATTACTACATACCTAGTCATACTTATTCAATTTGATATTGCGCTGTCACGTAATTAGGAAGTAGTTGTTAGCCGCTTATGATTGACCCAAAGGTTATTTTATGCAATATCATGTCTTTTATGTAACTTGCTTTAGAATAAAATACTCGTTCTTGCAGTGATTCAAACTGAATAGTAGCATCTTCCTTTTTTATTAATTTTTCAGCCAAGCTTAAAACATAAATATGTTAATAAATCGTAGGTGATATGCAAATTTCACAAAACAGGTTTACTATTGTATACTGCACATGAAGAATTCAAACTTGCAGAATGAAATAAAGAGATAAAACGGATCATAAAGAAGTAATTTATTTGGGTAAAGACATATGGAGAGTTTACCTATAGATTTCACCAGATTATGGTGGAGGTTGTGACGCATTGTGGACTTGATGATCTCACGTGCTCACACCAGTGACTACGGCAACTTGCACTCTCGAACCACCCTAGCTTGGTTTGTATTCTATTTTAAACTAGCCTTTAGTCAGACATCTTTTCTTAAACCTTTCGTAGTGGTTTCTCTTGGCAGACGCGGCGTGCAGTTCTTTACGAGATTTCTAAAACAATTCAATGCTGAAGGGGTCAACGAGTCTTTATACAACAAATGAGTAGTATAGGGATACCTTGATTGTGATATCAAATTAATTAGGCCAATTAAAATCGCGAATTAAATTCAATTAAATCCGCGGCTTGACCTAATTAATTTCGCGGTTTGATCTAATTAATTTTCATATGTGCTACTGATTAATCACATATGAAGTTTGATATTTAATTTTCATATGTGCTGCTACTTAAATTACGCGGCGGCTATTTTTTAATTTGGTTCCGGAATTACGCGGCGGCCATTTTCAATTTTAGCGCGAATATTTGAATTTGAAATTTTTCAGATTTTTTCCTAAGTTCAATTTTGTGAATTTAAACTTCCCGGTGGTCGACCATCTTTGTTTTTTGCTTGCGCACTTCTCGCGGCTTCCCTTTTAATTTGAAATATTTCAGATTTTTTCGAAGTTCAATTTTTTGAATTTAAAATTCCCGGGTGTCGTCCATCTTGGTTTTCTGCGCGCGCACTTCTCTCGCTCGCATTTATTTAATTTAAAAAAGTTTTCTGCGACGACCTAGGCAGGATTCGAACCAGCAACCACAATATTACGAGTCTAAGGGTTAAGCACCTGAGCTACCCCGACAGCATACCTGAATGCGGTTAAAATTTCAACAGTTGCGTACCGTTTCGGCGCCCTGTTTAACTAATGAATTTCAAATTTACATCGCTGTTTATGAACATAGATATTTTTTAAATCATTCTCAGTTTTACTAGAGCAAATACATTTTGTTCCTCAAAGAAATTTCAAAAAGAGGCCAGTTTAAAACCGTTTAATAGATGTGGCTATCGGAAACCCATTTCACTGCTTTGACATACTGCCAGACTGTAAAACAAACTATTTTTTCAAAAATATAAATTATAAGAACGGAACTGTGTAGCCTATTGTGTGTAAAGGCTGTTACAATTTTTTAAAAACTGATTTTGTAGGTGGATTTTATGGAAATCATTCTTTTATTTTATAATGTGAGTGAGGCGCATGAATGGATTATCGATATTGCTATTGTCCCTACCTACTATATAGCTGAAAATTTCCCCTCGACCGTCGAAATTTGAGAGCTATTATTTTTATAATTTGCCGCAACAAAACGTATACTATCACACACAATCTTCGTTGGTTACTATAACTTTCTCTTTTTCACTCGTAGTACCGTGATATTGATTAAATTACGCATTAGCTTCTGATTAAATTAGGCGGCGGTTATTTTCAATTTTGGCGCTACAGCAGTACATTTATTTTTATATTATTAACTATTCTACGAAATAAGAACAATGTATTTGTTTATTACAAAGCGTTTGTGTTTTTATTTCTACTCTGCTTCTGTTTTTTCACGAATCTGCAATAATGACAAAATCTAAAGCTAAAATATTAGTATTTGAAGTTATTTTACAATTACAAAGTGTAAAATTTCAAAAAAAATCAATCTACGATTTCATAATGGTGTAATATAATTTAAAAAATTGTGATTTCTTTTAATTTTGAGCAATACAATTTATAAAAAAGTGTAAAACATTTGCAAAATTATGCTTAGAAATAACTCTAAAACTGCTTTTACATAATTTTCGTTTTACAAAACGATTTATAAAACGAATTGTGATAATTTTTTAAGTGAAATAATCTGGGATGACGTATTTTTGATCGCTTATTGAATAAAAATGTCGTTTTTTGGTATAATTTCAAGTGACATGCTGTCAGTTTTGTAAAATTTTAAGTGAAATGATGGTGTCAGAACATTTTGTTCAACGAAATTGCTTGTTTTTATTCAAAATTATGTTAATTTGTGGTCAACATACATAATTATATTTCCATCAAAAGTATAAGAACTTCGTAATAAAAATGAACAATGAGCCTACGTAACTGAAATTTTGTTTATCGAAATGATGGTGACAGAACATTTTTTTCAACAAAATTGCGATTTTTTTCAATGAGAGTTGAATAAAAATACTGTTTTTGTAGAGAATTTGAAACTGAGCTAGCATGAGTTCTCAAAAAATTTGAAAAAGTGTACGTTTGGATATACTGTTGGGCCATAATTATCTATAACAGCAATGAGATAACATGAACAAGCAAATACAACGCTTGAGTAAGAAAGAGATAGCCATACAAAAAATTATATTAGTAGGCATGTTTAGTTGACAAATGTCATAATTAAAATTAAGAGACAAGCCTTCTCGAATATTTGCTACTATGTTTATCTTTTTCTTACTCAGGCCATACGTGTTATCTTCTTGTTCATGGTATTTTATTGCTGGTATATATAATTGTGGCCGAGAACTGCAGCGTGGCTAAAGTTCGTAGCGGATGAACAATAGAAAGCCAGCCTCGGGAAGTAATTATGCCTGCGTTTTCAGTGCAGCCTCTGACGGACAAAGCACTGTTAGTCACAAACACATTTCTCGACCTGTTTTAAAAAGGAAACTTAGAAAAAATATTAGCGCAAAAATTGAAAATGACCGCCGCGTAATTTAATCAGAAGCTAATGCGTAATTTAATCAGTATCACGGTACTACGAGTGAAAAAGAGAAAGTTATAGAAACCAATAAAGATTGTGTGAGATAGCATACGTTCTGTTGGGGCAAATTATAAAAATAATAGCTTTTAAATTTCGACGGTCGAGCGGAAATTTCTAGCTATATAGTAGGTAGGGACAATAGCAATATCGATAATCCATTCATACGCCTTACTCAAATTATAAAATAAAAGAATGATTTTCATGAAATCCACTTACAAAATCAGTTTAAAAAAAATTGTAACAGCCTTTAAACACAATAGGCTACACAATTCCGTTCTTATAATTTCTATTTTAAAAAAAATAGTTTGCTTTACAGTCTGGCAGTATGTCAAAGCAGTGAAATGGGTTTCCGATAGCCACATCTATTAAACGGTTTTAAACTGGCCTCTTTTTGAAATTTCTTTGAGGAACAAAATGTATTTGCTCTAGTAAAACTGAGAATAATTTAAAAAATATCTATGTTCATAAACAGCAATGTAAATTTGAAATTAATTAGTTAAACAGGGCGCCGAAACGGTACTCAACTGTTGAAGTTTTAACCTCATTCAGGTACGCTGTCGGGGTAGCTCAGGTGCTTAACCCTTAGACTCGTAATACTGTGGTTGCTGGTTCGAATCCGGCCTAGGAACGTCGCAGAAAGCTTTTTTAAATTAAATAAATGCGAGCAGAAAACCAAGATGGACGACACCCGGGAAGTTTAAATTCAAAAAATTTCAAATTCAAATATTCGCGCTGAAATTGAAAATGGCCGCCGCGTAATTCCGGAAGCAAACTAAAAAATGGCCGCCGCGTAATTTAATCAGTAACACATATGAAAATTAAATATCAAACTTCATATGTAATTAATCAGTAGCACATATGAAAATTAATTAGAGCAAACCGCGAAATTAATTAGGCCAAACCGCGGATTTAATTGAATCTAATTCGCGATTTTAATTAGCCTAATTATTTTGATATCAAAATCAAGGTATCCCCTATACTACTCAAATGTGTTCAGATAAAGATAAGAACTCAGAAGCAGCAGGCAATTGCTAGATATTTCTAGATAAGAAGGCCTCAATAGCAAAATAAGCTAAGTAAACAGTAACAATGTATAATATTCACATAGAATACATGGTGGATTACAACCAGTAGAAGAGGGTACTTACGTGTAATGTTCTACAATACATCCGGGTGGGCCCGATAAACAACAACGCTAAACCACACAATTAACAAACAATTAACTGTAAAGCTACAAACGGACATGTCTTTAGAATTTGAGAGCTGAAGACCATAAAATGTTGGCAAATAAAACTTCGGTGAAGCCTAAGCGCCGAACGCCTCGCAGCCGTGCATAAATTGCGCAAAACCGAGAGGTTGGAGTTCAAACATTACTCGCGCAAAGCAACGGTAAGTGTCGAGAAGATCGAACTCAGTGGAATCGTCCAGCAGGTACACATACCCCACAATATTCAAAAGCTAGAAACTACCAATAGGCTACATGAGAAAATTTTCCTTGGCTGCTCCCATCAGGGAATTGTTACTCATGGCTAGACGCCACTTTAGCTCTAAGCGTAGTAGCTGCAGATCTCGGCTAACTGGCTGAAGGTTGCGTTAATGTAATCTGCGTGTGGGGAAACGAGGGACCACTGTCAAATTCCCAGCAGGGATTCTAGATACAAACCCGGTTGAGATTCTGAATCTAATACCAGCGGCTGCAACCATTTGAACCAATTTGAATGAATTCAAATAGTCCGTCATATAAACAGTGCAGAAACTCGATCAAATACTGGGCCAAAAACAGCTCTGCCTTTCTCACAAATTACGCTGCTGGTTCGCCGAGAAGGCGTCGAAGAAAATCTTCCAAGAGCATCGCAAACAAGCCAAAATTAGGCAAAACAGCATGAAATAAATCTTCATCAAATTTTTCTTCATGAATTCCTAGAGTAACCCACAGTTGGAAAGCAACAAAGCACTACGAGGCCTGTACATAGTGTACATAGAGCAAAACGGAAAGAACTCCAACCCACTCGCAAAAATTGCTGATAACAAAATCATACTAGATGAAAAACAGAGCAGCTCGGCAAAGCAGATAAGGTGGACCGACACCCAAATAACGAATAGATGCCCTAAAGGCGATTTTACATCATAAACGTGATTGGGAGCGCCGCAGGCGATTTCACACCGTAACAAGCTCGACTCAAAATAATAAATCTGGAGTGTACCATCTCGAAGGGTTGGCTACACATTATATGGCCCAGGATTAGTAGACAAATTTTAAGGAAAATATAGAAACATGTAGCCCTGTTTTTTGACAGAATTCTCCCTAGGAGCGACCTTTTAAAATAATCTGGGGTGCCTATGTTGCAGTTAATTGGAGCAAGAAGCAGAAGAAGCAATTGCCTGTTTATTAGAAAAAATTAGGGTAAAGTTCTTCATATTATATTAAAGAAAAATGTTATTCGACAAAAGTTGTGTAGAATGTAAAACTTTCTAATAAAAATAGTTTTATAAAGGTTATTCGATATTTCTGAAATATTGCATGATGCATAATTTTAGATTGTAGACAACTTTCTTAATGATGTTTTTCGGTGTTCAAAACAGATAAATGGTATACCAGAACAAAAGATGTTTTTTAACTACGGCTAAGACCTACTTGATGCGACGGCAGCAGCCTAGGGTCGCTCCTAGAGTACTAATGAGCATTTGTGCCAAAAATCAACACAACATAATTTTGAATGAGGTATATATTTATTATCCCCTGGGCTAATAAAACACATCGGTAAACATAAAAAATAGAGCAGTGAAGACGGCACTGAGAGGTCAAGCTAAATGCAACAGCATGCAGTAATCTTAATCACTGGTTTGTTAACATAAACGTTTTTTAGTTTAAATACACACTGAGACATTCGCACTTTGATAAACACATTGCTATCTAAGTTACAGCTCAATACCTGCGTTTACAAAGAAGTTGCCTTAATGAAGACTATTCTACAATAGCAGTTGTTATTAGATTCCGCTTTGGACCGCTGTGGACACACGGTGCAAACACTATGTAGGTTAAACAAACATCCTGGGTTTACTGTTAGCCAACTGTTGAATCCGCTTAAACTATGACATATGACAAGAGAAACACATATATGCTTCCTTTCATTGGCGGGAATAGTTTGGGGAAAGTTAAAATACGAAATTAATTCGTATATAACTAACAAGCTGCCACGGTACGACAAAATACGACGCCTCTCCCACAGTAGCTCCTAGAAAGTATTTTAACAAGCCGAGATATCCATTCACAACTTAGTTCAACACTAACGCAACTCGCACAAATTATGGAGTCCGGTACTGCCCTCAGCATCTCCACATTTCAGCACTACAGTTCTGTGTAACTTATAATGTTTTGTGCACTCAATTGACACTGAAATGAGCATTCAAATTAACTAAATAAAGCTGCCTTGGTTCTTGGTACAACAAAGTTTACATTTGCCAATCCTGCGACTTCAAAATAATTTAAAGGATGCCCCAGGCACGCGCCACGCTTGCGCTTGGATATGCAGCACCCAAGCACCTCTTAATTGTCTCGAGAGCTGGTCGGCGTTCTCTGTCCCACCCGTAGCTTCAAAATATTAATGGAAAAGCACTGCGGTAAGAAAACGTTTACGCAATAACACCTGCAACGCAGCGCAAATCCGCTCACGTAAAATTTCCTGATAAGTTATAGTTTATGTTTGAAAGAGTGGCATTCTGCCGCTCAAAAGTTATTAAGACTAGAATGGAGCAGGACTTAATTCGACGCCAATTAGCTAAAGCAATAAACTTTTATGCATTTTGGAATTAAGCTCCGTGCGATAAGCGGGAAGGTGGACTTTAAAAATAGATTTCTGCAAGACAATCTAAACGTGCGGGTTCTTTAATATGCACAGGAATTCCCTTAGAGTCAGATTACTCGGGAAAGAATGCGCTTGAACTAGACAGAAGAAATTATCTAACCAATCAGCAGACGATATGAGAGTTTCTTTGAATGTATCTCATATGGGGATTGGAGCAAAAATTATACAGTTCTCATGGAAGCCAAGAATCGGACAGATTTATAGGGACCTGCAAATATTCGATAAAGGTAATGATTTTCTAAAATTGTCATAGTAGGACTATCCGATGCAGCTTTATTCACGGAATCATAACGCTTAATTCATGAACACATGTTTTGCTTCACAATCCCTGTGCAACATAATATCGGCGTCTCCGAACTGACTTGGCTTGACAAACTCAACGAATTTTTAACCCTTTCTCACTTGTGCATAAAGAGCGGTACAGGCGTCAATTTTCAAAATGCACCGACTTCAGAAAATAGTGACGAAGAAATGGAATCGTTTTGAAGGCATAAACATAGCGTTACAGTAAACAAGAAATAGCGGTGCCACAGTTATTATTGGTGACCATAGGTAGAAATAGAAAAAGAAAGAGCGGACCATTGAATAGAAGGTTTTATGTTAATTATCAAACGGTTTTATACCTGGGAGTCCTGAAGAGCATTAAAAGCTCGTTGAGGAAGTTTCGACGTCAAAAACTTCTTGCCCTGTCTCGGAGTTGTGCTGTGGAATTGTATTTCGAACCCTGGTGAGATATATAAGAGAACTGCTTGTAAAGCCATTTTATTTTTCTTCAATTCCTATAGCTACATAACCATTTGCAGCAGTTTTGGTATAAAGTTGGCGAGTCTGCCTGTATATCGAATACGTTTCGGCAATGTTTTATCTTATACTACTTCAGATTCTTGCATCAAACAAAAATTCAAACACGCACGTGGCTTTTGGCTTCATTTAACAGTCTGTCATTCCGCTCGAATCTGTATACAGTCGCATTTGCAGCTGGCAGTCCCATCGCGTGTATCAACGCTCGTTTTAAATATTTTCCAGAAACACAAACAATGGGAGCGAATTTTAAAAACATCAGTTGTCCTCGCTCGCACCAAGACGGCTTTGTCGTTATCGGGCGAAGTTACTGTTTTCCTATTGGTTACACCTGGCACGCGCGAGACAGCAACTTGGGTTAAAATTGTGGCTTGTGGTTTTCTTTAGTGATGGGCATAATCGGATGATTTCAATAATCGGAATGTTCCATTTCGGAATGTTCCATTTCGGAATGTTTATAAAATCGGAATATCATTCGATTATTTTACATTCCGTAAATGCGAAGCAAGGGAAAACGAGCGAAACAACAAGACGCGGAAGGAAGCTGAAGTGCGTGCAACTTTGCGATGCGAGTCCTCGCCGTCGCCCCGTAAGCTTTTATGTGTTGGCATCTATTAATTGGAGTGGAGGAAATAAAATATTTTTTCAAATTATTACAGTAGTTACCTTAATAGACTTTCGGAAAATGGTAGTGATAATATTTTAAAGTTTAATGGCACATAAAGTACATAATAGATACTAATGCTTTTTTCAGCGCCATTTTTATTTTGGTGGTAGTACTCTTCCGATTTAAATTAACACATTTTTTTCAAGTTTACTTATAAAATAAATGTTGTGCCGTAAGCTTTTATTGGCGTAGACATTCATTGTTTGAACAAGTTGGACGGCCACATTAGTGCCATTCACAAATCATACACGTGCACACACGGCGCAACCCGTCGGCATTCGCCAACCAGCATATAGCAGTCAAGTGAGTCAACACAACATTCCGTATTCCGTTCAGTTCAAATTGGCATTTCGTTTTCTCATTTTATGTACCGAATAGTAAAATAATCGAATTCCGAAAGTTCCGAATTTGGTGTACCGAACAGTAAAATAATCGAATTCCGAAAAGTTCCGAAACGTTCCGGAATAATCGAAACCTACCGATTTTTTAACAATCGGAAACTTTCCGATTATTCTTTCCGGAGAGGCCAATCACTAGTTTTCTTGAGACAGACGGTGCTTGACAAGTAGTGAGAGTGGGATGTTGTGTTTCAGGGTGCAGTGCTGGTGGTGTCCGCTTTGTTGGTTTAAGCCACTCATTAATTACGGAGGCCGGTTGGCCTGATTAATCCGTCTTTTTGGACGGGATTCTCCCGAGTGAGCTAATTACCGGTCACGCCGATGTTTGTAATTGCCAAGGGGGCAGAGCACATTTCGTCCCGCGAATAATGCAGGGGCTCTATTGGACGCCGCTGCTTCCATCTACATCACGTCAACAGCAGTAAAAGCGATAACCGTCGCTCGCTTGCAACAGGCAACGCCACGCTTTGAGGCCAATCCACTAATTAAGGTAGTGTGCGCTTTGTTGTATCTAAATGTAACTAAAACTCATATATTTTCCGTCCGACTCTTTATTGAATCCTGGTGCATTCACGTACAAATTTAACATTTGTGTAATAAATTCGTTTTGTCGCAAGCTGGCTTTGCATTGTAATTAAAACTCACATATTTGCCGTCCGACGCTTCATTCAAGGCCTGGTACATTCACGTACAAATTTAGCATTTGCGTAATAAACGTGTTTTGTCGCAAGGTGACATTTAAATATAATTAAATTTAACTTATTGTCCGCCTTAGTTGTGCGTAATAGTTATTAGTTAAGGCGTCTCCCAGCTGGGCTTCATTCCTTTTAGCATTTACCCCTTCTAATTTGCTAGATTGTTGTACATGCCGACCACGTCGGCACAGCTGTAAAGTTTCGGCCATGTGATGTGGCCTAATAGATATGTTAACTATAAATGAGTTATGATTTTCCCTTGTTCTTGTGCATGTTTGTTTACAGGGTGACTTAGTCATTGTGTCAAGATTGATGTAAGGTGGGGCCCGAACGTGGTGAACAAGCGTGCTTGTCGCTACGCTGCTGTCTCCAGAGTTAGTAATTGAGAATCCTACCCCGTTTGGCTTTCAAGATCCGGTTAGGTTTTCCCTATTGGACCTCGTGGCACCCATTTATTTTGTAACATCCTATACCTACCGACCCGCTTGCCCTGTGGTATCCCGTTTCTAGGACCACGCCTATCTCCCTGAGCGTATTCGAGACGTGGTCTTTAGCCTATTTTGAGCGATTTCCAGGGTAAGTGTGGATGTTTCTCGGACAGAATTAGTATTCGGCACTCGCTCATCCGTGAGTGTCGTTAAAGCAGTTTGATACTGTAACATGCTATCGATCCACCATTTAATGCTTTGCAACTATTTTTTGAAGCGATGCATTACCTGTCTTTACGCGAAAGTATTAAAGACACTAAATACATGATAATTATTATGAGCGACAACATATTATTGAACAATTATACATAGTATATCAGCTGCTCCAAATAACTAGAAAATACAACTGTCTAACTGTCTAACTCTCGTGAACCACAATAACAATTCTTCCTCTAGTACCAAAGTAATTAATATAACAATACAAAAGTAAGAAACACGTTTATAACTATTAAGACGATGTTTAGCAAAAGAGATCTCAGTTTAAAGTTTAAAGTAACGATGGTAAAGTGCTTTGTTCTTCTCCAGGAGATGGAGGCATAAGTATGCAATATCTTGCCTTTTACAGTATTGTTTAACTTTCCAAATGATTGCTCCCTTATAATTTTGTCAAGTCGTAAAAGCCAGATTACTCCCTCTTCAACTGGGTTGCTTCAGAGGGTGGAGGTCCATTTAAACATTCGAGTAAACGCAAACAAACGAGAGGGAAAACATAAAATAATGCTATTGTTCTGTTAAATACATAAATTAAAATTCTGTAAGCCTTGTATCACAGATTTCTAAATAAATCGCTGCTTTGCTCCTGTCAGATAGGCAACCAATTTAACAGCACTGTCAAGCCGATCGTCAGCCGCTGGTTTGGCGAATTCTGGACAGCAATCTTTAAATGAACAAGGCGTCGGGATAAAAGGAAAAAATACAATTTATAGCGTTAAGAATTGTCGCAGTTAAGTAAAGAGGGCAATAAGAATGGTTTAAAAATTAGCTCTTCACATGAAAAGAAGAGGTGGTTGAGACGGTTGCAAAGATAAGTGGCTTCTAGAATCTTTCTGCTAAAGAGGAATGGGAATCTGCAAACGATAACAGCAGACGCATTATGAAGGATTTTATATCCGGCAACTCCTTGACGTTCAACAATGGTTGATGATGATATAATACCTCACCTAAGATAATTGGTGTTCAAAGCTACTATATAGTTTTTACTGAATGCCATGTTTTACTAATGTAAACAGTATTATGTGATCAAGAAACATCTTGATGATATCGTATTCAATTTATTATTGGGTGAATGGATAATCTGTGAGATAATAGTCGAACGTTTGAAAATCATTCTGATCCTTGTTTCTGAAGAAGCGATTGCTACGGGAAGATTGATTTCTCGAGGTTTTATTTGCTGTAGATGGAGATGACGATTGATGGCGGACTGTATGTGTTTAACAAGGTAACCATTGTTCCTAGAAGTTTTTTGAATATTATTTGATTCAGTATGGATGTTATCGGGTTTACATATAAAAGCAGCATGGTGCAAAAACGAAGTTTTGACTGGGCAATTGCAAAAGGCGAACCCATAGTTTCCGCTAAAATGTATTTATGGCTACCCTTGAAATAAAAAAAGTAACACAGAAGTATTTTTTATGACGGCATAGCTATTGCATTAATCTTAGTATATAGAAAACCGACATCAAGGCTTACAAGTATAAGCAAAACGACTTACAGTGGATGAAATGTAATCAATTGAGCAGTTCATCTTCTCAAGGAACTGTTGAGTATTTTGCTATTGAACACATATTTTACTGACAATGGCATAAAGAGAAATATCTTGTTTGGTAATACCATACAGCTGAGGTGGCTTTAAATCGCGAGGAGTTAATCTTCGCTGGTTCTCAGTGGGACGATCTGAAGATATTGTACGTAAAATGGCATTCGAGTTTGGAAGTTTGGTCGAGTGAAAGTGCAAAGGCCTAATCTTATTGTCGGTTCGGATTCGGTTCAACCCATAAGCATTACCTTTATTTTCCCACAAAAACGAGATAACAGAATCAGCCATGTATGCTGTTAATGGAATTATTATCTTTCTTGGTCATGATACGCTTGGAAGGTGTAGTAATCGTAAGCACGTGATTGTTTACAAGGGGACAAAATCGACAATATCTTTAGAAAGTGTTTGCATCGAAGATTTGAGGGAGCTAGCGAATAATTTAAATCTTTGGAAAGAATGAATCTCAGTTGGAGGAGATGCTGTAAAATTAACAATTTTTAAAGCTTTAGAATCACTTTGACCATAGGGAATTTTATTTGATGAAATCAAGAAATAAAATTTACAAAGATTAGTCGATATTACTTGAAGTGCTGTTGACGTTTCTTCACTTTGCATGCTCTGGAGATTAATGATGTAGCAATCTCGTCTAACCTTATAATATTCTGGATTTTTGCAATAGTTTTGACCTGTAATAATTTATGCTCAACTAACCTTTGTCAAATTGCAGCATCCAATTGTTTGCTCTTTTTGGCAGCTACAGAAAGCCGAAGTTTATTTAAATAAATGAAAAAACACGAATAAATAACAATGATATATAACGATGTTTATAAATTCATAATATATGTATCCAAACTAACAAAAGATTGTACAATTAACCGATATGTTCTGCAATAATTTGCTGTTCTCGACCTGGTGGATAGGCAAACAGCCAGACAGCAATGTTGAGCTGAACGACGTGGTGACGTCTGAAACTGGTTTATCGATCGGCCCTAGGTTGGCGCCGCGTAGTGGCAAAGGCTGAAATTGATCTGTAACAACGCGAATAGTGTAAAAAATGGCAGTTTGCTCTCTGGCCAGACGGTTGTCGTAACGGTGGTTTTTAGCATTTAAAACGAGCGCCAGGGGGAAGCTTAGCTCATTAAGCGACCCCGTTTCTAGGAAATTTTTTAGTCGGGTGAGTTAGACTTCAAAGTTATTTTAGGCAAAACAAATCTCTTTTATTTTAGCGGCGTCCTGGCTGTGAATTCTAGCGGTGTTACGGGGTAAAAAAGTACTGGAATCAGGTTACGATCCGAAAACCGGTCGTGGGGAAATGTGCAGCTCACTGACACTAAATGCCATGTCAAGAGGGAGAGAACTCACGATAGAGGGCTCTCCAGCTAGTTCGGGATTGGACAATGAAGAGGTCGAATTATATTGCCAAGTAAATGATAAAAGATGTGGGTCTACGTACACTATCAGGATATTTGCTGACCTTGAAGGTTAGTGTCGTACACGTGCAGAATCGAGCTATTTATCTTCCTCGAAATTTTATCTTCGGGGCGAGGTTTCAAACTCGCCGAATGTCACGAGAGATAAGCTACTCGCAAATCCTAAACGGGTGTTTAATTAATTTGAGCTTGGATAGCGTTACAACCATTTACATTGCTCACATAACATAACTTAGGATCCAAAGGGTAAACAACACGTTTATCTGAAAGGGTATAGAAGGAGAAAGTGCCAACACTTTTGATAGGCGTTCTAAAAGAAAATTAGTGAAATTAGTTGTAGAAATATTGAGTAGAAATGCACAAGATAATGGTGGACAAAGGCTATATACAGGAAAGACTCCATTATTTTTTAATTGTAATAGCTGAGTCGCTACTATTTTCCACCTGTTCGATTTCATTGATTATGAAATGTAATTTAATTCAAATTAACGAAATAGGTAATACCCCTTCGCTGCTATTCCACTGAGAAAAGATATGTCTGCACGACTTAGGTAATTGGATAAGAAATTACCTAATATAACTTTATGTTCAAAAATGGCTGATCTGTACGTAGAATTGTATCCAGTATACATTTTATCAAAATATTTAGGCCTAGCAATCTTTACCATCGATGGTTCTTCAGGCAGAAGGCATTTAAAACCTATAAAATTCTGTAGCGTTTATAAGATATGCTTTCTTGCATTAAAATCTATCGTATTTTGTTACTCTGTTTTTACCGAGTTAAGGTTTGTACTCTCTCATCAACAAGGTTTACTGCAGTTTGTAGACGTATTCGATATGCTGATACACAAAAGTGTTTTCTTTATAATGGTTGTAAACAATGAATTCCAAGGTGCATTACTAATAAAAGTGTGGGAGACAATTATGGAATTTGATTCTGCCCTTAACCGTTTCACTATACTATCTACGCATGAAAGAGTACGAACACATTGCATCAGTACAATTTTGTTTGGACTAGTGTCAATAACAGTGCTCTATATCTCTATGGGAATTACATTCTGTAAAAGCCTTATACAGGCTATGGGAATATTTACTTACTTCTTACAATCATGTTATCGATACACTGTAAGAGCACTATTTTGCTGTCATATTTGGTCAATTCGCAGCAGATTGCAGTTGTTAAATGAATTCTGTGCAGAGCATCTATTTTCCAATATTAACAAAGACAGCCAAAGGTATGACGATATTTTGAATTTTATGCAAATGTCAACACAGCATTGTCATCTGGTCGACAGTGTTAGAATCATCAACAAAATCTATACAATTCCACTTCTGCTAAGCTTTGGACTGGATTTTTACATGACTGTGACTAAATTGTTTGTATTAATCAGATGGGTTTGTTTACAAGATTACAGCTTTGGAAGTCTTTATCACATTTTGCTGGTGACATATTTATATGTCTCCCATACTATAATGATTGTACTAACATGTGAAAGCTTGAGAAATCAGGTGAGGCTATTTACAGGTTGAGTCCGCTAGCTTGATTCTAGAGTATTTTGAAAACGCTATAGTCTGGCTGGTCTTATAACTAGATGACACTAATTATTATTATTATCTTTAGGAAAGAGCATTAAAGAAAACCGTAACAAAGGCTTGCTTGAGAAGGAAACGCCAACAGGTATTCTATTTTTAATTTTTATTATAAACATGACTAAATATAGTTACTAAAACGTTTCCTTACAGATAAATGCGATTTTCTTGCAATTTCTTCATGATGATATTAAAATTACTGCAGGGGGATTTATGACCATAGACTACACTCTACTATTCATAGTAAGCTCGCAATATTGTAAAATATTTATTTTCGATTTCATATTGGTGCTTTTTAGATGTTCGCTGCTATGTCTACTTATTTGATAATACTCATGCAATTCGACACCACTTTGTTGCGTAAGAAAAACTGGTGTATTAGCAAGACGCTGATTGATTAATACTGTTATGATATTATCTTGAAATGATTGTATTGTATTAAACAGAACATGGATATTGTTTTACTTCAATCTTAAGCTATATTGTGTTTTTAATGAAAAATTCGTAAATTTTATACAATATATTCTTATTATTATGTAGCGGATATACTATTCTATGTCTTTATGTGTGTTGCAAAAAATAATCACAAATATAATTTCATAGAGTTAATACAAATACATGTTAAATACAAACGGATTTATGGCTCCGCACAGCGCAAAAAAGTGGGACGAAAGGTTGGCTTGTAGTATGGAAGAACGTCTGGCTAGCTATAATCGAAGTAGAAGTGTATCTTCTGTACCAGAACGATTCCCTCGACGACGGGAAGAGTGCTCAGCGTTGAAAACTTATATTTTGCCTCATTTTTGAAGTGCTTATCTTAGTCCAAGAATTCGCGTAACTGTACTCCGGTTCATAAATAAATTACGCAGCATGAAGTTTGAGAATCACAATATTAAGGTAACACATCAAATACATTTTTCGTCGATCATAGCTAAAATCCGGAGCCGCAACAGGCAAACCTAAAAATGTTGATTGCTCCTGATGCCATGCGATACGAAAACCCATGTAAGTTTTACTGCAAACCTTTAGGTGTGAGTCGGCCCAAGGATTGCTGACGAATGAATATACAATACATAACAGCAATGGGCAAAAATAACCAATAATAAAAATGAAAATAATCAAATGTGTTCGCATGTACTAAAGTTCAACAGGAAAAAACAATGCTGATAACGTGCTTACTTAAGGCGTTAGGAAGCTCCTAATAAGGATGCACTCAATACTAAGGTCTACCTAAAGAGTTAAATTCTTAAATATTTTACAGCGTGCATCATTTAGTTTATTAAATAGTATTATTGACTCACAACATATATTGCAAATTAATAGAACATGCTACTTAACTCGAAATACAGCAATTTAGGTAGCAGTAATTAACGTAGAATTCAAATGAAGCATTCTTCAGCTGAGTGCGAAACTTGCGATCTGGGCACGTAACGGGTAAATTAGATTGATCTACGAATTATATAATGAGAAGATCTTCAGGGCTGCGTTAACCATAGCATCGCTCTTCATACGGGGTGATGGTAGAAGGACGGCAAGCTTGCTTCAAATATCCAAACGGGGTTGAAATAAAATTCCACTGCACAACAACCAGACGTGAAACGAAATTTTAGGCAGATAGGCTCTGTTTTAGTATAATGATTGCAAATGACGTAAAATGTCAAATGCAGGTGATAAGGTTCCCAAAATGCCGCTACACGTATATCATACTCAGCCGGACAGCAGCCTTTTGCTGGAGATTTATGCTGACTGCTGACTCGATGGTGCGAATTTTAAATCGAACTAACAGCACACCTAAGTGTGTTTTATTTTTAATTCCATCACAATTGCTGCCCTATCGGCTCTGACAGTTAATCCATCTCTTCCGTAAAACTTCGCAACTGAAGTGGGAATCTCAGCACGGCTCTGGGCGTTTTCAAAATTGAAGATGTTAGCAAGTACATTTGTAACTCAAAATGGCTGAGAGGGTTTTGCGAAGTCTGTATAGATGTTTCTTCGTCATCCATTGATAATTAAACTACTGACTTCCATTTCCATATCTTTTGCTACATCAGTGCAGAATGAAACTGTTCTACAGATAGATATTAAACTTCGGAATTTGAGATATTAAACAATTTTTCTTCTTCCCCAGATGCTAAATTAGCGAGCACTACTCCATAGCTGAATAAAAAAATCAGCTCCGTCCTCGCCTAAGTTTTAGGGATTATTAACCAGCGAGATTTAATTTTCAATTAGTATTTGATCTATCCTGTTTATTGTATTCGTTGACATATAAAGCGTTGATATACGGAAGGCGTGTCTTTAAATATATTCCATGTGAAGAGCGAGAAAAAATTTAGCTACAGTCGTGCTAGATGAAAATCGGAATATCATATTGATAGGCTGCGTTTTAGAGCTAAAAATAAATATTAGACAAAGGTTGTAATTTCCAACGGTGACACGGTGTGGCTTTCCTAAACAGTTACATTCATTTAACAATAACGCTCAAACCACTTACCTTTTGTTTGACAATCCCTGGTTAACTCAAGGTAATCTCCTAAGTTAACTTGCAGGGAACGAACTCAACGAATTTCTTACCCTTTCTCTTTTCTGCATAATATGTAATTGCTTAATGTGGTTTAATATGATAGTCAATGCTTGAACTGATTTAACAAATACGTATACAAACAACGCACAAATTGGTCAACAAGAAATTGAAGGCATTAAGTTGGGGTATTAGGATAGGAACTTCCAGTTAGAACAGCTCAGCAACGGAGGTAGTAGGTTACTTCAATTCTGCCAAGAGAGAAACTGGTAGATATGAATACATTTTGTATGTCACTTAACACAAGGTTTTGTACTCGAAAGTTTCATTCAGATACTTTTTTCTACTGCTCAATAATCGTTACAAATACATTATTAAAAGTGCGAAGAAATATTGAAAAGCAGAATTAACGGCTTAACATAACCAAACTGACACCAAAGTAAATGCGTTAACACATTGCGCAATCGCTGAAAAGATTTATGAGTGTACGTGGACAATTAGAGCTATGATGTGTAGTAAAGTAGTTGGTCAATATCAGATCCTGCTTGAATTGTTGACATTTATCGAATAATAAGTCTAACTGATTTATTTATAGATATTAAGGATACAAGTTTGATTATGAGCATCTTAAAAAAATGAGTTTGATTGCCAAAACGAGCTCGACAGCTAGCCACATCTCAACAAAACAGATAAGGTTGCTACGAAGCGAAATAGTTCATAAATTAAATGGGCACACAAACACCACGCCTCCAAAAAACGCACAGTTAATTTTAACTTCTTAACAAGGCACCCCAGCAGCACGAGGCAGCTCTCTTAAGCCGGAAGCGGGAATGGCTCTATAATACGCGGCAAAATCCAACGGCTGTAACCGCGTCTTTAAATGCATCTCTCTTTTACAACGACACGCGACATCTTCCTTCGCCTATTTCAAAGAATTATAGCATAATAGCTGAATCTGAGTAAGATGGAAATTGGCAAAAATACAGCAAATTGTACTCACAAATCCTGGATTAGAATTTCGAAAACTGACCAGCAGGCGGGCAGTAATTAATTACTTTGCAATTAAATTACTAACTAAATTCCTTTCTGTTTGTTTGCCTTGGAATTGAATTACTTTTCCAAATGCGGTAGATGTAATTGTAAGTTTCCATTTTTGTGAAAAAGTACTTGACAATTACTTTTTGAAGGTAATTAATTACTACTTTCATTTACTCAATAATTTTTGTGCAATGAAATTACTCTATTTAAATTGCATTACAAGTATTTGAATTACCTGTGGTAATTGAAATTGCTCGAGATATTTGAATTACTTTATTTTAGTCTAATTACTGAATTACTGACCTCGATTGGGTGGTAAATCTCCAGAACGCAAAAAATACGATAAGGTCTTATTAAATTACATATTAAGCAAGTCGGAATAGGGTATTCCACCAGCAATATATGCCTAATTTATGATTTCTTCTGACGAGTCGAATAACAGCAACTTTCCTACAACATTCGCGTTTTGTACGACGCGTGCACGAGCAAAGAGTGCATTGGTCCGTGTATGTAGATGTGATATGTAGGTTGCAATAGTGAAGATAATATTTATCGTGTAAGACTCTAAAACTAGATTTGCGGTAAGTATATTACAGATTATAATAAGTACAGTAAAAATATACTTTAAAATACCTTCATTAGACGATATTGGTTCATAATAATTATTTATTCATTTCAATTTGCTTTTTTAAAACTATGTACTAGCATAGGACTGGCGTGCAAGTGTAACACGCGTTAAGTCCAGAAAATTAGGTTTTTGAGTGAGAAATTGAACTAAACGGCCAAAATCCGCTAACAACATTTAAACAGCGTAAAACATACAAATAAAATGTACATAACTGCAAAATTCCATGTATGGTTGACTAAAAAATGCAGTATGAAGTATGATACTAATACAATCTAAAAACGCCGCATAAGTTTGCCGCATTCTTGTATTGATAATTTTGTAAATTATCCATTCTTCGTCTCTTTCTTGCCTTGTAATGTTCATATGCTGCTTTGTATACTGGCAACTAATGCATAATTTTGCGGCTATGGAAAATTGTTTACGGTCTGCTGCACCATGTTAGTTTTGATTATTATTAAAAATCTGAAATAGTGTTTTATACAAATCGTGACTTTCTTAAAATTTAGCTCATCTCATCTAACCTTACTCCTTTACGTTATACTGGGTGCTGCGTTGATGGACGAAACATACAAAATTCCTATGCTTATTTGGGGGATCCAAATATTGGCTTCTTAGTAATTTTACATAAAATTCCATTTTGTTTTTTTAAAAGAAGAGTGCATAGTGACCCAATTTATGCATTTTCAGATATTTTAGTGCCCTAAACTTAAAATAAATAGATATTATTAAATATTTTGATAAAATTAATAGGTATTATTAAAGATGTTGATTAGATTTTGAAATTTTAAGTAAACATATGAAAGCAACCTGAGCAATTTATTTATCGAGCATTGACAGTAATTTTATGAAATACGCATTTTTCCAGTTTCTTATACGCTGTGTTCAAGAATAAATTACATAAGGGTTGGCCATCGAATATAAAAGTAATGTCAACAGCAAGCTTTAGAATTCGTCAACTGTCAGCACTGTTGTTGTTATTGTAAGTTTATATTATACGCTGATATCATAATTAAAAATTCTGACGATTGCTTTCTCTATTGCCAACCCTTAAGTAATTTCTGTTTGAACACATGGTATAAAGGTATCGTAAATGTAAAAATGACTTGAGCTTGAGCTTGAGACTTTTGTTTTTGTATCTGATGTACGAATTCGTATTTCAATAAGCCGTTTTCAACTAGGTTTATCAGTCACCTGTTAACTTTCAACAGTCGCTGATCAACACCAATTTGACATTTTAAAATTTCAAAAGTGACCTAACACATTTTTATGGCTATTTGTGTTACTAGGGAAGAAAATGTTATCATTCCCTTCAGCAGATGTAGTTTAATTCTCCAGCGTTAGCGGGAACAGTAGGTAATCAATTGTAATCATGCAAAGGAGGAAATGACATTTTAGTCCAGAGTTATACATATGGCACTTTTGCATTTTATGATGAGAGTATCTCTTGTATTCAGCTGCATTCAAAAATATTTAAATATGAAAATCAGGAGCGTAGTTGATTTATTATTAATCACATTGTCTCCCGTCTCTAATGACAACGGTAGTCAATGTATTATATTCCCTCCTACTGCCATTGGAAACCGACCAGGAAACCAAACATATTTTCGGAAAACCCCTAACAGGCGACAGAAAATGTCACTTTCGTATAAAGGGGTTAAAAATTTTTTTTGATCTGAGCCAACTAAAAATGCTCAAGTTGTGCCGGTTGAATCACCATGTAGTGTTCTTTACAAAATCTAAATAGAATTTTGCTGTCTAACACTTAAGAAATCTAATGCTGCACCTTGTATACTTACGTAAATTACATATTTTCGTCATTCAGCCTAATGTTAGGCGTATTTAATACTAGATTGTTTTACAAGTTAGGAAAAGTGAGAGTTTTTCAACATTTAATTTACGAGGGAACGATGCAAAGCGATTGGATTAATTTTACACGAACATGGAAAAATCACTTTTATAACATATTCAGCATACTATTTTTTCTAATACCATTACAAAATCTAGTCAAAATGAAACTCGACATTTCATCATATTCCAAACAAAAATGTTTTAAATCGTCAGTGAAGGACGTCGAAGTCGTCATTAAAATACGAGAAATCGACAGTGAAGTAATCCATTGTTTTACAACTTTTCATAGGCGGCTGGGCGATAAGTATACGTCAACCGACGTTAACGTAACCTACAAAAGTTGGTGAAAATTTTGTAATTTCGAGATTTCTTGATTTAGAAAAACAATGTACCCCTCGGCACTGGAAGTTTCCTTTTATCCCTCATCTAGCTTATTTGCTTTGGCCCTACGAACCTCAGCAATTAAACCCACATTCGTGATAAAAAGCTCAACTTCAGTAATATCCTATGTGGAAATTAATATAAAAATAAAAAAATTCAAATTGAACTTCCAAGTCCCTATACCTTCTTACTGAAAAGACTTTGTACTAAGGTATATTAGGTTTAATCGGTTTATTATAACCTAGGCAGTCTATGACCAATTGGTGTCCCATTTTTTGGGACACCCTGTATAATTATTATTCTTGACTTTATTTATTTACTTACATCTTACATCAACACAAACTAAAAACTTTTGGTTTTGGTGAACGGTGCATGTAGCTACAAGATTTAATTATGAAAAAACCTTCAAAAGTGATAAAGTATGTAGGTTACTAGTTAACAAAACATAAGAATTCGGCATTTTTAGATTACGATTACGAATCGACACGACATTAATGATAGTTGCAATGATAGTTGTACTAAATACAACTATATGACAATAATGTCTATTGAAAGTAACTGAAAAAGTAATTGATGTTGTACAGTTACAATTACTAAGTAATTGGTAATTGAATTACTATTTCAAGTGTATAATTGAAATACCTGGTAATTCAATTACTTCATTGGTCGGTAACTGGTGATCGATGGATTGATTTGTCTAAGGAAGAATTATTTATGCCCTTTAGCACTGCGGCCTCTTGGACCTATTGTGCTATGCTATCTTTAATTAAATTTACTAAGTGAATGAACTATTGTGTTAGTAATAAATTTATTATTAGGCATCACCTGCACAAGATTGACTTGGTAGGTACCTAACCCGTCCTCGATCGGAGTTGTAAAACGAACCAAGTGACCTTCCAGGCCCACAAGTTTAAATTATAAACGCTAGCCGGGAGCTGCTATAACTGGTAACCCGCATACAGCAAGGAATCAGCCTTACGCAGCATGAGTGTGTTGGCTCTCGGTGCAGAAGTAGGAGCGATGCAGAAAATAGCAGGTGTTCGTTTTGAATTAGGACAGGAACCTGGACTCCAAGTTTAGAATCATCCGGTGAAAATTGTTAATCCCAAGTACAATTTTTGAATTCCAGGTGAAAGCTAAAGATATGCAATTAATACGAGGATAACAGAAAGAAAAACTCATCGTACCTAAATCTAATTATCAGCTTTCAAACACAATCGTCCTGGCGTAATTAGCACTGTTACAGTTCAATTTGTTCATTAAATTAATTAATGTGTTAGCTCCTTTCCTATAGGCAACCTTGTGTACTCATTTTTAAAAATGTGGAGGAACTGGCCTTATCTCTAAACTTTTGGGGAATTTTGGCACATTTACTAGTTTCTAGAAGATAAGAAAATTGGGAATTTCCTGTTTAACTGTGAAATAGAGAAGGTGTGGACTAATGTGTTCTGCTTTTTTGGCTTCCCATCGGATGGTTTATCAGCACTCCAGTCCCCCAAATGGGTTTCCGTATTTAGAGGATTCGTAGAGGTGTATATTTTGGTTCACGGAAATTCTGTTCGCAAATTGGCGGATAAAACACTCTTCTCGTCACATGGGCCTGAGGATAAAGTATAAAAGGCAATCTAAGCATAAAAGGCATTAAATTGCACTGTAGTAGGTTATATGTGGGTCGTTTTATTTCAGCCCTTTTCTTTTCCCGTGAAGATATCCAGAGGCTCTTGCTGCCTCCGTTTCGACTGCACAGCTGTAGCGTGAGCACGCTTTCCCTGCAGATCATCTGTACAGACGCAGTACCCTTGGACTTTGCCTGTTGAACGCGAAGCCACGTATCGTCCCCCAGGTGCTACTTACGATACTAGAGCTCGCTTAGCAGCTTGCGACTTCACAATTCTGGTTCTGGGTTTCCTAGCAAAGTTTGTAAAATGATTGAAATGTAACAGATAGGTTAGGTTTAACTGCATTAAGCAGTCCGGGATTTTAAGGTACAGTTTTATTGAATAAACCTCTAATTATAGCGGTAGTGTTCACCCCACGAATAAATCAGGATAAATGCACATCCAAGCTTAGCAATCCCTTGCGAATTATTACTAAACTCACTTGTTACTTGGTAAATTGAATTCCAGATACGGTTAAAAATTAAGATGATTAAGTAGTTTGTTAGAATTTCGAACACTTAATAGATCGGGAATATAGATTTCTACCCTACCGGTTGCATATACAGGGTGCGTCCGAATTAAAATTAGGATTACAGTCGATCTCGCAATCTTTGCGCTTAAAATCAGCCCTGCGTTCCCACCCTAGAGGTGACATAAAAATACGTGGTCAAGTTGTTGAGATCTCAATGTCCGTCGCCCGTATACTACAAAATTATTTTTGATTAAAACATAACCACTTAGTCTGTACTATAAGTGGTGGTTGCGAGCGCGAATTCCGATCCATTGATTATTATTCCTGTGTTACTGGGCCATAAGCCCCTTTGCTAACGAAAATTTAACTTCCAACAATTGCTTATATATTTGGATTTATTTTAAGTAATTTGCTGTGTTACTGATTAATCGTTGGGTGGTTGTTAGCTACCGTAATTGGGTTTCTTGCATATTGTGGTTATTCACAAAATAATTTCAAATAAAATTCACTTTCGTGAACCGTTGCTAGATAGGTTCCATTAATCATAATAGAAATTAGATAACATAGAACGGAATCAAACCTTTATTGTGTTTCATTAAAAGCAAACGGGTACACTGTTTATGATACTTATAATTAAGTTTATTTTCGAGTATGTGTATAGTTGTTAGTGGCAACCAGGTCAGCGCAGGCTCAAGGTTTATTTAACAAATAAACAAGCTCATATACCTATATTGGTCTTGGTTTTTTTTGTGCTTCCCACAGAGGCGCCCTTAGTACTTTATTTCAGTAGTTGGGAGAAGGAATGACTTCTTTGGGATCCCTGGCCCAAAGTTATTCGCTGTGAATAACAGGGTGGCGCCCAATAAATTTCAGTTGAGCTAGAGCGGTAAGTTTCTGTTTTTGGAGCTATACAGAGGCCCTTAAGGTAAACGAACCCGAGATTAACGCCACTGCTGCTAGCCGAGTGCCTTGAGTTTCTACCTCCGTTTCCCTCCGAGAAACTCAACGCGAATTACCCCTTTCATTTTGAGGGCTAATAGCACGAAGAAAAATCCTCGCAAGCAAGTGGCTTGTTTGAGGTACGAAAATATAATGCCTCCGCGTGCAGACAATCGAAGCGAGGACCGTTGCAAACTGGGCCTTAGAGATAAGCCAGCGAATGGTTGTGGGGATTTCCAGAATCGGTACGAAATGAGCGAATTAATAAAGTAAAATGATTTGAAATACAATTTGATTATTATTCGAAAACAATATACAGGTTAGTCCTAAAGTAATAGGTATATGGAGAAAACATTCGAGCAAAGCCAAAAAATGGTTTCAAAGTAAATCCGTCCCCTTTACCAGGTCTAAAAGTTTGTTGATTAGGTTGGCTGGCGGTTGTATCTCATTAGGATTGATGCTTTTAAAGATTAGAAATCTTCTGCGAGCTAGGGCTTCGCATTCGAATATTATGTGGGAGACAGTCCCCTTTTTCTCGCTACATAATCTGCATATGGGGTCTTCATTATATAGCCCTATGTTATGAAGATGTTTTCTGAAGTGCCAGTGTCCCGTTAAGAGTCCTGTCACTGTTCTGATTTGAGTCTTGCTAAGCTGCAAGACTGCCTTCGTCAGCTTGTGAGGATGGTTACCCATCATATCTTTGCTTTGTCTTTGTCTTGGTGAGAGTCTCCAGTAGTGTGAGTGTTTTGTAGATATCCATTTTTCCACTGCTCCTCTCACAGTTTTCTCTGTTGTGCCAACCACAGGTTCGGGCCCCATGTATGGTGTTTCATATCCCTGCTTTGCGAGTTTATCTGCATTTTCATTTCCTTCTATGTCTCTGTAGCCCGGTACCCATACAAGTTTTACCTTGTTGGCGTTTTCCAGTGTTAGGAGGCTGCAAAGGCAATTCCAGACAAGCTTTGACTTAATCTGGAATGAATTCAGTGCTTTCAAGGTTGCCTGGCTGTCAGAGATGATAAGAATGGTTTTATTTTTGTAACCCCTTCTTATGTTCTATTTTATTGCTGCTAAAATTGCATATGTTTCTGCTTGGAGCATCGTGGTAGTTTGACCCAGAGATATAGAGTTACTGTATCTTGGTTTGCTACCATATATGCCAGGTCCGATTCCGTTATTTCTACGTGAGCCGTCCGTGTACCATACTAGGCTGTTCTGCAGTTCTGGTGGTTCTCCTTGCTGCCATTCTTCACGGTTTATCCGTATTTCGAAGGGTTTATGAAAGGAGTGTTTTGTTAACATGTGGTCCGTTTCCATGTCTAACATTAGGTGGGATACTATGGTTATTATCTTGGAGTGTCCCCAAATATTTTGGGTGCTTTTCCAATTGCTCGTACAGCTTAAGCGATGCGCTCCCATACGTGCCCCGCCCTTGATTATTAGATCTAAGAGAGGCAGCTGCAAGAGACCTTCTAGTGCCGCTGTTGGAGTGCTCCTGAATGCTCCAGTTATGCAGAGACAAACCAGTCTTTGGAAACTAAAGATCTGGTTTATTGTTTGTCTTTGATTTGTTTTTGGTCACCATACTAGTAAACCATAAGTTATTATTGGTCTTATTACTGTTGTGTAT
Source organism: Agriotes lineatus (assembly GCA_940337035.1). NCBI lineage: Eukaryota > Metazoa > Arthropoda > Insecta > Coleoptera > Elateridae > Agriotes > Agriotes lineatus. The sequence continues at coordinate 82,187,710 of OW679203.1, forward strand.
AGCCAATAGATCATTTTTGGTTTAAGTCCCCATTTATTTCCAAAGGCTCTTGCCATCATTAAGGATGTTTTAACCTTATTGGTAGTTCTCTGCAGATGTTGGTTCCAGGCTAATTTGATATCTAGGATTACACCCAGGTATTTGACCTTCCCCTTAATATGTAGTTTCTCTAAAGAGTTTCGTAGAATTTATGCCTCCGTTGTTTCTCTTCCTGGTGAATGGTATAAGGTTGGTTTTTGCAGGATTTAAAATAAGTTTTATTTGTTGCACAATGCCTCGACTTTATTCAGTACTTTTTGCAATATTTCTGAGATTATATTGCCGTACTTACCTTCTATGAGAAGACTATATCATCTGCATAACCAAGGGTAGTTCAAAGGGGTTACGTTCTTGGGGCTCAGATTTGACGAGGTTTTGGAAATGCAAAGTTGCAGTATTAAGTTTGTTATTGTACGAAATGGTTTGCACAAATACAAAGTTATGAGCATTATAGTGGTGAGAAAGCTAGCACCAAAATGGTAAAGTAACTGAAGTGTATAACAATGCAGTACGAGGATTAGAAACGTTGTTAGAAGCAACCGACAAGAAATGCTGCAAAAGAGCAACCTACGAATAGCAAAGAAATAGAACAAAGGACATTATTAAGTGCATAATAAACTACAGAACATAACAGTGCGGTTAAAAACACAGTGAAAGAGCAGAGTAAAGTGTAGTGCATCATAACCTAAAAAACCATTTATTTAGTCTGTAAGAATTAAGGATGTTATGAAAACCTTATTCTATAGGTTAATTTTAAGTATCAAACCTTATTTCTTTTAAACAACTGTGGTGATATGTTGTTAAAATACCAGACCTTCTTTTGTTTAACAACCACAGAGGGGGTATTAAAATTGACCAAGCTGTTAGCATTGTTACAAGTTAGCTCCCAGAAAAGTTTAATTTTTGTTATAAAAACACATTCATTTATTGCAAGTGTTGGTTTTATTTAACCATAAAAGTATTGGACACAATTGGAACCAGTTTTCCAGTCTTAAAGAGGTGGACTTTGTGTTTTTTCGTCGGCAACAAGATCCACGCAGTTGCGGTCCAAGTACTGGCTGCCTTCAACACCTAGAGCAGGCCTCTACGCAAAACTTTAGACAGAGATCCGAGTCACCAGGCCTTTAGCAGCTAAGAAAACGCGTTAGCGTCCCCGGAGAAGTGCGATCAGCTTCGGAGTCTTTGCAAATCAAGCATTTTGCAAATTTTTTATCGTTTAGAGCCTCTTTTATTTCGTTGGGGCTAGCAAGATTGGAGTTTGATCTACGCATTGCCGCAGTTCCCGATTCTCCAATGCATTCCAGAAACCAGAAATCGATGTGGCGTCATTAGAATTTGTAGGAATATCCAGAAAAATTGTTCATAAGTTTGCAAGCTAAAACAATTAATGTTGGCGTCACTTGTACGTTACGCTAAAACAAAATCCGTTAGTACTGTTGCTATGCGAGAATAATTATTGCTTACCTGAAGTATTTTGCTGATTTCGGCATTGATTTAAATCAATTATTGCGATTTATACGAGTGCACTCCGCTTTGTGTTTTATGTAAATTTTTGAGGTTAGCTACTTCAGATTTAGTTTTGGTGCGTTCACAAATAAAATCCGAATTGAACTGGAGCTACTAAAAGTTAGTTTTCTCTACCCAATATTTCTAATTTAGCGACCTAACCTTGAGACAGAGTATTATGTTCACCAGAGCAGCCGAATATGATTGAATATAGTTAAAATAGAATAAGGCCACAAAATCGTTTACCTTTGCATTAGAATATTTGTACATTTAATACGTGCATTTAGGAGCACCCTTTCCCAATAACTTTCTTTTATTAATGGCAGAAATTCGCATAAAAGTGCGGGGGGGGGGCATTTTTCATAGTAATATATAAAGTACACATCAATATAATTGTCCCGAATTTCATTCCGTTTTATTTTATTTGTGAAGCGGAATGCAGTTACGCGAATCTTTAATCAAGATAAGCATGTCAGAAAAACAAAATAAGGTGAGTCATACCTTGGAGCTGAGCTCATTTTTTGTTACACAGCGGTATTTTCTTGGTGAATGCCCTATTACATCCACGTTAGATACATTAGGTGGCGCAACATAAATTACCCGGGTTATTCCTGCCTTTTCCGGATTCAATTTATTATTACCATTGCCATGGAGCCTGTTTTTTCAGCTTACAACCTCACCCCTTTCCACTGACCTACTGGAGCACTATTTTATTGCTTGTTGCTAATCGTAAATTGAGTTTACCAGGTTTAATCAGTATTTATACCCATGTCTAAGAAGACAAATGCAAGACAGTGTCAATATAATTGCAGTGTCAATATAATCGCACTGTCAACGTGAAGCGGACCTGAAAACATTCCTCGAAAAATAACACAACATATTGAAACAATTTTTTGGCTCCGCTCAATTGTTTCGCCATTTAAAAGTTTATTTCAGGCCTAACCTGTATATTTTTATTTGAATTATAATCCATTGCATTTCAAATTCTTACATTTTCCAAACCAGCGCATTTTGTACCTGTATTGAGTTGCTATCGTTAGCACGGTGCACTTTTGACCCGCTATATCTGTTATCGCTGGCCATAAGAATGCGAACTTGCATTTTGAAGCAATCCTTTCGGGCCCGGGACTTGTCTTCTGGTCTCGGCCGACGCATTTCGCGCGGTCGAGGTTTGATTTTTAAATAAGTCAAAAGTACGTGCCCTCAACCAATTTTTACAAGCATTTTGTTTCCAAGAGCTGATAACTTGATTCAGCTTTTTACCAGGAATTATTTTCACCTGGAATTCTCAAATTGCACTTGGGATTAACAACTTGGAGTCCAGTTTCCTGTTCTAATTCGAAACGAACACCTGCTATTTTTTGCATCGCTTCAGCACGCATGTTGCGTAAGGCTGATTCCTTGCTGTATGCGGGTTACTAATAACAGCAGCTCCCGACTAGCGTTTACACCCTAAACTTGTGGGGGCCTAGAAGGTCAGTTGGTTCGTTTTTTATTACAACGCCAATCGAGGACGGGTTATTTACCTACCAAGTTAATCTTGTGCTGGTGATACCGCATGCTAAATTTATTACTAACATAATAGTTCATTCACTCAGTAAATTTAATTAGAGATAGCATTTAAAACTATTGAATTTTTATGTATACCTTATACGTTTTTGTAAAAAGAGCACCCACATTTTTTCTCTCAGCAACCTAGAAAGAAAGGTTTTTATGAATGACAACGATATGCATATCTCTGAGCTAATTCGGCCTGCGCGGTAAATGAAAATTTTTAGAGCTTCCGTGTAGTACGTACTTTAAGGAGGTTAATCTGCGATTTTTACTACCACTGATTATTTTATCTAATTAATCGCAGGTCAGCTTCTTTATTATAACAAGATTAAGCGAACGTTGGAAGATGAAGTGCCTAGGTAGCTATACGTACTACGGCTTTATACGCGGCCTTGCCATAAGAAAAGCACTGTTTACTTACAACGTTAAGGGTTACAATTTGAATGCATGCTTGTTGGGAGTGCTTAAAGCGAATAGGTTATTAATATTGTTTACTTTGTGGAATGGTATCACAGGAGAACGAACACCTGCTAGGGCGAGACGTGAGGTCACAATCAGGCACAATTCTTTAGTTTACTTATCGCGGTTTTAGATCTCTGTGGTAACCGGTGATAAATGTGTTTTTGGGTGTGTTGTCTTAATATTAACGCCGTGTAAGGCATTTGTGCAACGAAATACAGTTTTGAAGGTTTTCAGACAAATTATGGCACAAGGTTGGATTGAACGATTCTCTTAAGTTTACTTGTGGCGATTTCAGATCTTACTAGTGATAAATGTATTTTTCTCAAAGTTATCTTAACATAGGTCTTAAATTTAACTCTGTATAAGTCATTCGTGTAGCAAAATGCAGTTGAGCGACGTCTTGAGGTAAGTCCAGCTCCTCAGAGAAATTATGACACAATTGTCAACTCTTGGAACTGAGAACTTCTCTTGCAATATACCGAAAATTTCTAATTCCAGTAGACTCATCAGGTGGCGCTCACATACATTACTCGGATTTGTCGCCGTTCACTTTAAGATACCATAGATTTTGACTTATTCGTTTTTCTATCCACCCTTTCCCGCTGACCTAAACCGAACACTTTTTAAGGCCTAGTTCGTCACGGCTTCTTTCGATTATGAGAGTTACACCTCCCCAACAGAAACTTCATGGCCAATAGTAAGAAGAATGTTCAACTTTACATCCAATTAGTCCTGGTGTGCCACAAGACAGTGTCTTAGAGCTAATACTGTAGACATTCTTGATCGCCAACAACCAGGCTCACTATGATTGCAGCATACATGCAGCATCAAGGCTAACAAAACGAAATCCACGCTTGTGATATTTACAGTGCATAGACACGCCTAAACTCGAGTTATACTAAACAATGAGCAATTATGACAAGTTGAAGATTCAAAACCTGGGGCTGAAGCTTGACTGTCGCGTTATTTGAAAGAACCATATCTGAACCAAAGGAATACAGCTCTTCTGATATTCAGGATTACATACAGACACTGTTATATAAGGTTGTCTTAAAAGCAACAACTTTAGTTAACAGTGAGCAACTGCACCATACAGATCATGCAATGCTTCTAATCACACCATCAGGAAATATCAAAATGCTGTTCACTAACACCTAGAACGCAAAATACAATGAAAAATATCTTCCAAAGAGGAATGGGGATTTGCAGATAATGCCACTTTTATCAAAGAGGATTTATGGCTGTTGTTTGGCAATGGCTGATTCTGACCTGAAACAATACTGTTGTTGAAAGAAACGGGTTTTTACTGAACGTCCTGTTTCACCAAAATACACAGTATTAGCAAGAAAGCAAGAAACATGATGACATGGCGTTTAATTCATTTTTGGGCGAAGGTGTGTCTGTGAGATGTTACTTTGTTTGAGGTTGAATATCGTTTTGATCTTTTACTTTTGAATAAATGATCGGTGGCGTAACCTTTATAGGGAGAAATAACTATCGCTTCAAGAGGAGCAATTTTCTTAGGTGCGAGTTGAGAAATGGAAGCAGCACAGTGCCCAAGTAGAGTTATGATTGGAAGCTGTTGGGTGATGGTAAGAATTGGTATGTTGATAGAGATCATGAGGGCGGACTTATAATATACAAATTTCCAAATTTGTCCTTGTGTTGGAAATTGGCAACCAGGAGAGAAAAGGAACCAGTGTTTCCTGTATTCATGGTTAAGTTGATGTCTAAGTGTTGACTATTAAGATTATTAAAAAATGCCTAACCATGTGACCAAATGATAATATTTCGGCAGAATATGGCGTGACTAGACAGCGGTGTTTGGGTTACATTTTTTTAAACTGAAACAAACAATTTGAGCGTTAGCCGTTAAAAAACATGGCATAAACCAAATCTAGCTGTCAATACAAATTACCGTCTACCTTGTAAATCCTTTAACTTCATTACCTAGATAAAGAAGACGAACAAGTTCATGAAGAGTAGTAACAATAGAGCAACGATTAACGTGTACCAGGAGTAAAAATTTAATGTCACATGTCAGCAATAACAACGGTAAATTATTTACATTTGCTCGTCTCTTGTTCTCGTCTTTTGAAATTTATGGCATTGTTCATTAATGTTTGTATCACGAATATCACTGTCTCGTTTGGACACCACAATCACTAATATTTAAGTTTCACTATTTAAGGAATTTATCGCGCAATGTATGTGGCACAATGATGATTAAATGTCTAGTAAGTATGCAACGGCGCTTAGGGTTTTTCTTATTATTATTCACTGTCATCATTTATGAGATCTACCGGTAACTTTCTTTTTAATCTATTGAGCAGGTGTTTCCTGTCTATATTATAATGTACTGCACCGCTGCATTGGTCAGTGTTATTATAAAAATTCTTTACAGACTTTGTTATAAACCTTTGTACCGTGGACATACTTGTTTCTCTGTGTATTTAGGAATTTATAACAAACCACTGTCCATTGGTTATGATGCGCAACACCTTGCTTTGCAATACTTGCAGTTTTTTCATATTGGTATAGGTGAAGATAGGCCTAATAATTGATCTATATATAAGATTTCCACACTATCCTGAGAGGTGACTTCTTGTTCAAAACTGGGTAAAGCATGCTTAGTCTAGCATATGATTCCGACAGCTTCTTATTAATGTCATAACTCCAGTTTAATCTTCGATCTAAGTAAATTCCTAGATAGCGAACAGCGTTATCTTAAGGATTTCAGGGTATAGAGGTGTTATTGATGATTATATTTGGTGGATCTTGAGGTCTCCGAAGGGTAACAATTTTGCGTTCACATTTGTTTGCATTTATTTTTAGACACCAGTTATGGAACCACAGATTTAATTGATCTACACTTGTTTATAGTTTTCGTGCTGCTCGAGTAATGTCAGGGTCTTGAGTAATTATAGCTGTGTCGTCAGCATACATAGTTAAATCAGCATTGGTGAATCAAACATAAAAAGATTGAAAAGGATGGGGCGTAGTATGGACCCTTGCGAAACCCCAGCGTTAATGCTGCGAATTATCAATTCGCAGTCATGCTAGTTGATTCTAACTTGGAAAGTTGTGAGTGAGAAATGATTTTAGGATCAACAGCAAATAAGAGGGCGTGTTTGTGGTCATTAATTTATATATTAGACCAGCTGTCCAAAGACGGTCAAATGTCTGGGCGACATCTACAAATGCTATTAGAGTGTGCATTTTGTTTTCATATCCTTCTTCAATTTTCTCAGTAATGCGCAATATTTGATGATTTGTCAAGTGGAAACTTTTAAAACCGAATTGAAATTGTGGAAGTATGTTCTTTACCTCTAAAAACTCTTCCAATCGAGAGTGGATTATTTTGTTAAGGAGTTTGGAAACTGTTGACAACAAGCTAATTGGACGATAATTTGCTGGATCATTGCGCTGCTTGCCAGGTTTAGGAAACAGTAGAATTACTGCATGCTTCCAGATGGTTGGAAATTATCCAATTCGTAAGCAGGCGTTAAATATGGCTGTTAGAAACGCTATGGAACAAAAACTTTTAATATGGATATGGGGTATCAAATCTATTCCATGTGCTTTAATATATTGCTTAACTTCTAAAGGAGGTGCTGGGTCTGTGAGTTCTATATCGTTTGTTCCTATGCTGCTTACTTCCTGTTCTACGTGGTTAATACGATTTACATTGTTGTCATCGAATGTAGTAGTAAATATGTTTTTCAACTGATCAGCAAATAATTCACATTTGTCTGCATCTTCTGTGTAACTACCATCGTTAGTTCGAAGCGGTGGAATAATGGTGGGTTGTTTTAGTATATTTTTGGTAGCTCTCCACATATTGGGGTCCCCTGGATTAAGCGATTCAATGTGGAGATTAAAAGATTCTATTCTGAATTTATCCAGTTCATTTCTTACAGCCCGTATCAGTCTGTTAAGGCGGGTTTTAACTTCTGGGTCTCTGGTGTTTTGCCAAAGTCTACGTGCGATATGTTTTTCTTTAATGAGTTTTTGTATATATATATTGGGGGGCTGTAGTCATTCGATGGTGTACGAGGTCGGGTCGTTACAGTGGCTTGTTGAACTGCGTCAGTGATTGCTTTTTCGAAACATTTTACTCCACTATCTATATCTTTCTGTGACGTTAAGTTTGTTGGGCATTTGATCCGATTGTCCATTGTTGCTCGGAAATGTTCCCAGTCAATTGGTCCATTTATCAATTTTGGGAGATTGAGATGGTAGTGAGCGACACAATTTAGAGTAAACACCACAGGGAAATGGTCTGAATCAAGTTCAGTTAGGACAGACTGTGTTATTGGAGGGGTAAGGTTTTTATGTAATATGATATCGTGAATATTTGACAATTGGTTGTATCTATAGGGGAAATAAGTATATTCAAGGTGTGCCGGTATCTGTACTGCTAACCATGAAGAGATATTATTTAGCTTGACTCCATTTGGATTATTTGTGCTGCAACCCCAGTTCGTGTGCTTGGAGTTGAGATCGCCAGCTAATATTGTGGGAAGAAAATCTGTGAAAATTGTATTGAGTTCATTGAGATTCAGTTGGTTATTGGGGGGTTTATACGCAGAAATTATTTTAAGTGGAGAATTGTTCATAGTTATTTTGATTGCTACAGCTTCTATCTGATGAACATCTTCCAGGTCAATTGAGTTTGCAATAAGGTTTTTCTTTATAATTATTGCAGATCATCCCCCTCCTATTGCAGTTTCTCTGTCTTTTCGCAAAACATGATATCCTGGTATAGTGAATCTTTCCTTTTTAATTAGGTGCGTTTCGGTAAGGCACGCGATGTCAATGCCGTGTCTGGCGATGAATGAAATAAAATTTGATCGTTGGGTTCTTAACCCATTGGCATTCCAATTGAGGAGAGTTAACTTGTCAATGGGATAATAATTATTTGCTGCCATGTTGAAATAGCATAGGGATGAGGGACATCAATTTTTTTTATTTGATCAAGGTGTGGGGTTATTAATTCAAGGATAGATTGGAAAATTTTTGAAGTAAGTGTGTCTGGTTTGCCTATGTTTTGATTATTGTTATTTGATGGAGAGGAATTGGATGCACCAGGGTTGTAGGCTACGGTTTGTGCATAGGTACAGTTGGAAGTAATATTGCCAGTTATTAAAGCGTTGGGTTTTGATGGTCTCACCGTAGGAAAGGAGGGCTTATTGTTTAGCTTTCTGATATATGGGCAACCCCTATAGTTGGCAGTATGTTCTCGTTTACAATTCACACTCTGTGGTTTGTCTCTATTTTTTAGTTTTGTGCATTATGTGTAGTGATGGTGCTCAGTACATTTAACGCAGCGAAGTGCTATGTTACAATAGTATTTAGTGTGACCAATTAATTGACAGTTTGAACACTGTGGAATGTCATTGTATTTGCGTCACGGTTCTATCGTTACTACACAATATAATAGCCTGTTTAAGGTAAATATTGCACTGGATACGTGTGTATGACTTTATATTTACTTTTGCTTTACGTTCCAATACCTATTAATAATTATACCAAGGCTCAAACATGATATTATTATTGTATGCTTATTTAATTCAAATGTCGAAACTATAACTTTATTAAAAATCTATTGAATTATATTTCAAAATGCATGAGTACTCTTTGCTCAGGGTATGGTTCGCCAAAATCTAGTTAGTTGTTTGTTGCTATTTTATTTACTAGTATTGAATTATTTTATGCAAGTCGCTTGCTGTCAACTATTATGCAAACACAGCGTTCAATGACACTTTTAAATCAATATGACAGAATAAACTTCTTTACAAAGCCCTCACGATTCAATTAATGATACGACATGTAAGTCAATTCAATGATATTGTAAATAACCTTATTAACTGTCTTTTATTTTAGATAACTTCAGAAAATACCTGCTTTCGCCCACCTGAGTTCCTTATCCAGCAGACCTGCTTCAACTCACCCAGATACACCTCTCTCTTCCATCAAACTGCTGCACACCTCTGCTCACACACACACTGGTCACCAATAAGCTACCTCCACCTCATTACTCCTCCAAGAAGCTGCAAGACATCCACTCCTACTTGACCTCCTACACAGCTGTCAGTCCTGGAACCTTCCTGTGTCCAATTCCTCCTTGGTAAGTAGACTTCCTGTCAAGATGGTAACTTAACTCTGTCCTTCCTCAGGTCCTAGCATCTCCATGCAAGTCATCAGCTTCCAGTATACTGCAAACTCCTAACTGTCCTTCCTTCTGCTGCAAGTAAACCAGTTCCTGTCCACTAGTCCTTGGTACCTTGCCGCTGCCTCCAACAATTCCTCTCTACGCTGTAAGCAAGTAGATCCCTTGTCCAACTGGTCCCTCGTTCTTCTGGTGCAGTCCTCTAAACTCCAAACAGCAATGATACTCCAATTTATGTTACTACTTAACGATAAATTGTAATGTAACTCCAATTAAATTATCCAAATCTATTCTTCTTGCTTCTATGTCTTGTTATTTAGATCCATAATACCATACCTTCACTTTATTCAAATAATATTATTTTCTTCACTTAATTCAATTGCTTATCACTTTGCATATACTTAGTAAACCCTTTTATTATATTGTATTTTAATTGCAATAAATTAAGGGCAAATTTTTTACCAAAACACAATTTTTTACAGCTTGTTTTCAAAGTTGTTATTTTAATAATTATCCAGTTTTTATTGCTATCCTAGACTACCATTATTCCTGCCTGCTACATGTTATAAATAAATTTTAATGGTGCTCACTTTATAAATTGTTACAAATAGAATCTTATTCTGTCATATGCAACATTCAACTTTGTATTTATTGTTAAATCTTGTTACCATCATCAAGTGGTTCTCATTATGTAATAACTTTCTTTTTAAAATGTACTTTGAATCTTTGAGTTTCAATTATTATTCAATTAAATAGGCAATCATTAACACAATTTTCCACATTTTATCATTTCAGTATAATTACTGTATTGAACTTTTCATTTTAGATTCATGTAAATAAATAACCGTATTTAATGTAATACATGGCCTCTATATACCATAGCAATATATTTGTAGCTTGATCTGTTTTGTTTAGTTCAACTGCAATTAATGGTATTGGCACTTGATAACGGGGTAATTGAGATTAATTAATGCGGCATTAATTTCTTCTTTGGTAATAGATATGGTTACATTACGTATTATTGCTGAGATGCCGGAATTCCCTGGGTTACGATAAGTATAATAACTTACCTTATGCTCGTCATAGAATTTTGTAAGCTTCCTGAAGTCGTCAATATGTGTTACATTGATTTTCAACTGATTACCTTCGTAGGTGGTAGTAAAATCCTCTTTAACATGTGCTTTAATATCTTGAATTATGTTCTGATAATGTGTTCCGTTGGGTAGTAGTATTGGGAGAATGTTAGGTTTTGCTGCACTGCTGTTAGGAGCGTGAGTTTGTAAGGGATTCTCCATCTCTGCTGACAGCGAATACAATTGGTTTTCAGTCCCGAAATCATCTGTGTTAAATAAGTATCGTTTATTTACATCTCTATCGTCTGCTGATATCAAAGGCCGCTTATTGTTGTTGGATCAGGGGTAGCATTTGTACCTTTATAGATGAAAATTGGTGGATTTGATTTAAAACCGCTTGCTTCAGACATGTTTGTTGGAATTAGTTATGCTAAAATTGATATAACTACCTTTTACACCGGAAAATGTGACGGTTAAATTTATATTGTCTGATTTATTAGTACCCGAGCCAGACAAACGCCTCATCTGCGGCGATTGCGACGTGTTGCGCACAGATATTTAACTACTATTAAGTTAATAATTGTTTATGGATTACTATGTAGTAATTAAATTTAATGTTTAATTAAACGATTAGTGGCACAAGAGAACTGAGAACACGTCCGAACGTAACTCTGTCGAACGCGAAACTCCATTTACATTTGGATTCAGGCCCAAAAATTGTAAATAACAAATTAAATCAGGCAAGACCTGACGCTTTACAGCAGTAAACGTAATAATTGTGACGGGATTCAACCCCATTCAACAAGTCAGAGTTATGATAAATGGCAACATATTGATATGTGAATGTTATGCAAACATCCAGCTAAATGCTGTCATAACAGAACGCAATTCGACCGGCTTGTAAAACTTGTACTTAAAATTTGAAATTGGGAAAAACCGGGTGTTCAAGATCACACTGCTCAAATGGTGTATTGCAGTGTAAATACAGGCGTGTTATCAGCTAATTTCTTAGGTGATTACGCACTAGCGTTTGATAAAACTATTGAATTTACGTTAACTCGTGCAATTTTTATCCAAAGGCCTTTGTTATAATACCCAATTTATGGAAGGAAAATCTGCCCTATCGACACAATCAAAACGCTGAATAACAAATTAATACGTACTTAATGCGAAGTGGGACGCTTCTTCAGGACGACCTCATATGCAGTCACCATTTGTAAAGGTGCCATGCGAAGCGGTAAACTTTATTTCGAAACGACCTTGGCTTAGTGCACACGCCGATCGTGCTTACTCCACAGAATTTTAAGGGGGCTACTGCCGCTAGGACATTCCACCGGATGATAAAGATCTAATTACCACTTAATTAGTACAGAAACAAAAATTACAGGAAAATAAGGCTTAATACATTTGCAAATTATGTCACTGGAAACATACGCCGGGCCGCGGTTGTTGACAATAAACAAAATGTTGCTAATATTGAGGAAAGTAACTCAAAAATTTCAAGCCAGGCGTCTTTATCTCGGAGGTTAAGCGTTTTTGTCCAAAAGTCAACATTTCTTCGCGCGGTTTCGCCGGGGAGAGGTTGTCTTGTGGTTATTTAAATTAGAGCTGCGAACCAGCATCGGAGGTGCGGTTCACAATGAACGCACAAACGAAATGGGGCTATACACAGAGATGTATACAGGTTGCCTAAATTTGTACGAAATATGGCAATTCCATGAGTTGAAAAAGGTTCAAATGCTATTTGACGTAAGATTGACCGAAATTTATTTATTTATTTATTTTAGCAAGTAGCCAACAGATCAACCAATTACAGGCTACTATTAAACAAAATATACATAATTCGTACAATACATACAGTAAGGTATTAATTAGTTAGTTAGTTAGATTGTATGGTAGTGGCAAAGCAAACAAGTAAGAATGGGTACCAGAGACGAAAATCACCTATAACTGTAGTTGACATAAATATTAGATAAATATATTACAAACTCGCAAATTAAGGGAAAAAAGATCTATATATTAACTAGTTGCTAAAGTACGTGCAAAAAAAAATAAAAATTTTTTTTATAATTATAAATAAAATATAAATGGCATCCGTTTAACGAGCTATTGCTCTATTTACATAAAACTTAAATTGTTTTAAACTGCAGTGATAAATATCTATCTCCGAAAAGTTGTTACAAATCGAACACATACGCAACATTGGCGAATTATAGGCATAATTCGTTCTGTAATTCGGTATTGAAAAAACAAAGGTATTCCTAAAGTTGTGTGAGGGTACATGAAAATGCAGCTCCGATAAAAGGGTATCACAATCTACAGCTGATCGAACTAATTTGAAAATAAATATGCATGACTGCAAAGCTCTTCTTTTTTCTAAACTTAAGAAATTAGACTCTTTAAGCAATTCAGTATAGGGTAGATAGAGAGGATAGACCCCATGCATTTTGAAATACAAGAAGCGTAAAAATTTTTTTTGGACCTTTTCTATTAAATTCTTATAATTGTTGTAATATGGTGACCAAATAACACATCCATATTCTAAGTGTGGTCTCACAAACATATTATATAAAAAAATTAGGGAGTGAATTTGACTAAACGATCTGGCGTTCCGTATAACAAATCCAAGTTGTCTATAAGCTGAGTTAACGCAGTGAAGAATATGTAAGTTAAAAGTAAGTTGATTATCAAACTGTATACCCAGATCTTTTATATTGTCTTTCCTACAAACGTTCTGATTATCAAGTGAATAGTTAAAGGTTATTATTGATTCTTTGCGAGTGTAGCTAACTATAGCACATTTATTTATATTAAATGAAAGGCGGTTTACAACCGACCATTGAAAGATTTTTTCAAGGTCAAATTGTAATAATTGACAGTCGTTAATGCAAGATATACTCTTATAAATTTTAAAGTCATCAGCAAACAGTAGACATTTAGAATAGGTTATTACATCGGGTAGATCATTAATTAAGATCAGGAACAGTAACTGCCCTAGGTTAGAGCCCTGTGGAACTCCTGATAAAACGTTAAACTCACGTGATACACAATTGTTATATACTACATACTGGCGCCTGTTATGAAGATATGATGCAAATAAGCGTAACATTTGTGGAGTGAAGCCAAATGAATACAATTTTTTTAAAAGTATAGTGTGATTTACCTTGTCGAATGCTTTAGCATAGTCCGTATATATTACATCCATTTGAGTATTATTATTAAAGCAATTAACAGTATCTCGCGTAAGTACTAGCAAATTAGTACTAGTAGATCGTTTGGGAATAAATCCATGTTGAAAGTTCGAGATATGAGGTTTAACATGACTGTATAAGTATTTGTAAATAATTGATTCGAAAATTTTGCAAGGAACTGAAAGTAGTGCTACCGGTCTGTAGTTCGTTATATCACATTTTTTACCGCCCTTGTGTATTGGGCACACTTTTGTTAGTTTCCAGGCTGTAGGAAATATAGAAGTTTCTAGAATTAAATTGAATATGAATTTTAAAGGTTCAATTAGAAATTCGGAACATGCTTTGAATACATATGCAGGGACACTGTCAGGGCCAACTGAACGTTTTGGTTTCAATAGTTTTATAGCTTGAACTACATCTTCAGAGGATATGCTAGTTATGTGAAAACTGTTAGAACAAACAGACATGCCGGTAAATTGATCCACATCATAAAATCCTCCGTCGTATAGATAAACGGATTCGAAATAGGTTGCAAAAGCATTGACTATAGTAGTGTTGCTGCTATAAGTTTCATCCGCATACATCATTTCTTCAGTTACCGTGGAGCTATTTTTCTTAGTTTCTTTAACAAATTTCCAGAATACACTGGGATCAGTATTGATAGTATTTTCAATAGAGTTTACATATTCTTCGTATGCACTTTTAATACCAACTTTAATTTTAGCCCTTAAGTAATTAAAAATTTGTTTGTCATTGGGTTTTTTAAATTTTTTGTATCTTTTCCAAACCCGTGCCTTCCTCTTTATCTCCCTAATGATTTGAGCATTTAACCAACTAGGGTACATCTGCTTTTTGAAAGATGTTTTAGGTACTGCGTCGTCTAGGGCTTTATATAAGTTTATATTAAAGATATCTACAGCACTCTCAACGGTAGAAGCAGCGGCCAAGTTCCACTGAGTGTCCCGCAAATTACAGTATAATTTCATAAAATCAGCTCTCTTAAAATTATATTGGACACCAAATGAATTCGACGCTACTAATCCCGCAGTGCTGTACTCGATTTCACAAATCAGAGGAGAATGATGAATATCTTCGGGGACTAATGGCATGTCGCATTTATTTACTGCGACGTTTGTATTGCTAACTACAAGATCAAGCACTCTGTTATTCTGGTTTGTAATACGATTAAATTGTTGAAAATCATGCATATTAATAAAATTAATAAATAAAATATTCTTGTAGTTTGGCCGTAAATCAGTAACTTCATCATTCACCCCCAACATGTTAAAATCTCCGAAAATTATTATTTTTGACCCTGTACTCAAAACATTCCCGTCAACTGCCTGGTAAAAAATCTCGTACAATTCAGCTGTAGATTGAGGTGGAAAATAGAAATGGAAAATGAAATAACAACTTTGGTAGCTAAGCGAAAAGTACAATGATAGTACATGTGCCATGTTGTTTTCTTTTGAGAAAATATATATGTGCCTTATAATTTTAGGCAACCCGAATAGAGCTGTCCTTAAAACAGGAAATGAGTGGAAAGGAGGTATTTTTCTGTGTGTGCAGGCAGAAGCCCATGATGCTCTGATAATCACTGTTGCGCTGTGACTATACAATCAGGAATGAGATCCTTAATCAAAGGAAAAGTGACATTTAAGATTAAAATCAAATATTCAGGTTCGACACTTGTTATATATGTATATAAAGATCAATATTACTTAGTAAGTTCGCCAATGAGTAAGTTGTGGAATATGGTACTGAAAATGGGTCTAGGAGACCGATGGGGCTTTGAATCGTGGAGAATCAACCTTAATTGGATATCAATCGGAAAATATAATAATAAGACCTAACTCTCTTGGCGTACTTGATTGGAGCCATAAGCATGGCCTTTATCTACGAACAAACTTGAGATATTAGACCAGCACTTAAGCCAATGGGGGCAACCTTCCTCATTGGTCATGCTACTATGGGGGGGGGGGGGATAGATTGGAGCGTAAATACATAATCGGCTATGTTTCTATGAAGCAAACTGATGAGATGAAATGTTTCTAACCGTTTCAGAACAATTATGATCTGAGGAAGGTTCATTTGATACCATCAAGGAATGAAAGTGGCAGTTGTAGTTTCTAATGTCTTTTTTGGCACTAGTTACAGAATCTAAGGCTGTTGGGCAATTGTTAGAAAGTCACTTCAACTGCAGGGTTAATTCAACGTTTCCAAAATAACTTAGATTGAGATTGCTTTAAGCTACTATACATTCGGGCAACATCTTGCAAGACAAGTTGTAATTTGCAAATCATTTGCTAAATATCTATAAGGACAGATAAATATTTTTAGACGAAATTAAAGAAAGAGCAAACCATCTATGCATCAGATAGAACAAAGTAATAAGTTATTGCGAATCAAAGCTTACTCCAAGTCGTTTAGGTATTTTCAATTTACTGAGCTGCGATTTTTGTCTACAGCAGTACGACGCATTGTATAAGCCGCCCAGGATACATTTTGAGTGGTTAAAATGCGCTGACTGGTTGCTTTCATTTGTATGTGTTTCCCTTCTCGTGCTAATTTGAGTTTAGAATTCCTTTGCTCTCATGGTTATTTGGACATGGTTTGAATGTGAGGTTTTTCGAAGAATATTTCCATGTTATGATGGCGGATCAGCTTAGTTGCTTATCTGGGAGCCTATGTTTCTCTTATCAGTCCAAATTTTACCTAGTCACATGGTGAGTCATACCCGTTCATACGCCTTTCTCCCCTGTTTCTCCTAAGTCGATGTTTTTTGTTGGCTCTGACTGGCTGGTAGTACAACCTCATTTACTGTGAAAATACATTAATTTTTGGCCGTATTAGAGCTCTTTGTAGCCTGCTTAATACGTACCAATACGTTTGTTGCCTCTTGCATATACCCTGGCGCCACCCTCTACCTGCAAATAAAAGCTCCGAGGCCCGCTTCTATTGCCTTCTGTGGAAGGTCCCGTTTCGTAGATTTTTTTTATTGTAGCAAACTTGCCTAAAGTCGGGGTGACTGACAATCCTTTTAGTCAAAATACACTTGTAGACGAAGATTGATGAAGGTACTGTTGCGGGATTAATAAGATAACTCGGTAGACCTTCTCTAAATGTCTAATAAGCCTATCAGAAACGCTCTTAAATACGGACTCTTAAGTCAGGTACATGAACGTGACATTGCCTAATCGCTCCATAATGCAATATATTCTTGAAAATTATAGGTTTTACACAACAAAATGTTCATGCTGTCGACAACTTGCAAATGCTCTATAATAAAGCCTACGACCCTATTAATGAATTTTCTCTAACCCCTACGTATTTATAACCTAATTTTTATGGCCAAGTGACAATAGCTTTGCCCAATTTTACAGCCTACGAGGTACATCCTGCATAAATTTGCCCTTGT
Source organism: Agriotes lineatus (assembly GCA_940337035.1). NCBI lineage: Eukaryota > Metazoa > Arthropoda > Insecta > Coleoptera > Elateridae > Agriotes > Agriotes lineatus. The sequence continues at coordinate 82,205,125 of OW679203.1, forward strand.
CTTTCCGTGAGATTCAGATACTTCTATCTTTCCAGAGTAAGTCACGTTCTAAATACAGGTTTTCGACCGCTTGTTGTAACCTTTAGTATGATAAATCTGCCTACAAAGTTCTAGCTTAAAAATATTTACGTTACAGATTGCTTATGACTACCTAAAGTACAGTTTATTTGCACAACCGAGTATAGTTCATTTAGTAAAGTAACATAATGTATGTAACCATTGTAGACGCTATACCACCCGTGGAAATCTAGCCTTATAATTCTTGAACCTGGTTCGATTGTTTCTGGTTGTACGCAACATCGAACTGTGCCTTGCAATTATAGTAGAGGGCCTTGATAGATATTGGCGACTTACATAACTTCATAGAATTATATTATCAAAAAATAGTGCTCTTGACAGAGGCTCCTCAAGACTAATCGAAACTTTATTAGCGTGTTTAAACGTTATTTGTCGCTATTTATTATTTTTGTCTATTTTACTATATGCTTTTGTTGTTTGCAATTATATGCCACTTACATTTACCGTTTTGTCGGCTGATTATTGATGGTTTACAGTAGTGTTAATTTAGAGTTACTATTTTTGTAGTGGGTACACTTTATTGTGTTAATATTTGGGATTTGTAAGCTCTATGTAATTGAAATCAAATCAAATAAAATTTATTCAGTTAATATGTTACAAAAATATACTACAAAAAGATAACGATCAAAGTTATACGTTACGAGAATGTAACAAGAATATAATAAAAAGAAATAGATAGTAGCAAATTTTAGACACCACAGACTCCCATTCTAAGCCAGCTTGTGTAATGGGAGTCTGTTGTTGTACTCACAAAAAAGAATAAACTTCTGATCAACCAATTAGTAGCAATGACAATGTTTATACTTATGACTGGTAAGTAAAGGCTTAGTCTAAAATGTTTTTAAAGCACACCATATTCAGCCACACAAAACCAGTAACTTTTTTAGAATACAGGTGTACATTGTTGATTGAGTTGAGTGTTAAAGGTAATAAGTTATACAATTTTGGACCAAAATAAGATATAAATCTTTGGGTTAAAGTTAAATGAAATCGAGTAGAAACAGTTTTTTGTTGTTGACGAAATCTAGTGTTGTAATCATGTTCTAAACAAGTTTTCATTGCAGGATTTTTATACAATAACGATAATACATTTTTTAAATACAGGAGGTGTAATGGTAGAACCTTGGCCTCGTTAAATAAGCAATCAGAAAAAATAGCATACTTTTCCGTAGCATCACTTTAAGTACAAATATTTGTACGTTTACAGCAGGCAGTATATGTAGAGTAAAAAGTACCTCCCCAAACCATTATACCATATCGTAAAATAGATTCCACAAAAGAAAAGTAAACGATTTTTAAGTTGGTTCTACAGAGCACATTTCGTAGCAAATAGAATTTGTAAATGCAGTATCTCACTGTACTAGCGATAAAGTTAATATGATCGTGCCATCGGAGATGTTGCTCGATCATAATTTTTTCAACTTTGTTCGCAATAATCTCGTCTCGCGCAGATAGTTTTGTGAGAAACTATATTTAGAAAATTGGGTTGTCCAGATACAGTGGCACTAAATGTAATATATTTTGTTTTGTCTAGATTTAAAGTGAGTAGGTTCTCACTGAGCCATCTATTAATACTTGCTAAGCTCCCTTTAACTTTCATTTGGACATTGTGCCAGTCATTGCCTTCAAACAAAATAACAGTGTCATCGGCGAACAAAACAAATTGACCCTGTACAGGAACACTGACTAAATCATTGATATAGACTAAGAATAGTATAGGTCCCAAAACAGTTCCTTGAGGGACTCCGTAGCCAATTTGTTTGAAGCTGCTCATGACATTTTTAATTTTAACACACTGCCATCTATCAGCAAGATAGGTCTGAAGCAAGCGATATGGTACGCCTCTAATTCCATAATTATAAAACTTATCTAGTAACCGTTTTTGGCAGACCGTATCAAACGCTTTGCACAAGTCCAGGAATACAGCAGCCTGTTTGACACCTCCATCTAGATTACGATTAATCTTATTGGTTAGGGCAAAAAGAGCATGATCGGTGCTCAAGTTTCTTCTAAAACCAAATTGCCTGCCGTGTATTATTTTATTACGTTCTAAAAAATCAATCATTCTTTTCTTAATACATTTTTCCAAAAGTTTCAAGAAATGAGTTGTTAAAGAAATCGGTCTGTAATTGTTAACAGATGTTCTATCTCCAGATTTAAAAATAGGAGTAATTATAGATGGTTTAAAGTAACTAGGAAAAATACCTTTTTTAAATACTAGATTAAATAGTAAACATAAAGGTTGTAATTTATACTGTTTGATAGTTTTTATTGTGTAAGAAGAAATATTATCAATACTTTGCGCAGACCTGTTTCTAATCTTAGTGATATATCTGTCAAGTTCTTCTTCAGAAATTGGTTTCAAAAACATTGAGTTTTTACTATGCGGCAATGGTAGATCGTGATCAGTCTTACTAAGATTGTCTTCTGCGATAATTCTGGAAGCCAAGGTGCTACCAATCGTACTAAAATGTTCGTTAACTGCGTTAGCAATGGAATTTAGATCAGTAATTGTTTTATGATCACCATTTTTTAATATAATGTTACTGGTATCACTTGGATATTCGTTGGTGGCTTCTTTAATAACAGACCAAATTTTCTGAGAATTACATCCAGCATCATTAATTTTGTCATAATAATATTTATCTTTGGCAACTTGTATTAGGTGAGTAAGAGAATTCCTATAAGTTCTATAACAGTATAAATAATGTAAGTTACTTGGTTTTTGGTAACTTTTTGTTTTAAGAAGTCACGCTTTCTAATGGAGGTGACGAAGGCAGATGTTATCCATGGTTTAATTTTCCTATTTTTAGAACTCATTTTTACATTTGTTTCATTAGTACGTTTGTTGATATAATTTGATAAAAAATCTAAAAATTTATTAGTGGACAAATCAACGTCATCTGCACAATCAAAAAAGTCATCCCATGCAATATGTGAAAGAATATTGGAAAGTTTATGATAATCAATTGTTTCTTTCTTAATGAAATTCTCTTTCTTGCCACCATTTGCTATGTTGCCATTCAAATTTAGGTGAAAAATAACTGGATAGTGAACAGTAATACTATCTTCCAAAATGCCTCCAAAAAAATGAAATTTTGGGCGTATTATAGTTATTACATTTAAGAAATATATGATCAATGCATGTACTAGAGTTGTTTGATACTCGAGTAGGCTTATTAATTAAATATTTGAATCCTTGCCCTGCTACCGCACTCAAGTAATATGCTCCAGCTTGGTTAGGGTCAATCATGTTAATATTAATATCACCAATAAACTAGTGATGGGCATAACCGGACAATTTTCATAACCGAATTATTTGCATTCGAATGATATTAATAACCGAATGATTATTTGAATAATCATTCGAATAAATTTTGGCTTTCGATTCGTTTCGATTAAGTCAGCCGGTTTGCCGGTTGGCGGTTCACCGTCATCTGCATCGACATCGGTTCACCGTCATCTGCATCGACATCGGTTCACCTCATCTGCATTGACATCCCAACTTGCAGATAGCAGAGGAACCAAAACATTATATGTACGGTTGGCGCCTTAGAAATCGGAACACGTAATATCGCCACTCCGGAAGAAAAGTGACACAACTCAAAAATATATGATTTTGAGTTAAATGTATAAAACGTTTCCATAAATATCATTCTTTACACTAGAAAACTGACTTATCTTGATATACTGTATTTAGCCGCTAGATGGCGCATATGACGCTTTTCTTCCGACAGAAATCAGCAAGTCACATAAGACGAATAGTGACACATGCTCAGTTAAAACGGGAGTGTTGTACTGCGAACATAGGCTTTCAACAAGAAAAGTGACTCAACTCTGAAAAGTGAGGTGGTAGCCTAGATTTGCTTGGTTCTTTTAACAAGAAAAGTGACTCAACTCGAAAAGTGACGTGTTGCAGAGTAGATTTACTTATTCTTTTAACAAGATAAGTGACATTTTTTGTGTTGTGTCTGTTTTTGTGTAAAGGTGAGTAATATTTTGTAGTATTAAGTTGTCTTGTGTCATTTTTCAGGATAAAATGCTGCAAAATTTAATGTGTAATTTATTTTCTATTGTTATACTTTGAGTTGTGTCAGTATTCTTTTTAAATTGTACCTAAATCTAATGCGAAACCTAACTTTGCGTTCGCAGTGTTTGAACTGCGATTTTTATCGATTAACTTTGTGTTGTAAGGTTTACTCTTTGACGGCAACGAATAATTTTTTTAAATTTTAGGCATCATGTCTAATAGAGGGGCGCTTATTCTACAGTTGGCTAGACAACAGATCGTTCAGACGGAGGAGCCAAATAACAAAAAGCAGTGTACGGTGAATTCACACTGCAAAGCAGGTAAATGTATAACTAATTTATTAATTTTCATCTATCATTAATAATGATTATTTTAATAGACACAATAGAAGATACTGTTTTGAATGGCTGTGAGACAAATAGTATCATTCCAAACCGTAACAATAATAGTAAAGGGTGTGATTTGGATTCAACCGAATTACTTAAAAGTAAGGCTTTCTAAATCTAGTAGCATTATTTTATTTATTCGTATTTTAAAATATTGCAGAGGTAACAGGAACATCTCAACATCCACTTGCTAATTTAAACTTGGAAAGCTGTACACCAGTAGAAAGCATTGACAAAGACTTACACAGCAGTATTATAAATGACCTAGGTAAAATTTAGTTTCTCCCTAATTTTAAAACACTACCAATCAGAACGATTTATTTATTTACCAATATTATCGAGAGAGAAGAAACTGACAAATCTATCTCATCTGCTACCTCATCTAGCTCGTCTAATAGCTCATCTGCTAACTACATGATGTATTCCAGAATTTTTAATCAAGAGTTCAATTTGTCGTTTTTCAAAAAAAGACCAATGCAAACTTTACACTGAATATTTGAATTCAAAAGATGAAGAACAAGTCGAACTGGAGACAAGGTATTAAGCTCATCTAAAAGAGGCTCATTTGGCACGAAAAGAAAAAGAGGAAGACAAAGCTTCCGAAAATACAGCAGCAGCTGTGTTTGACTTACAAGCCGTCCTCCCATGTCCTTCTGGTCATGCGTCAAACTTTTATTATGTTTCCAAATTAAGTGTTTTTAATCTCATAGTATTTGATTTAAAAACTAAAGGTGTCCAATGTTTCGTGTGGCATGAAGGTGAGGCACAAAGAGGAGCTAATGAAGTTGGCTCGTGTATAATGAAATACCTTGATCTTATTGAAGAAAGAAACAACATTGAACCTGATGATGAAACAAGAGAAATAGATGTAACATTCTTTTCAGATAACTGCTCAGGGCAGCAAAAAAATAAAGTTTTTATTGCAATATATCTCTACGTAGTGTCACAATACAAATATATCAGAAGCATAACACATAAATTTCTCATTACAGGTCATAGCCAAAATGAGGGCGATAATGCTCATTCTGTTATTGAGAAACAAATAAGCAGAGCTAAAAAGTCAGGCCCTATTTATACCCCTGAACAGTATTATTCACTAATATGATGTGCAAAAAAACCGGCGATCCTTATAAAGTTACAGAGATTTGCCATAATGACATTTTCGACTTAAAGTCTTTGGCTACTGACCTTGGTTGGAATAATAACATTAAAACGGAAGAAGGAAATAATTTGAAACTAACAGACGTTAAGGTCTTAAGGGTAGAGAAAAGACAGGTAGGAAAACTATATTACAAAACTAGTTATGAACAGAAGGAGTATCGAGAAGTCCACGTTTTGAAGCAAAAAAAAAACTCAAAAACTGTCGGTGGTATTGAAAATGTTATTTTGAAAAAAGAATACAACAAGAAAGGAGGAATTTCAGAGAAAAAAATAATGGCCTATTATCTCTTTTCAAAAAGAAAAGTTTACCATCGTCGTATTATGATTACTACAATAGCATATAGTCTACAATGTTGATGCTATTTTAGGATTTCTTAGTTAACATCTTTGTTTAGTTTGATTTAATTTTCTACAAATGTCGGTTTGTAAGGTTAAACATGTTTAGTTCACCTTGTTCTTCTATTGTTTTGTGTTTATTCTACTTGTTCGTTTTATTTAATAAATATTTCGCACTAAATTAGTAGTTGTTTTTTTATTGAGGAGGTAGGTACGTGATAACCAAATGGTGTTTTCAGTACAACCTGATTTGTTTATGAGTTATGACGTATTTATATTTACAGAATTTCGAGCACTGCGTAGGTCGCTGAGATATGGCACGTAGTACCTTTGAATAGAGGTTTTATATTCAAAGCGCGGTACGTATCAGCATGAGGTTATTTTTCATTCGAATACTTGGAACGAAAACCGAGTTACATAGGTTATTTCAATAACCGGATAACCGGTTATTTTTCATTCGAATAAGCCCATCACTACAATAAACATTTCGATATTTTCATTAACAGTTTCCAATAAACTGATCAACTCATTAGTGAAAATTGTTTCATTACTTGCGTTAACCCTATAAACGCCAGTAATGCCATACCTGCACTCATTAAGCTGAAGAGTTAATCTCAAAAAAGTATTATCTGAAAACTTGTGTTTCTGAACTGACTCAACAGTAATTTTGTTACTAACGTAAATGATTAAACCATTATTTTGATTAAAGTTACCTTCAGTGCAATATTTTAAATAATTTGGTAGCCTGACTGAATTAATAGTTATTTCCAGGTCTCCGAAAGAACAATTACATCAAAATCACTTAAGCCACTTAAGTAAACTAAAAGAGAATCTGCATTATTTCCTATACTTCGTGTGAAATAGACTAAGTCCCCTCTTACCAGCATTAAAGTTCGACAATAGCTATTTATGCAACAACTGCTAAAAGTCGACGTTTATGCACGAGACATGAAAGTTATAAAACGAAGCCGAAGGCTGAGTTTCATAACATGTCTCGAGCATAAACGACTTTCAGCACGCGTTGCATACAATATTTTATCTACGACCTTAATTTTACTGTTATTAATCCATAAATATCGATTTAACAAAGGTTTGCATCTACGACACTTCTAATTTATGTCATAATAAACAGTAGGCCTTGGAGCGCAGGCGAATGTTTGCGAAGCCACTACTGTCAAAGTTAGTTATCAAAGGTAATTTTTAATACTACACATCTCACTGTATTCATTACATAACGCTTTAATTATTTCAAAAATACTTTACCTCTAAAGCAAGAAGTAACTAGAATAACTTTAGAACTGCAAAACTTTACAATTGTAGTTTTATAACCTCACTTCACTTTTAGTACATCTCCTAAAAGTAAACAGCTGATTTCTTTAAGCACGCTAAATTATAAAACGTCACTTTTAGTGAATAAAGCTAGCGCTAAAAGGCCTACTTTTAGTGGTGGTCGTAGATAAAAATGTATTATAATCATCAGTGCTACTAAATACAATAGTTTCAAGTTCATCAGATGTAACATCATTTAATGCATCAACTATATTCATTAATTACAATTTCAAACAAATATAAATACGTCGTATAGCGATAAATGAAGTCAAAGAAGTGTTTCTAAGACACAAAAAAGACAGGCAAGGAAATAAAATTAAATTGATATTATTGCAGGCAATAAAAGCCCACATTAAATTGCATAGTGTGGTTGACGCACCTCGCTAATTAAATAAATTATTTTGGAAATTGGAAATATACTACCGGTTCTTAAACTAATTTTACCATAAAGTTTATGTGTTTTATTTATTGCAAACTTGTTACGATCTGGTCGTTAAGTGAGTTTGTTTCAGATTATACTCACAGTTATCGACTAAATTTTTAAGTCCATGAGTTCTTATCGCTATCGTGGGCATAATTAGTTGTATGAAGAAGTCGTTGGCGTTTTTTGTAATTTTATTGAATTTAAGCTTTCGTAAAAAAAGCTGTTTCACTATTTATTTGCTACACCTTTCGTTTGATTGATTGTTTTGATAACTTTATTAAAATTGCTAGATGACACAATACGCAATAATTCAGTAAAAAAACCTGTGTCTACACAACTTAAAGTAATTGGATAGGAACTAATCTAAAGTATCTTTACGTTTAAAAATGACTGAACTGTACGTAGAACTGTATCCCATATACATATTGTCGAAATATTTAGGTTTGACAACTTTTACCATTGTTGGGTCTACTCGCAAACGATATTTTAAAAGTAAAAAATTTTGTAGCATTTATAAAATTAGTTTCTTTGCATTACTGTCGTTCATATTTTGTTTATCTGTTGCCACCGAGTTAATTTATGTACTTTCTCATCAACAAGGTTTACTACAGTACATAGACGTATTCGATATGCTAGTACACAAAGGAGTTTTTCTTATCACGGTTGTTAATAATGAATTCCACGGCGTAATACTAATGAAAGTATGGGAGAAAGTTACAGAAATTGATTCTTCCTTTAACCGTTTGGCTTTACAAGGTACACATGAAAGAGTTAGAATACACTGTATCAGTATAATCTTGTTTGGACTAGTGTTATTAACAGTGACATATAGGTCTATGTATCTTCTATTTTCTATCAGCCTTATGCAGACTATGGGAATAATTACTTACTTTGTGGAAGCATTGTATCGTTACACTATAAAATCCCTATTCTGCTGTCATATTTTGTCAATTCGCAGCAGATTTCAGTTGCCGAATGAAGTTTGTGGGGCAATGGTTCCACTTGCGTTGCTTCGTGGGCAACCACTCGTTTGTTGAATTAATATAAAGAAAACACCGTAACTTAGTGTGGATAAACTGTATTATAATTTTTAAAAACACATGCCAACTTGCCACGACTCGTCTCTCCAAGATACAGAATACGAATGGTCAAATGAACGCCCTTAACGGCAATTTGTGGGGGTAGCGCGGAAACTGGCCCCTCAGGTAAAGAGCCCGCTAGAATTTCCTGGAACCTAGCTCGCTGGTGAAATTTCTGTGCAAAATGCTAGCATAGCAACGGTCTGTATAAAACTCGAACATACCGCCCCCTTTGAAACGACTACGTTTCAACAAAAAACACAAATACATATGAACATATAACAAGGAGCTGTAGCTTGTTGGCGGTATATACACAGAATGCTAAATTTATAATTTTTCAAATATACAATATACATTAGGACAAAAAAAACGACATTAAACGCGACATGTAAATGCAAATAATTGTCTATATATAAAGTCGAACGTCCCCTATATCAAATCATTCTTCACTCACCGGTAACACACATATTTGCCCAACGGCACGTTTAAGCTCACTGTTTTTTGTTTTAACGCTCACTACGAGCACTATTCCATCCGTACCTGGGTGGATGGCTGTGATGCGTCCCATGGGCCATTGCAGGGGAGGCGTGTTGTCCTCCTTCAGCAGTACCAACGCCCCTATTAACTTCTTGGGTTCTTTCTGAAAACGTCATTTCGAGCGCTGCTGAAGATGATGAAGATAGTCCTTGGACCACCTGGTCCACAAATGCTGAGACATCTTGAAGATGTGCTTATAGCGAGAAAGCTTGCTAATCGGAGTGGACTGCAGATCTACTTCTGGTACGGCGGTGAGAGCTTCGCCAATTATAAAGTGACCCGGGGTCAGTGCTTCAAGGTCGGTTGTGATCAAGGATAAGGGCATTAAAGGACGAGAATTTAATACCGCTTCTACTTGGGTTATCAAAGTATAGGATTCTTCAAACGTGAAATGAAAGTTATTGGTTATGCGTCTGAGGTGATATTTCACAGACCGTACACAAGATTCCCACAATCCGCCCATATGAGGCGACCTGGCAGGGAGAAAACTCCATTCAATGTTATTTTGCAAGAAAAAGTTGTGCAATTTTTGTTCAAGTAGAATATGTTTAATAGATTGCAAAACATTGTCTGCTCCGCGATAGTTAGTGGCATTATCTGAGTAAATCCTTTTGCATAAACCTCGTCGCGACACGAATCTTTTAAGTGCACATAAGAATGAGTCGGTGGACAACTCTCTGACAAGTTCCAGGTGCACAGCCCTTGTAGCCATGCATACAAAAATACATATGTAAGCCTTAACAATTTTTCTGTTCCTGGTCTTGCCATCCTTTATTTGAAACGGGCCTGCATAATCACTACCGCAGATCGAAAAAATCCTGGATGGGGTCACCCTAGATTTAGGTAAATCGCCCATTTGTGGAGAAACACTTTTAGGGTTAGCTTTGAAACACGTCACGCATTTGTGAACTACAGATCTTACTGCCTGTCTACCGTTGAGTGGCCAATATCCTTGCCTAATACATGCTAGTGTAGCTTGTGGACCTGCATGAAGGTTGCGGAGGTGTTCGTATTGAATTACAAGCCTTGTGAGAGGGTGTTTTTGTGGAAGTAAAATCGGATGCCTTGCATTGTAGCTTAACATTGAGTTTTTAAGGAGGCCACCTACTCGCAAGAGTCCGTGACTGTCCATAAAGGGATTTAAAGGGGCAAGCCTACTGCTTGGTTTAACATTTTTCGAGATGTTAATTGCCTTAATGTCATCAGAAAAACATTCGGCCTGAGCAATTCTGACAAGGGCACGGGTGCTATCCGGTGTTTCCGAAATTGTTAGTGGTCCGCATAGTCTGCTATCTGGAGTTGATTTGAGATTCCGAATAAACCGTAAACAATATGCTGTTATCCGTAATTTGGAATAACTGGAATATTTATTAAATAAATTAAGGGTAATTGCACAGTGTAACGAAATAGATTGTCGTTTACATTCGGGCACTTCTGCATCAATTCTGGAATAATTCAAAATATTTGTATTTGTTGGCCACTGATTGATGTCTGATAGTAAGAACGACGGACCGTTCCACCATAAACTAGAACTTGCTAATTCCTTGGGTGTTGAGCCCCTTGATATTACATCTGCAGGATTATTTTGGGAGCTGATGTGATGCCAATTATTAACGTCAGTAGTTTGCTATATATATATTTCGTATGAGACATATTACATTAAACAAACTTACTAGGTAACATTCTTTAAATTAACTGAAAATTAATGCTAAAAATAACTAACACAACTAACATTGCCGGTGTGATTATAAATCGAGCTTTAAGTTAAGAAGTGACTCTGTTCGCGTCCGAGGCTGAAAGCTTCACGTGCCCCCTGGTTAACACTAAACGAACAGCAACAATAGAGACAGTCATTAAATAGTAGTTTGCTGAATTTCGGATACTCTATTACAAACAAAGATTTGCCAAGTATGAGGTTCGGCTGACAACCAAGATAACACTATAGTTGAATCAGTCCAATAATATATAGCATCGATATCTAATGATAATGAAGATTTTACCTTATTCATTAACTGGCCAAGCAATACTGCACCGCAAAGTTCTAATCTGGGTAGCGAGATTGCCTTAAGAGGTGCTACTCGTGATTTGGCACATAATAGAGTAGTTTGGATATTATTTTCGTCTTGCGATCTAACGAAAATCGCGGCATCTAAGTCTTGATATTCCTTCATGAAACTGCAATAGCTTTCTTTAAAGGTGATATTTTTATTTAATTTGCGTTCTAATGCATAAAAACGTTTAATTGTATTTTCCCTAGATTCACCTAACTGAATATAATTGTCCTTAAATGCCAATTTGACTGTGAACCGTCCTGTGATAGGGTCTCTACTAAAATAATTTACAAAGTGATTCTCACACTCATTTTCCTCTTTAGAATAACAATCGCGAGTATAATTCTCTTCTAACCTCCAAAAGCGCTCTAATTGATTGTTAATCTCTTGGTTTGCGATTAGAAAAGATTTTTGTATTGTCTGTTTTTGGGAAATTTGTATAGGGCCCGAAACAATCCACCCCAGCTTAGTTTCTTGCATCACGGGTTGACGTGCTCCTAGCTTAACTTGACCTGTAGCGAGAAGATAAAAAAATACGCTAGCGCCTAAAAGTACGTCAATATTTAACGGTGTATTGCAATTTGGATCTGCCAGTGACAAATCGGATGGTATTTTTAATTTGGAAGTGTTGATATATTTTTGGGGCATGATATCTGTTATTTCGTTTATAATGAGACACGAAACCAGGACTTCATGTTCATTTAGTCTAGATTTGATTTTTATCTGCGATTGGTAATTAATATTGATTAAAGACTGACTTATTCCAGATATTGGTAGATTTATTTTTCTGGCTTGCAATCCTAAGCGCAGTATTAAGCCTTCGGTAATGAAGCTAGACTGCGAACCGTTGTCTAACAGCGCGCGGCACAATACGGGTTGATTTTGAGAATCAAATACATATATGAGAGCTGTAGATAGCAATACGAATGAGTCAGGGTGTATATAGCTACAGTGAGCATTTGTAGAAATGTTTGGTATACTGCAAATATTTTGAGAGTGGGTCGTATTTTCCATATTTGGAGTAAGAGACTGAAATCCACTGCAATCGTAATTTGATTGCGGGAGTTGATCGGCATGGCTTGGAGTGGTGTTTCCACCAAGCGTACTATTTTGACCTAAAATGGGCATTTGTGTCGTATTGACAGTATTCTGAAGATTGATGTGCAATAAACTGTTATGCTTTTTCTGACATATTCTGCATGAGCCAGATCGGCATGATGAATTTGAATGTCCTGGACGTAAGCAATTAGTACACAGATTAACCCGTTTTACTTCCGTCAGTCTTACATTTGGTGACATGTCTAATAATTTTTTGCATGAATACACTGAGTGCGTGCCGCGGCAATAGCTACAAGCTGAATTGTTGTTTAACGACACGTGCGCGTAAGCTTTAGCACGAAAATCATTGAAACTCCTTTTCGGAGGAGCAGCAGTTGAAATTGATTTAATGTCGATATTTTCCAGAAAATTACAGCGTTCCGTTAAAAACGTAATGAAATCTGCAATTTTAGGCGATTTATTGTTTTTTATTGTATTTTCCCATTCCCTTCTAGAGCTTACATCTAATTTTGCTGTCATCAAGTAAAATAACAGGGTGTCCCAATATTTCACCGTGGGTTCTAAATTTTCTAAAGCGCGATAATGTTTTAAAAATGTATCCAAAAAGGATCTAAGCTGAGCATGCGAATCTTGCCTTACATTTGGTATATCTAACATCCCCTTAATTCGCGAATTAATAATTGCGCGCTCGTTTTGGTACCGCTCTACTAATAATCGCCAAGCCGTTTGATAGTTGGCATCAGATACAGTTAAAGAGCTGATTACTTGCACGGCGTCGTCTTTAAGGCATCCTTGTAAATAATAATATTTTTGAACATTACTCAGCGAGTGATTATTGTGAATAAGGGAAACGAACCTGTCGTGAAATTCCGTCCATTTTTCATAGGACCCCGCAAATTCAGGGAGAACAATTTGAGGCAGTTTTGCGACATGGGCTATTTCTACCTGCGATGAACCGGTAGTTAAACTAGGGTTGGCAAGACCAGTGACCTCTGAAAGGGTTTTTAGGTAATTGCAAAGAATATAGATAGGGGAAGAAGGACAGCCTATGGGTTATTAGCGTATTATTTAAAAGCTCCTCAGTTCTTGCCTGGCCCTCAAGCAGCCGCCGCCAGTACTAATGAAGTTGTTCAGGGCTACGGTCAAAGACGCATTTACAGATTCCTGTCGCATTTTTCCCAAGAACGCGTCTCAGCGTTGCCAGATTGCAAGGAAGTTACAGAGTTATGATTTTAACAGCTAGTTGTATAAGAGCGAAATTGGCAATTTGATTTTGCGCTCAAAATATACACAAGATTTTATACAGAGTGGGGTCATTTTCGAGGTGCCACCATTGGCATTTCGGAAACGGTAAGAGATACAACTTCGGTCAAATGGGGAAAAAGGTGCACATTTATGAGGCCAATTTATTGACGCTTTTGTTTTTCCGAAAAAAAACGCATAGCCTACTTGTTATAATCGAAAAACTGAAACTGGTCGATTTCTTCAACCATGCATAACTTTTTTATTATTTTATATAAGACGTCTGCTCTAACTTGTCTTCTAATATTTTTGTGCATTTGTTTTAGATCGTATTCTGACAGATTCGCTTTTTCTTTGTTCCGTTTGGCTATTAACTTTCTGGTATTTTCCTTAAGTTTCGTTATGTTTCGTTGTTTTGATTTATTGAATACCTTCTTAGCAGCATTTGAAACATTATGTGTAATGTAATCGTACAATTTGTCGATGTTTGTCATTTCATTAATTGGATTGTTAACGAAGTTTTCCTCCAAAGTATTTCTGTACGTTTCTTCTTTACTCCAAATTTCTTTTATGTCTATTCGTTTCACTCCGCTTACAATTAACTTTTGCCTATCTTGTTTTGTATTCAGTATTACTCTGGCTCGTACCATTCTGTGGTCACTAATGTGGCATTAATATTAATGGGGAATATCTAAGTAATTTACGTTTCGCTGACGATATTATACTATTAACGAATAACATTAAGGACCTAAAAACCATGATCGTAGATGTAGAAAACGCGGCGCAAACAGTTGGTCTCAAAATGAATTTAACGAAAACAAAAATCATGGCCAATAAAAATGATATACCACCCATTAAGATTAATGACAATCTAATAGATGTGGTAGACGAATATATATACCTAGGCCAAAAATTAACCTTTACGACGGATACCCAAGAAGCGGAAGTCGATAGAAGAATTAAACTGGGATGGGCAGCCTATGGAAAATTAAGAAATGTGTTTAAAAAAAATACATATCCACAGTACCTGAAAACTAAGGTGTTCAACCAATGTGTCCTTCCAACTCTAACGTATGGCTGTGAGACATGGTCTCTTACAGAAACCACGATAAAAAAGATGAAAGTAACACAGAGAGCCATGGAAAGATCGATGCTAGGAGTACGACTAGAAGACAGAAAAACAAATAACTGGATCAGAAACAAAACCAGAGTGGAAGACGTGGCGGCACGCATCGCAAGTTTAAAGTGGCAATGGGCATGACACATTATGAGAAGGGAAGACAATCGATGGAGTAAGAAGGTGACTGAGTGGAGGCCAAGAATGGGTAGAAGAGATCGGGGCAGACCTAGAACGAAATGGAAGGATGATATCACCAAAATAGCCGGAACTCAGTGGATGGGAACAACCGAGGCCTACGATAGAACAGGCCACCGCATTCAGTTTTAATGGCGTCGACCGGAGTCATAGCTCGATCGGCGCTCGACGGGGTGACAGCCTCAGCGCGATGTGCAACACAGTTCATCCGTGGGATTATAATAATAATTATTATGCTTACCTTATTCTTGTTTAATAAGATTTTCGCATAAACAAATAAATAAATATAACACAAGCTTTGTTAGCATATGCACATATTATGTTTAATGTAATGAGAAACATAGGTCGGTAACGTAAGTCAATATTATTGAGCACAATAAAATAACACAACAAAAATGCGCATATGTACATTTTTAAGAATGGATGCATAAACAACATAAAAACTTAATCAACATATAAGTAAACATTTGAAAAAAAATATAAATTAATAATAACTACAGTAGGTATATGTTCTATATATCTAAATATGTACATTATTTTCTACAGGAACCCTTCAGTTTTTGTACTTTTCTGTTTTCGCTTTTAATTTTTTCCTTTTCTCTAATCATGTTATTTTTTAATTTAGAATAATTATTTAGCAAAATATTAGCAAAATAGTTGAGACATAGTTGAACTAATTTAGTTTCGCTTAAACCACAGGACTCACAATTATCAATATTATTATGTTCAAGTTGCAGTTCATCAAGAGTCAACTTTACGAGTACTGATTTCTGACATTTTACATTCAAAAAATCAATCTCGAATCTTTCGGAAATTAAAACTTGAAAAATTGAGTAAGCTTTCAAAACAATATTAACTAGGTACTCTGACGGGTATTTTAATCCACCGCGATCTATAAATTCAAGATATCGATAAGTATCATCGGAATCTATTTCAACTAAAAGCTCTCTGTTACAAGATAATTTACGTTGACAATGTATGCACTGAATTTTGGTATGTGATGTTTTTTGGACAATATACCCTCCAATATAGATTAATACTTTGATGTCATTATCCGAATAATTTATTAAACTTGTATCAATATCCTGAAAATGTGTAGCATCTTCGTCATCTCGATCAATAGGTAATTCTGCCTCACACAACGATAAGAAATCTTTAATTTGGAATTCTCCATGTTTCGAGGACTGCAATTTAAGTAAATCTAATATTTTGAGTTTTCTCTCCGATTCTAATATCTGACTAACAGTAATATTGTAATTTGAACCAGACATTCCACGATATCGTCCAAATCTCCCCTCTAAATCGTCTGACTGAAATTTACCTAATAACACGTATTCAAAGTTTAAAACATTTAAAAGATAGTGGCACAAATCTATCATGGCTTTTGCAGTATGCGTTAAAGCAAAATGGGTTTCTTTTGTCAGCTTACCAATACAGGTTGGAGAACAATCTATCTCATTCCAAGCCTCAACCCATTTTACAAAGGATTTAAGGAAGTTAACGTTCTCGTCATCCATTGTGTAAATAGCACTTCTATAATTATCCCTTTTCCTGTCCGCTGTGAACTTTGACTTGCAGTTTACGATTTTCCAAAAACTACAAACTATTTGCAAAAATATTACTGTTCCATATGACAACTCACCAGAATGAATTTCCAAAGCAGATATGTTTTTTTCGTCAAATAATTTTAAACATAGATTTACGTTTTGTCGTTCTAAAGAAGACTGAAATAATGACTTTGAAGACAAACTTGGAGCCATTTTGACAAGTTTCTGTTGTTCTGATATATACAATTGTTTCAGGTCTCTTACACAAGCATTGTGTACCGTCTGATCAGCTTCACTATAAGGAAACTTCGGTATTCGGAATGTTTGATTAATGTCTTTTTGGTTTAGCCAATTATTTCTGATGCATTTTATAATATGTACAGTATCAAACAATATAAAAATAGTTTTATTGGAATCATAAGGATTTTTCAAACTTGGAACTAAAGTACCACCACATAAATTTTCAAAACATTTACGGTTCACTCGATTGTTATCGGATATTATAGTTAAAATGTGATATCCAGTCTCTGTTAAAACTTTTACCACATTCAAAAGAAGTTTCAGGAGATAATCTGATGTAAGATTCTTCACAGGATATAATGCTACAACATCTTTATTTTGGGAAAAATATGACGATATCATGAAAGCTTGAATAGTAGAAGCAGCTAAATCAGAAATCTCATTAGAACAAACTCCTTCAATTTTGCCGCCTTTGTATGTAATATCCGACTTGACGTAAACCTCATCCAACATCAGTGTAACATATTTTTCCCTCGAATCAAGATGTTTTAATTTTTCGCTTAAATACTTTCTGTGACAATTTGTAATGCCTGTATTTTCCGATCCCAATTTTAAGGAGAGTTTTTGAATGTGTTTTGGATGAGGTAAAGTTAATGAAGAATTACTTCTTAGCATCTTGTATCCTCCTGGAAAACTGAAAAATAATGCACTTGCCCAAATAAACATTTCTGGTGAGTATCTGGGGATTTTCGAAAATGCTAGAATAAATTGTTCAGAGAGAAAGTTCAGTTTCAGCCTAATATCAGTACTAACTATGTCACAATCGGTATTAATTAATATACTAAATCCCTTTTCAATATTACATTTCACAGCTTCTATATTGACAGCGTCGGAAGCATTATTTTCTGAAACCGTACATATGTAGTCATACAATTTTAGAAATTGGGACCAATTTTTCAGAAAACATGTATTATCTAGTATTCTCCGTATAGATTGATCACAGCTGGTTACATCACAATTTTTAACTAAAACTTTTACATTTAAGTCTGAGTTAATAACTAAGGAACACATAATCTTTGGCATGTCATCAGTCGTACTTATATTACAAAAAGAAACTTTAGTAGAACTTTCTAAACATACAAAATCAGAGTACTTTTTTAATTTATATTTAAAATTTACCCTAAATTCGTCGAAAGTTGGCACTGCATCGGCTATTTCCAGTTCTCTTTGTTTCTTTAATTCTCTTTCACGGCCTTCATTTGACCTTTCCTCTGGCGTCTTTCTCTTTGGTGCTACATGTTTAGATAAATACTTCGGCTGATTATTGAAAATAGTGGGGACGGCATCTTCAGAAAGTTTTGGAGACTTCCTAGCCAATGTTAACATCGACCCATCGTCTCTCTTGATACTGTCTTCAGTTATTATAAATCTTTTGTCAAAATGATCTATGCAGATTACAGAATTATTTGTAGGCGAAAAGTTTTCTCGGTGTATGTTTCTGACCCACGTGTCAGACAATTCTTTATTCGGCGGAAATCTAAATACTGAGACGTAAGATTCTTTACTGTAGTTGCCTTTGCAGCCTGGCACACAACATCGTCGAGGCATTTTGTGTTATCTGAAGAACATAAATGAGGTTAATAATAATTAACAAAAGGAAGTTGCTTAAATACTTACTGGTGCAGCTTACTTAAACTGCAAGAACTGTAACTAACACCGCCTTCACTAATCACTAATCACATGCATGCACAGCGGGGTTGTTCGAGCAATGACAGTGGCTGGACTCGAATGACTCCGCTCGTGACGTCACAACAGTAGCGGAGCAGAATGCGGTGGCCTGTTCTATCGTAGGCCTCGGAACAACCGCTGACCGCACAAGCTGGCGACAAACTGGGGAGGCGTATGTCCAGAGATGGAATATATAACGCTGTTTATGATGATGATGACAGGTTAGTTCCTTTAAAAATGCCCGTTCTGTATACAGTGTGGTAATAACGTCCCGCACAAAATTCATTATTTTCTTATTTAATGTTTTTTGGGAAAACCCCGAAACACGTCATTTTATTTTTTAAAAAGACTCAATTTTCCCCCTTATTTTGATAGATCTCCTCACCAGTTAAATAATGATGTAAAAAAATTAGTGCCCCTCGTAGGTAACAATTGTTTTGAGAAAAATACACATGAAGTTCAAACAATTCAGAATTTATTTTTAATGAAAATAAGAGCTATGACAAAAACTACCTCATTTTGATTTTAAAACATTTACCACTGTTTCACAAATGTGTCAAAGTCAACAATTTAACGTTTCTAAGGAAACAGATTATTACTATTTTAATTTAAAAAAATTCTGAATTTTTTTAATTTTATGTGTATTTTTCTCAAAAAATTGTTATGTGGGGTACTCAATTTTTATATCACCATTTAACTGGCGAGATCTATCAACATAAGGGGGAAAATGAAATTTCCATTTGAAAAAATTAATAATGACGTCATAGCGCAGAAACAAAAGCCTCCCTCCCCCTTCTATTTTTGAAAAATTAATTGTTTATTCTAATTGTCGTTACTATTTTGCTTCGAAGAATCCGAAAATAAAAAGATCGAATTTTTTATGCCATACAAAATATGATTTCACCTAACCATGTTAGGAGACGGGGTTTTACGATAGCGCTCAAGCAGCCGTTTTGAGGAAAATAACTATACTGTTAAATGCAAAAGAAAATATGAACAATTTCCAGTATGGGAAAGTCTAGGGACGGTGCCATGTCCACTTTTTAAAGAATACAATTGACGTGTCAGGGTTTTCCCAAAAAAATATTAAATAACAAAATTATTAATTTTGTGTGGAACTTGATCACCACACTGTATAATAAAATTTTTAAATTTTCCATCGATAGTAGGTTAACACGATGTGCGATTATATGGGCTTAAATCTTAGTTTCCCCAAATTTGTTGCTCGATCTTCGTGTAGGTACTAATTAAATAAGGTATAATTAGTTAAAATTTCTATCTATATTCTTTGGTAATTGTTCGCTATACCTGCTGTTTGAAAATATTTTTCTTCGAAAGCCGATCTCTCTTGTTCTTGAAGGTCGAACGACTCATTATCATCGCAACTTAACTCTATTTCCGACTGAATTTGGTCTAATTCTTTATAAACTGCATCAATAGCATTTAAACGCTTTTCTAATTCAGATAAATTGCCACTGTTACTATCGAAAGTCTCTACATATGTTGCAAAACGTGTTAACTGGGATTTTAAGATACCCCTGCGAGTTTTTTGGTTTTTTAAATCTGCCATGATAAAATATAACCTCAATGGCGCGGTAAGAGGTGTAGTAATTAAATTTATAATAATAAGTAGAAGCGATATTAAAGGGGGTAATTAATTGGATTAATAACGGGTTAAAATATGGAAAAGACCGACCTGTATTGCCAAAGACGTCCGAAATCCGGAGCTTCGCTGTTCCTATGTCCTATGGCGTCGTTGATTTTTGGCGTCGCTGGAATTGAGCCCGTAACTTAGGCTATGGACCGGATGCAATATCCAAAATCCTGCTCGATTGGACCAATGTGGGGAAATGGTTCCACTTGCGTTGCTTCGTGGGCAACCACTCGTTTGATGATTTAATATAAGAAAACACCGTAACTTAGTGTGGATAAACTGTAATATAATTTTTTAAAACACAATGCCAACTCGCCACGACTCGTCTCTCAAAGATACAGAATACGAATGGGCAAATGAATGCCCTTAACGGTAATTTGTGGGGGTAGCGCGGGAACTGGCCCCTCAGGTACAGAGCCCGCTAGAATTTCCTGGAACCTAGCTCGCTGGTGAAATTTCTGTGCAAAATGCTGGCATAGCAACGGTCTGTACAAAACTCGAACAGAGGGGTTAACCAGCAGCTCTGCAAATAGTTTATGAACATATAAAGCAACTATTACCCGCAACAGAGTGTTCAATATGCACATTATGCAACACATGACAAAATACTCTCATGTCTTTCACCAAACTGGAGTTATCGGAAATATACTGACGCATTTTGCCTCTATTAAATTCCAAAAATTGTGTCGATTTGCTGGGATTATTAAAAGAAGTACCTTTAGTTGTTAGAAGAGACATTACTATTTGGTTGGATGGAGCTACAGTCTGCTGGGGGGTTCAAACAAGAGAATGGTTAAACCAAAGCTTTCCTGAGAGATGGATCGGGCGTGGCGGCCCAATATCATGGCCCCCAAGAAGTCCCGATTTACATAATGGGGCATTTTAAAAGCTGTTGTATATTCAACAGCAATTGCATCCGAGGAACAATTTATTGAACATATAATAATGCAGTTCAAGAAAGAAAGAATCGGTCTTGAGTTGCAAAATGTCTTGATCATTATTAGCGACATTACGACATGTTCCATACTTGATTGAAGTTCAGAATTAGAGAATACAGCCAAGAGTAACCGGATTCATAATCGACTTGCGTTCCACTTGCACAACGTTGCCTAATTTAGAAACTTGTAACTGCTAATATTTAAAAATATTCGCCGTAGGCCAAATTAGTATTAGAATCTTTGGTTTATTTTTTGAAATAGAATTGCGTGCTCTAAATATTCTCCGCACTTTTTAATACACCGAGTCATATCTTTGTTGACGTAATTGGTATTCCTTATTTTAGGAAATCCTAACACATGTTTAAGAAATATTGAGCAATATTACCTAGTGTTTAAATATTATTATAACAAACACAGTTATGTAAAGAAGGAGGGAGAGAGAGAGATGCTTATGCATACTTAAATCCCAATGAGTAAAACATACACTGTCAAAGGAGTTAGTAATTGTAGCTTTATTTAATCGAGAGGCGGGAATACCTAGCCTGATTGAAGTGTTTTTGATGTTGACTTTAAAAATAATTTCATATTAGTAGGGAGTACTCTAATATCGACCTTAAAATCAAGCTTTAGCAAGCGTTAACATTTTATAACTTAAACACAGAGAATTTTCTCTTCAGCGTGTTAAATAACTACCATATGATCAAATACTTTTATTTCCATGTCTAGATGGCTGTAAAATTGACATTAATAATGCAATTGTTACGGATACAAATTGTCTTAAAAAGTAATGTAGGGCCACCTAGCGAAAAGTAACTAAAGCTGTATCAAACAGCAGGAAACTTTTAAGTTTCGAACCCCAGTATTTTAAGTTCTTTTAATTTCCATTAAGTTCGAATAAATGAGAATTCTGGGCGAATACGTTAAGTAGTTAATTATTAAGTATTCAGTAATTAAAAATAACTACCATAAGTTACAATTACCAGCACCTCTTCGGGTTGTAATGCCGCTAGCCTATATCAGAGGGCGCTTCTGGTAGACGCTGATATTTTTAGAAAATTAAATGAAAAATTCCATTACTTAGTAGTTTTGTCATGCTGAAATACACAAGGCGTGTATTTTGTTGGGCTACGATGTCAACATTAGTTATAAATAATGTAAGAGCACTAAGCAACAAATTAAAATGAAACGAGGGTCTGTACTGAAATGCCACTGTAAGTCGAATTACTATTTAAGCAAAGTTTTGGTTTTAAATGCGATACTGTTGGATTACTTAGCTACTATTTAGTAAATTAGTAATATCTAGCTTCTAGAACATATTTTAATGTTTTATAGCTATGCTCTTTTGTGAGAAGTAATTTCTATTATGATGGAATTATATTTTTTTACTGAAATCATCGGTTTGGAAATCATAACCTAAAATGGAATGTTTTTATAGTTTTTCTTGGTAGTATTTGGCACAGCCGTTACACAAACATGCCAAATCTTTGAACAGTTTCCACAACTTGCCGTTCCTCCGAACAATGCACAGAAATGTAATGTATTAGAAAGTAACAAATTTAATAAGATGTTACTGTTACTGGTTGTTGGTATGCATTAAAATATGCTATTTAAAAAAAAAGTCGTAGTCTTTGCGTAACAAGTAATTTATTTGAGGCTCTTATTTACATAGGGCTAGAAAAGTTTAATTCTACTTTCATAGTAAAGCTGAATAATAATCCTCCGTTATCTCAGAGTTTATTCGAATTATGGCGGTTTCGCTAATTGTTGTTCAATAAAGATCTTATTGTCAATAGAATACTAAAATGCATATCATGTGTTAATACGTCTTAATACTAAGAAACCTTAACTTTAAACTTAATTAATACTGAACAAATATAAACCAATAGAGTATTTGTTTCGCCATTTCACTGAATTGTAATAAAAAATAACCTCACTTTTTCACTTTCACCATTTTTACTAAATAATCGTTTATATTAGGCAGGGGATTAACGAGATTTGACTATTTACAACCATCAAATCTTCTCTAAACTGATTATGCTAATTAGAGAGACCACTCAATTAAAGCTTGTTCCGTGGGTAGATTCAAATCGGAAGCAGTTTGTTTGATTGGCAATTTTTCTCTGAGGTAGTCGAATTAAACTTTCTATACCATTGACCTCATATTGCGGCTAGAGTCATACTTTTAATAAAATTTTTGTATTGTTGTGTTAACAACAGCTACTATATTCATTTCAACGAATAAAAGTAAACAGACATTTACCCAGTTTAAGACTGCAGTTAAAGAATTCTTAATTGAAAATTGTTTTTATACTATACAGAAATACTTCAATTTTTCGTCTTAAAACTTTAATAATAGAAAAGAGTTTAAATAAATTTGTTTTTATTTTTAGTATCAATATTATGTATTATGTATTACATCTAAACCCAATATGTATTATTTAAGCATACTGTATTTTTTGTAATATTTGTTATACTCGACTTTGACAATCACAATTCACTGTAATTTGGCCTATGGTAGTATTTAATAAAAAATAAATAAATAAATTTATTCACTTATTTGGATTACTATCTGTAGCAATATATTAGTACTGCTGACCTCAAAACGTTTTCTTACTTGTTCTATATTGATAAGTAACTGTATCAGGTCTAAGTTTTGTAATTTTTGTATGGGTACGCCGCCCTCGCCAACTCGACCGACTAAACATGGAAACCAGTTGCCGTACAGCAATAACACAAATTTATATATGCAAAAGAGACGTGGTTTTCAATTTCAGAATTTAGATATGAATTATTATAAATACACCAGGTTCGTTAGATTAAAGACGAAAATATAATTCAAATTACTATTATATAATTTATTAGAAAATTTTTAAGCAATAGGTAGTACCGCACCAAATAATTGCTTTCATTAAAGGAACTGATTAAGCGAAGCAAAAAAAAACCTATATGAAACAAGAATCATTTAATGCTTGAGAAACATTAGCTTTGCATGCTAGATTCCTTTTTTACTTCAACAGCTAAAATTGTTGTGTATTTTGCAGTAAAGTTTACTATAATTTCAGTTACTCTATGAGTTCACACCTGCTCAAATTCAATTGACGCTTAAACAATATGCTTGGAATTTGTCCACTTTCAATACGCCACAGACGGCGCTTGAATCTCCTGTGCGTGCTAATTGAAGGCAAGTGAAACAGCCGAGTACGGCAAAGTTCGGCGCATTGTCATTCAACCTTCTCCCCACAAAATGAAGCAGATAGAAAGACTCGAAAAGGTGTAAAACCAGGATACTTGACCTGAAAAAAGACTTTTCAGCGACCAGTCCAGACAGTTCAAACTAGAATAGCCACCAGCTCGTATGCCCTCTGGACTTAGCCAAAGCCGCTTGTAGTTAGAAAAGGCTTTCTTGTCAAATCTGATGCAGCCGCATGGCGCTTGCCAGCGAAATAGGCCCGTCACACCGATCCGGACTTTGTCTTGTTCTGAAAGAAGAGTCGACACTAGCCGAGACCTAGATCTGCTTGAAAAAGCTGTCGAAAAGCATATTTGCATGGGTTACCGGATCCACTACCTACAACACTTCGCTCAAACCGTTCATTGTCGTATTTGTAGCTTGTCGGAAATGATACTTAAATATGACGCGCTACATAATTCCCTGAATCGTTCTCTGGCGAATTCATGGTTTGCTGGATCCAATACTTAAAGAAAGCAGGTGAAAACAGCCCTTAAACTGCCGACATTTAGCGATATCAGTCCGACAACGAACGTAAAAAGCGCAGCCATTAGGTTTTGTGATACTTAACAGTTTAATTCCATAATCACCCGTCTAGGAATACAGCGCGCAACACTAGGCAAATATTTTGCGTAACCGTACTAAGAGTTAACCGTTAACAAGTAATTCCAAGTATAGTGGTTTACCGCCTTTCCAGGCCGAATCCTGCAGCCTCCGCCCGAATGCATTTTATTATCTTACTAAAAATTGTATATACATAAGTAATTTTAATTTAAAAGAACTTGACTTGTAATATACAAAACTATAGATACTCCTTGTTCCATGCGTTTTCAGCCTTTATATCTGAGTATGAAACAAACCCTGTTTTCTAAATTATTTTTAAGACAAAAATTAAATAAACGAGCAACATTATCCAGTCTAGCACATTACGTGCCACGTCATACTTATATGAATGACAGCGATCTTTCTCAAGTGACCACGTCATTCATGTATTCAGGGTCGTAATTATGTATGGAACCAAAGCTGCCCTGGTCACACGGTTTGCGATATGCGTTTCATATCTTGTATATGTTAATTTGAGATAATTTTGCATATTTTTAATTAGAAAAAGTATGTTTCCTATAGTTTTTATGTGCTGTCGCCATACAAAAGTTTTTTAAATAGCAACCTAAGCTGTGTGATGCATCAATAGAAAGCTTATTTTTTTCTCTTTTCAGAAATATTACACATGCAAAGAGGTACATAAGAAAATAACGCAAATAAATAAAAAAAGTTTGAAGCATACTTAATTCATCTAGTAACCATTGCAAGGAAGTCTAGGTTTGGAAACCATATCCGAATCTGGTAGGGCGAGTCCACAAGTAAACATGTAAATCTAGAGATAACTATGATCCCAAAATATAAGTAGGTAACTAAAAATATCAAATACCATAAGCAGAAAAACCAAAAATAAAAAAACACGTGAATAAAATCCATGTATAAAAGCTCTAAAGTAAAGGAGTCGCTAGCTCACAGGTGTGTATTTAATTTATAAAGCTTATTCGAGATAAAAAACGGCTTTAACATGCTCTTCCAAAATAATCCGGGGGTGTTGATTCTATAAATACCTAACCATTAGAAAGAAATTAATTCACAAAGTTGTCAACATGGATATTCATGGCTTACCAAACAGCACTGAATTCATTTTACTCTACCGTATAAGTATTATCCAGAAACTATCCACAAACAAATATCGGGAACAATAATGAATACTCAGCTATCCATTAAAACACAAATTCTTATTTAATTTGCGTTGGAATCGAAGTCTCACAAAATCTCGACGAATTGTTTGCTAATTTTCACAAAACGCAAACCAAAATAGGCTCGTACCACGACAATGTCACGCAGTGACACTAGAATTCCTGACCGCAAGTGGAACTTATTACAAATCGTACGGCAACCAAACGCATAGGTTTACGAAGCAGGTAAATAATACTCGGAATCTCAACGGAGACAACTTTGAAATAGTACGCATAATTTGACATGGGCAACCAAAATTAGGTTTTATAAAGCATCATCTGTTGGTTACTTTCACTTTTATGAGACGAGGGGCACAGCCGAATTTATACACGTCAATTACTTAACCTTCAATCATCAAATGTCAACGGATAAGTAAAATTATCTTTACGGAACTCGTTAATCGACAAATTCCCTTCAGAAGGTCGACACAACTAAGAGGCACAACTCGATCAGTAAACGCAGTTAGTAGTCCCGACCATGAACACAACTATTATTTCACAATAACCGTAATTTAGGAAATTTAGCAAATTACAGTTTTATGCTTATCAGCTTGGCCTACGCGCTTGAATTCTTATGGTTTTTCTTCCTTTTTCAAATTTTGGAATTCTTGATAACATGAGAGTGTAGACTGCTTTTGGCAAAATTTTCGGGGTATTCCATTCTAATCTTCGTTCGAGTGAGGTGGTCGTCCCCCTTGGGTCTTTCCTTCGGTAGAGCCCTGGTTATAGCTCGCTCCGTTTTAGAAGGATTTATGAGGTATCGTAACCCTCTTGAACGTTATGATACTTTGTGTGATGTTACCTGCGTTTGCTGCGCCTTTAGCGAATTTTATTTGGGCTTCTCGCTCGTCGTTTGTACTGCACTGCAGGCTGCTCTTCACCTGTCAAGGTTAATTTTTTCTGGCTTCCTCTCTTGGCTCGGTTGTGTACCTAGAAATTTGTATTTTTAGTCTTTTTATACCTAGGATAATTTTCGATTTGGAATGATTTATTCTGCATGGGACCGTGCTGTGCACGTGCGAGCTTACGAGATAACCGTACCTGCAGACCGTAGCTGTCGATATATCCCTGGCATCGCTGTTCCTAGGAAGACAGTTCCCGCAGCCCGTTGCGAAGCCATTTTCATGGCACGTACGCGCCCTACAGCTGCTTGGTTGCCACATTCACCAGCTCTGCATCTCGTGCTGTGTATACCTGGAAGGTTTTGTAGTGTTATAATTATGTATCGTTGTGTATGACCTATATATTTGGTATGATAGCTTTTGTTTCATGATTTGTGATTTATCTGCATATTTATGGTTTTGATTATTTGGATTATTTACCGGTTGTTTCGGCAGCCATTTTTGATTGCATTAATTTATTGATCGGCCGCTTGAGTAGTCATTTTACCTGTACATAACATCTTAGTAGTATTTTAACCTCAATTCGTTTTTGCATTATTTATCTCAGATGCCGTGGATGTGTTACCGCTCGCGGGAATATTGTTGATATTAATTTGGGTCGTTCGCTTCTAAATTAACTTTTTCATTCTGGTTAGGAATGAACGCAAGTAAATTGCTTGATGTATCACAGAACCTAATATGAGTTTCCTATAGTACATAACAATGTTTGCAATGCCTTTCGAAATGATGTGTACCGCCTCGTCTAAATTTTTGATTGCCGTAAAATCAACTAAGTAGGCCAACCCTCGTGGTAGATCTCTGGCACCTCGTTATACTTGCGTTGTTCGCACCCAGGTCCTGTCTTGGACCGCACTTTGCTTCACAGAGTGAGTCTATTTAATTATTTAGAGCTTAACATATTGGTTTACAGATTTAGTTAGAAATCCCACGCTAGGTGTGGATCTCCGCTTCACAGAAACTGCGTAAGTAAAATTTTCTCCAAATTTCCATTTATCAGCTGAATATATGATCTGACGTTTGGTCGAATTTATTTCTAGGCTGTTTCCTTACCCTGCTTCGTTTCTCAAGTAACCCCGACGTCCCCTACGCGGATTTTGAAGGACTTCTGCATGAGCCTTTCTTCCGTAGCAACTCGTCGTACGCTAGAGAAACACCATTACCTGGTGGATACTAAATGAGTATAATTTCAGTGTTAAGACCACCACCCGGTAATTGGCGAAGAACTTGTCCTTAGCGGTAAACATACTCTATTCATAAATGCGTCACAGTTCGGAAGGCCTGTACAATGATGGCAATGCCCCGGCTGCAGCTCAATCTTAACTTGGATATAAACTTCGCTGTATCAATTCCAAGCGCCCTATTTAGTAATTTCCTTTTTTCTAGCTTGCATAATTATCGCATACCCTTTATTTAAGCAATGTTTTGTAATAATATATGGAATAAAAATGTAAATTCTGGGTTTATTTTGAAACTAACGAGCCTAGTGTTGCATTCATAGTAATTTGAAGTTAATCTGTTTCTAGGTATGTTTTATTTATATAAATTTGGTATCTTTCTCCTCTATTGATATGCTTACTGACAATAAATTTATTAAAGCCTTGATACTTGAACTTACATACGATTGATTCTTTAATTCGGCCCGTTGATATATTCTCGTGCTTTAAAATTAGAATGGTGAGAGAAGGCTTTGATTGTAAGTTGCGATTGCAGGATGTTAGTTGGCCTACCAGTTTAGTAGGTATTAACAACCGCTTGGTTAATTCAACTCGCATTACAAATTCGCCGAGATGAATGAGTCAGCCATGGCTGTGTGCTCGCTTATACTTGTAATAAAATTTAAATATAATTTTACAAAAACACGTTTGTGTATTTTGACGTACTTACTTAACTTATTAGAAGCCGAGTAGCTCAGATGGGTAAGCGCTTGCCTCGCATTAAGCAAATCCTCGATTCGAATCCCGCGAGGGCCGGAATTTTTCGGAACCTTGCGATATTAACCGGGTTTGGTGAGACCATTTACAGTTGGGCACCAAATTAACTCTGCTCTACTCAGAACTACATACCTAAGAGATATAGTAACAAGGTCAACATAACACACACACACACACACACACGCGCGCGCGCGCGTTGAGCATTGTACCGCCAGATGCAAGCGCATAAAGCACCAGCCACTACACCGCAAGGTAAAACGAGGTTATCGATTATACATACTTAACTTACTTATTTAAATAATATAGGTGAAAGCAACTACATACTGTAATTATTTTAATAGGTTAGAATTACATGCCATCCGTTTTATTGCCCTAATTATAAAAAGCAATTAATTTAAGTAATTTTTCTATGAGAATAACTATCAGCTTGACACAAGACTTTGTTTTGCCAGCATGACACTCCACAACGATAATATGTTAAACATTTATGGAGATATTTACACTGCCTTTTGCCCAGTGTACGCACTTTCAACAGTGCTTGGTTTAAGATCATTCGTCGTCAAAGGTCCTGCGGGCAATAGACAGTTCCTAAAAACAAAGCTTGTTGTGTTTTACCACGTAGTATTATGTTTGCTTACGCTGGTATCCGCTTTGTTTGTGCTGTATATAATCAAATTAGTTTTTTCACCGACTCTGTTTGCGCTTGTCACATATACGGGAATATTTCTCATTTCCTTGTCCATAATTTCAACATTCGCGTTGATAACAAACAAAATCTTCTACTGCGGAATGGCTGAAATTGCATGGAGGAGAATAGTGAAGCTTGACAGGCAGCTGTTATTCTTTGAGCTCGAAGCAGACAACAGGCACGTTTGCTTGTTTTGTACCATTGAAATATGCCTAACTGTTACCATATTGGTTGGTTATTGTTTGAACGACTGTTTTAAAAATGGTCAAACAATAGAAACGTGTATTGTGTCATCGTTGTTTCTGGCTGGAAATGTGTATAAAGCTTACAATAGGATAGAATTTCAAGCGTGGATGCTACTGATGGCATATAGGTTTAATCTCCTTAAAGAAAGAATGCTTACGGTAAGTAGATAATATATGATTTACTTCAATACTTATGGTGATGACTCTGTGATTCATAACTGTATAGCTATCTGAAGTCTACCAATTATTGTACTTGGGAAATAATTCAGAGCACGTAGTTTGTTGATTCGGTGTACCAGGTTAATATGTAATTACTGAAAGATTAGAAACTTGTTGAGGGGGTAAGTCAGATGGTTAGGGTTCAGGTAATATGTGTGAGCAGGAAGGTCAGGGCAAATTCTCTTGTATTAGAAATTGTCGCCTACGTTAACCTACACTTTAAAATGAACACAACGGATGTTTTAAATGATCAAATGAAATAGAACCTCGGTATTTATGATTGCAAGTTCAATGTCGACGCTCTTTTGCTGTTTTCGCTAATTCAGTAACTCACTGGACTGTTTTTTATTTGTAGGGGCTCTGCCTAGACAAACAATTATATTTATAATTACAAATTGAGTCAAAATATTGGCGTTCGATCTAAAAACATGTATTAAGAAATGCTACGTTTATAATAAAGTTGGTCGCAATAATTACAAAATGTATTGTAAAAGTCATATTTTTTCCTAAAATTAACTCAACCGTAGTTTGCACAACAACATAGATTATTTTCTTTATACAAAATTTTATCAAGAAGGCTTCATAGAGATTTTATCTGGATTTTCTGCGCTTCATATTTTAAGCAGTAAATACAAATTTTAGGTTCCACTAAATCAAGAAACTAAGGATGTCGAAGCTATTTGTCAACTTCATCAACATCTAAGTTCGACAGTTGAAGTTGTGAATAAAATGTATTCCGTGCCAATTTTAATGGACATCACCATGGATGTTTCTACGATTACAGTTCAGATATACCATTTGTGCACTATCCATTCAGAAAACACACTTATGATAGTAATTAGTTGTGGGTTTTGGTTACTGCACTACGCGCATGAGTTGGTGGGGCTTTTAGTATGCTGCAACTTCATGTCTGAGGAGGCAAGTATTAGTATGTAACTCAATAATTTAAAAAAATTACTCGCAACTTACAATACCTCCGAGTTCAATATTAATTGCTCTACTATGAAAATGGTTTGCTTGTTTAGGAAAAGTGTCATGGTATTTCTGGCAGATTTTCTTGAAAGTATGGCATTCAGAGAACCCCACGGATAGTTCTGGTTGAGATGTACCATGGTGGCTTTACCATTGTACGGAATAGCTTGAATTGAAATCTCGGTGTGATGCTTATGTAGGTAGGACTTATCTGAGAGTACAAGATAGCAGAATCATCAGAGACAGTGGCGATTTGGGTGTTTGATATGTTGTGTATCTTTGAAATTTATTTACAAAACCAAACCGGTCATAGATATAGAAAGTTATTAGTTTTAGTCTTAACATTTTTACTTTTCGACGCCATTAGTTAGTTCTTTTTCAATAATTGGTCTATATAGATAGATAATTTTCGCGAAATCTAAACTAATTATTGGGTAACATTTACCAAAGTTCGGCTATAGTATTGCTCCCTATTGCGCTTTAAAGCAGAATCAAAAATGAAGTTGTCCCTGCAGCTTAATGAATACAGAGTGGGTACTGCTATAAGTTTTTTAGCTCGCCACGCGTTAAAATAGGTTGTACCATAAAGATTTCAAACAAATTCGGAACATGCTGTTTTCCATCACCTGTGGTCTCAGCCTGACGATGTCATGATGTACCACCATTCAACGAGGGGTGGGTACAACCGTAGCTAGCTCTAACTCTCAGTAGAAAATGGCTTGAATGAGGACCAGGCAGAGGTTGTTAAGTTTAAAAGAAACATCGGAAATTAAAACAAACTGGGCGGCAATCGTTATACACAACTTAAACGTAAGTCTACCTACAACTTACCTTGTATTCCTCTTACCTCAACCTAAATCTCAAAAGAATACGAGTATATTTGTGTTGGGTCGTAATATAAAAGCACCAGGTAAATATAAACCAGCAACAGTCAATAGAAATTTAATATTACTAAAAGTGTTTCAGATAGCCATCGTAACCACATACGAAGTATTAAAAACACAATTCAGGTAAAACTTGACGCTCTACAGCGATAAGTAACAATAATTAAAACAATTTGCATCACGCAAGTGAAAATGACACAAATAAATGAATTACACTAAAAATTCGAATACAGTATACAAAACAACAAATTAAAAAGCACCCGAAAGCAATACTATGGCAAGAATTGTTATGTGAATGCCATGCAAACATTCAGCTAAATGAATGGAATGGAACGCACGTCGGCCGTTTCGCAATCTGGTAAAATTGAAATTAGAATAAGCCGGGCGCTCAAGGCCACACTGCGCAAGGGGTTTTGTAAAGGGTACATACATGCTTTCAGCTAATCGCTAGATGAAAACGTACTAGCGTTTTCTAACACTTTGAATTACATTAACACGTGCGATTTTATATTCAACGGCTTACGTTTCATAGATAGGCAATTCATAGCAGGCAAATTGTCTTTATCCACACAATCAACACGCTGAAACGCAAATTGCATGTACTTCCCGTAGTAGGAGATGTTTCTTCAAACGCCCACTGAAGCAATGACCAGGTGTGAAGACATCTACGAAACGTCGCATTTCTGGGTTGAATCTATCTTGCAAGACCTTGGCTCAAAACTCGCGTTGATTAGCGTTCAGGGAAAACTCCAATTGCCACTACAGTCAGGACATTACGCCGGATGTTAAAAGCCTAATTGCCACTTAATTACTACCCAAACAAGGAAATATGTATCTCACCAAAGATAGAATTCAAGCCTCACGCAATTGCCAAAGGACGCCGCTCAAAGCACTCGCCATAAATGTTGACAAGAAGTAATTCACGGCTAAGAAGCATACCCTATTTGGATCAAGGTATTCAAATTCCTCAGGAGGCTTGAATTTTTGCCATTAACAGCCGCCCTTCACGAGTTCTCAAAATCGAAGAAGGCAACTCGAAAAACTTCAGCCCGGCGTTCTTATCCCGAAGGTTAGCGTTTTTGCTAAAGATTCAACATTTCTACGAGCGGTTTGCCGGAAAGAGATGAACGTATGATATTTATATTAGCATCGAGCAACGAGGACCGGATCGCAAAGAACGCAAAAATGAAATGGGGCGTTACAATGAACAGTCAGATGCTTCTTTTCGTCTGCGAGAAAGTTGACCAGCCTCAAAGACCGATTTCCCTTCTTGCTGATATGTTTAACACTAATGTGAAATGTTCGAATCTGCATTCTACTTTACAATAAAAGTAAAATACTCCCGTATCGAAACATAAGGAGGGGGCTTAATATTTAATTTAGATGTCGCAATTTACGACCGCAAGTTTTGACGGTTTTGAGATAGGATAAGGGTGTGCAAAAGGCGCCTTAGATAAACACAGCTGAATAGGTAGATAACTTTGGTCCGCTGAAGGCAGCTAGCTTCTTAATTAAGTTAAATTTTCCGATCTTCGGGCAGTGATTTTTTTGATAAATTGTATAACGTGATAGCTTTATAATAGCTTAGCTGGAATATAGTACATGGCCATGGTTGGCAGCGCGTGTTTCCATATGGGTTATTCCCTGTGCCAACACGCAGAAGAATTTTCGCTGCTGGGAGAGCGAATGGAGAGAAAAGTCGCAAATATCACACGGAGTCGAAGCGATAAAGTGGCGTATACAAAAATGTAATTCAATTCTCCGACGCTGAGTTAAATGATGGAGTCTCATTGATTTACAATGCAAATTGCCAAGGCTCTAAAAATTGTGTATTAGAAATTCTGGTAGCAATATTCTATGTGAATCGAAATGCCAAAGAATCGGTTATTATTAGCCAGGATTGCTACACTGCTTCTAGATTGACTCTCTAATAATGTTCGCGTCTAGAAAACTGCATAGGGAGTGATAGTGATGGCCCCATAGCGGTCAGGAATATTAACCACGAAAAGCATGTCTTAATAACATGAAAGGAACAAATTAGAAACGACATAGCTACACTATTTTTGCAGGATTATCAACCATAATAATTAATTAAGTAATAAGTTTTTCTAATCATGTTTAACCGTTTAACCTAATTAATTAAGTAACAACAATTAATAAGCCGACGAAAACATTTTTCTTACCGATCGTCGCATTGCACTTTAATGCACAAATAGGCAGTCGTTCAATTCAGAGACAAAATTAAATTGCATGCCAGTTATCTTATTCTTAGTTTTGTTTTATTTACTGTGCGAAAGGATTCTGAAATCATGAATTTAATATTCATAAAGTCCTTTTGATGGCCAAAAGTGATAATTCTTTCAATTAATATTAATGGATTATCTTCCTTTTCTTCTTGTTCCTCCTCTTATTTTAGACCAGTGGCCTGTTTTATTTACAAAACCGTGGTTTTAGGAGCCCTCTTTGCTTTAAGCCGGCTAAGCAACTAACGTTTTCCGAATAAATTGAGATAGAATTTTCTTGTTATGGGTTAACTCGTACTTTTGACATAAGAGCAAGTAGGGTCTAAATAACGATTCGACCAACAAACACTCAAGAACACAATGTATAATGTCTAACCATAAAGTAGTAAATATCACAGGTTATTGAAGAATGGCTTATACGTATCTAGCATATATATTGAAGGGAAGCCTCGCTTCTAGTACCATCGACAGCATGGAAAAGAGAGCGGCTACAATTTTCTATTGAACTCTAAACTTTTAGTTATGGTTACAGTAACAGATAAAATTTACAAATTGTTACGTCCTTGTCAAATTTAAAATTAATCAAAAACGGTAGTAACCATACTAAAAGTTTTGTGTGTAAGAGAAAATTGTAGTCGTTCACTTTTCTATGCTCTCAATGTTTACTGAAAAATAAAACGGAAGTAATTACTGTAGAACGCTGCAGAGAAAAGAGACGTAAAAATTATCATAGTGAAGAGCAGTCCTAACCAAATATTTATGTGCTTAAAATTAGGAATAAATAACATTCACCGGGCGATTGAATTTTTACTCCTTTGCAAATACAACCATTTATTTATAACAGAGGACTATTTACCCAGGTACCTTCATACTTTGCACACCCAAATTAAATTGTACTACTTGCTGGAATAGCAAACCAGCATGCAAATTTCACTCTGATAGTACTGAGCTTTTAGCATCTTTGGAAAACGAGTAAAGATTGGTTTTTAGTCATTTAGAAATTCTAGTTTAGCACAACTGTTACCATTAGTATATATTCAACATACCTCTCGGCACCAGAATTGCTCCTTGATCTCCTAAAAATGTAACAGGGTGAAGCCTAGGTCGCTTTAATCGATACATCAACATATGAGCGAATAAATATTATAATCTCTTTCAACAGGAGTGGAAGCTTCCAAAGTTACGTACCAATGCTTGAAATATATTGCTATGTAGCCCCTATTAAGGAAACTATGCCTTCAAAGTATTTCTTTTATATTTCAATGATATTTACTATAATCAAGACCTCTTATCTCTTCGGGCTGGGTTCATCAAATCTAGTATGCTATTTCTACACTAAGGTATACTGACACTTGTGCTTTTACATTTGACGTTTACTATTTATTGACTTTTCTTGATAATTATTGCTTCAGTTTTTGTTAATTACTTTCAAAATTTACA
Organism: Agriotes lineatus; assembly: GCA_940337035.1. Classification (NCBI taxonomy): domain Eukaryota; kingdom Metazoa; phylum Arthropoda; class Insecta; order Coleoptera; family Elateridae; genus Agriotes; species Agriotes lineatus. The sequence continues at coordinate 82,240,790 of OW679203.1, forward strand.
GTATTCAAGATTTTAATGTCAACTTAATCTAACAAACCTGTTTTCTATTGCTTATGTCCTTACCACGAACAACACTCACCACAAACGCCTTTCTTGAACAGATTACAACATCTAAAACACCCAACAGCTAACCCTTCCTTGGTCCTGTCAACTGATGCATGCTCCAAACTCCTGCTTCTACTAGTGTCAGACGTCACAACAAGCTCCTACGTTTAGCCCTGCAAGTTACTGAAAAAGAACACTTTTCCTAGCTGCTACTGCTCTTTCTGGTACAACCATTACAGCTATTGGCTCCTCTTGTATGCCTGTACCATCAATCCAATTCCCGTCAACATCCTACTTGCTCGTTCACGTCCAAACAACTCATCTGCCTTCTACACCTCGTCCTGGTCACTGCTGCATTCCATAATCCTGCTATCTGGTACTGGCAACCCCCTAAATCTTCTCTTCACACGATTGTTACGGTCTTAAACTGACTTTACGACACCGCAACGGCTCATACAATAACGAAACGGCCGGCGCGGGCCGTAACTGACGAAATCGGGACGAAATATCTCCTAGGCCGCCACCCACGCCGCAACAAGTTAGGCCGAGCTAGACTTTCAGTGGAGATGGGCGGGTCCTTTAACGAGATTATCTGAGGGTAACGGCCAGAAGGTCGGTAAATAACGGTAAAATAAAGAGGGCGCCACCAAGCCTGTCTTAACCCGAATAACCGGGCTTGGGCGGTTAAACGGGAGCGAAGTATTCAAGATACTCCGTCGATAAGAATTCTCATGAGCTGCAAGCTCAAATAACAATTTCGTGATCGCAAATACTGGAATGGTAATATTGGGACTCTTTGGGCCGAGACTGCGCAACCACTGGACCTACCTGCACGCTCTGTTCTCTCACGTCTCGCCGTACACCAATCTTTACACTGTAAAAGGCGCTATCTGAAACAAAGCATGCACAGGTCGAATAGGAATAATACGTCCCTTAATTAAATATGCGTCTATTGGTCGATAACTACATCTGGGCAGCAAATCGTGCCGCCAAGCTTATGTTATTTCTTACGTTAAGCACCAGCTGATGGACGCGCTATGTTAGTAAACAACACACTATGGGTGGCCGGCCGCAGTGGGCTCGACACTTTACATATTAGAGTACAGTTTAGAAATACGCACTCCGGAAAAGGTTCTCGTTAGTTTGCGATAACAGACGCCGACCTGCAAAGGCAACGAGAGCAGTGTAGCTAGCAGCAAAGCACGACGCCGCACAAATGCGCGACGATTTAATTGAAGGCCTAACTCGTTAGGCAGCGGGGCAGCGTGACTGCAATATTTGACCAGGAAGAGGGGCTAACATAGCCTCACTAAAGCATGCGAATTTGGAATAGTTGCCAGCTCCTGCTACGTCGCCCACACAGTCGTTGGCTGCGGTTAACACCTGATAAGAAAAGCACAAAGCCCTCGCAAACATAAACAAAGAGCTCGAACAGATTAGGGCGCGCCAGGCTCAGCACGGCGAGGCGTTGATTCCATTTATGTATTAATCGGTACAATATAGCGAAGCTCGCGCACCTAACGTTACTGAATTAAAAGTTAGCACAAAAGTAGCACCAAAACATAGGCGCAGAGTTCTTTAGCTATTTAGGCGATGAAACGCGAAACTCGCGCACATGAACTTACTAGTAGGCTACCAAAGTAGCGTCTTGGAGCATGGTGGCCTCAAGCCGGCATTAAAAGCCGCGACAAGTAAGCAAAGGGCATGCATCCGCCCACACAAAGTTGAGCACAAAAGCACCGCCGCTCGCACAAGCGACAGTTAATATGTTTAAATGGTTGTAATTACAAATACCTTAGTCCGTAGACGGTCTATGAGAGTTGCGTGCAGTCAGTTGGTAGAAGGCGGCAGTCTGTGGCAGCTCAATCGCCAAAACACGGCATTAGGGGTAAACGGGCTGGAATCCGCCAAGATGGCGGCGTTAGGACGCTCTCCTGAGAGCACACTTACGGCGGCAAAGAGGCCTACTTCGTCCTGCCTAGAAAGATCCTCGAAAACAGCGAGTTGCAAAGGGAAAGCCCCCTTTCTCACAAACGCAGAACTGGCCCCGTGAAGCCCTTCACACACCTACTCTTTGGCGTAAAGACTCGCCACTCGCACAATCACACGCGACCTCTTAAAGGCGAAACAGTTTACGGCATATTCGCTGTAACAGCACGGGAAATAGGAAGGCTTTCACAGCAACGGTAATTTACACAACATTCGCTGAAACAGCACGAGACGGGAAAAACAGGCTGGCGTCCCCGCCAATGGCGGGAACGCCGCGAAACGGCACACTCTGCTACTTCTTCGATCAACGGCCCTCGGCTCAATGCCCCGCAAGGAGCGTTACGACGCTTGAAGTGGCGTGAGCCAAAACGGCGTTACCACGTGACCCTCGACAGCCAATCGTGAGGCGATAAGATGAAACAAATAAGTGCCGGTGACGAAAACAGCACGCCTCAACGGCGTGATTTCTAGAAGGTTCGGAATTCTTGCGAGCGATAACACCCGGCTGCCAAAGTACCAGCAAAGGGGTGCTCCAACTGACGAGAAATACTGCGTTTGGGGCCAAATATGTGCAAAATCATTATTATGGAATTAGGCGATGGAGCCAAATAAGTATCTAAAAGGGTTTAGCATACGGGCACGCTGCCCTAAAGCCTAGGTGGCTAATTAAAATACCAAAATGACCTGACACGATCTATTGTCCTGGTAAGTTACTCTCTTTCTGTTATATTTTCAAATATTAACTTCCCATTTATTTCAAGTACGCTGACGACCCAAACTCGATGTACCAAGTATCGATCCAATTCTTCACACAACCAATATTAAATTCCTTCTTATTATTTGTAGTTTAATACAATAAATCCATTTTCCATCGATGATTATTAATTTTTGTAAACCAATATTACAATAACTGTTTTTATTTGCTTTTGGTGTTACTATTCACCATACCATATTTTATTTAAATAATTTATGCAGAAATTCCATTTAATTTTCAATATTTAATTTTCCATAAATTTTATTACATCTGCATTTATGAGTACTTATTTTGTAACTGTTTTATAAACAAACTTTTTTTATCTACTAGTAACGATTATTTATGCACACTATTTAATTAATTTAAATAATAATAACAATACATTATTTTCTTAGCAAACACAATTGTCGATGTAACCTTAGTTTGAATTTAATTTCCTTAATTATTAATTTCAATGCATTCAAATCAGTCTACCAGTATTTTATGAATCCCAATGAATAATGCAACCAGAGTTGATTTTCATCAATTAATGTTAAAATTTTATATCTATTAAGACTCAATTTCTGTAACTGTCCAAATTTATTCGTTCAATTTTCAACATTCCTTTTTTTATGATCTCTGTCCATATCATGTATCATAACAATATTTATCTAAATAGCAGGTCACGCTCCCTTGTACACACATGAGAACTGCTCATCGAGCACAGCTGGAACTACAACTCGGGTATCTAAAGATCTCAGCAAGAAACAGCGTAGGCACTGTCTTCCCCTGAATAAACGCCTGGAAGTGTTGCTGGACCCAAATCCTTCTATAGAAAACTGTCCTGGACGCTGTGCAATGCCTACACGACCCTCATAGCAACTGTCTCCGGAACCTGCCGCTTAAGTCTCCGCCAGAAAAAGGATAACAAAAAATATAATTATTGCATGAATCCACAAAAGAAATGAATGGTTACCAAAGCTCCGCTCCCGTAATAAGCCTAAATTCCTCGTCAACGTAGCACGCGACGTTAGGTTAGGTAAAGATCAGTGACTTCAAATTTCTCTACATCAATAATCACAGTCAGCAAAGCTTCTCACACGAGAGTAGCGCCTCAATATTGCACCATCATGCGAACCCTTTAAGACCATGGAAAACCCCAAAAAATTCCCCAAGATCTTCACACACTACTTGCAACAACGCTCTCTCAACCTGAAGTTATTCGAGATCAAAAAGACGCGAGCATTCATTTCAAGTACAAACGGCGAATCAATGGTTGCAAACCTCCCAGGTGAAATACTCATTTTAAATGCTTTAAAATGGTCTCATTATGTTGTCAAGGTCCTGTGCTTCACACCTGCTGCTTAAACAGAATTTTGATCCACTAATCAAATACCGATCAGTCACCCAAGAATGCATCTTTGATTGTATTCCACGAGATCTACCTGGAGAAAACTACACTTGACATAGACGTGAACTGGTCTCGTAGTAATGCTGCACGGAAACCTGTTTGACTTTCAACCCTGCAAGATTATAGCATAAAATCTTTGGAAAAATTTTACAGTGACTGTACTTGCATCTGGTTCTTGATGAACAATAGTCACATGTTAATTCCTGTTACTCATTCAAATGAATGTGTTTTAAGTTATCAGGAATTGAAGCACTTCCACTAGTTCGGAATACAAAAAAATGCAGCTATCTTAAAATTCCAACGACCTGTATATCAAAAATAGAGACGTGTTATCTACACTTGCTTGCATAAATGTTGCGTAAAGAATTACATGTTAAAGTGGAGATCAGTATTTACCAAACACCCGGTACAACGGACAATAATGTCTCTCTGGTGCACAAAAAGCTGCTTTTACTACGCATTTATTTTGATATTGACATACAGGCGACAGCTGTTTCCGTTGCGAAGATGCTTAAGCTTTGAGTGCACTGATTACAGCTGCTTCAAACGTCACTTTTGTGCTGCCAGTCTGCTGCGCAGAAACGGTAGATCGTCTGAATCGACTGCGCTGCCGTGTTGGAAGATTTAATGATAACTTGCACAAGAAGGATTTCTTGGCAGAATATGAAAGTCAATGTGGATGCGGAAAATTGTAGACAATACATTTTTTGTTGCAATGTTCAAATTGCAAAATGCACAAACGAAAACATGATATTCGTTAAAAAGAGTGCGATAGACGTTACCAGCTCTTGGGCAAAGATTTCGTAGTATTATAAACATTTATTGCTTTATCACAGAATTCATTTTGCTTCTTGTTCTATTGCATTTTACATTTTCTATACTAACTATTGTTCTGTATCTATCTTGGTTATTTTTATTTAATGTATTTGTATGATGCTTCTGAGTTCTGACATGATTCAAGAAAGACTGATTGTATTAGAAATTGTAAAAGTGCATCGAACACTACGTTTGTATGTTTAGCTTCCAAATAGTTAGATTGATTTGATTGTAACACTGGCAGCGCAATTACGTGATGTATTTATATAAGCATTTTAAGATTAAGGCCAAACACTGGCCTCGGTTACGTAGTGAATACGCAAAGATAGTAAATTATCATGCCTGAGCTCTCTACTACACTGAATTTAATATATTTTTTGCCAAAATGCCTTGGATTAGCACCATTTTTCGTGCAGAAATCTCAGGGAAAGACCAAGTTTGCATTAATAAGTTACACGAGCATGTACAGGGTGACATTTTATCTGCTACTACTTCTGTCAATGGTGATGTGCTTACTGCTTGACTCTGTTTATACACTTCCTGATCACAAAGGCATCAGCGAATATTTACTGTTGTTCGAAAGGAATTCCTTTAAAATTATGGTTTGTGGCATGATAATTTGCACGCATTTTTATGCAGAAGTCTTATTAAAAGTAGTAACTAAGTTGATGGATATCGACGAAAGCATGATTAATCTGAATATTTATTCAAATAACGCAGATGCGAAGCAATTTTTCTTTTATGCAACATTTATTCAGTTCATTGTGGTTAGTACATGCTATTCATTTTTAATGGCAACCATGAGCGGCGTCCCTCCAATCTACTTCTGTGGAGCTGTTATGTATGCTTTGGGTAATTTATGTAAATCGACAGTAACAATAATATTTTGTGTCCATTTGAAGTTACTAAGTAGTAGATTCTATAGTTTGAATGAAATCTTTCTCAAAAGAAGAAAATTCAACATCGCAGCTACTCAAACTGTGTTGTACAAATATGTGAAAGCTGGGGAGTTGTACTGGAAATTATCCGAAGCAACATTTCTACTGAACAAGGCTTACGGTTGGACATTGCTAGTAGACTTGGGTGTGAGCTTCTGCACGCTGACCCTGCAGTTCTTTAGATTATGGAAATACATTTATTCCCAGGAGAGCAATATTGCGTCATTAGCTTTACCTGTGTGCCTCCTTGGGGTTTATGGGTTTGATATGGTAACTATAATGGTGTCCTGCAGACATTTTGTGGAAAGTGTAAGTATTATTATTTTTTCTATTTATTATAACATGTCGACGACGTTTATATTTATTTGTATTGTAGTATTAATATTACTGTCAGTAATTATTGATCATTATACTTACCACGCACTATTATTTGTAAGAATGGTGCATATATAGGTACTTAATAATCAACGTTGCCGAAAATCTATTTGCATTTTAAGTTGCATACACATTTTTTTATTGCCGCTTTTCGCAATCTAGTGTTTATTATTTTTTATTTTCCCAAGCGATGTGTTGGCAGGTTTGATTTGACGTGCAGAGAAAAAAAGGAGATTAGTATTTTAGTTTGGTTGAGCCTGGGCACAAATGTCAGCACCGGGCAAGAAAAATCAGTTTAGTTTGAGTAGTTGACCAATAAGAGTAACGTTTATTTTTAAAGTTGGTCAAAGACAGTCAAACTTAGTGTTTTTGTGTTTGCAATGTCAGCTTACCGTTCCATAGTAACTGTTTGGTGAAGTTTTAGCGTGCCGGTTTTTCAAATTTACAACGACTGTTGCATCTGCTTCATTACTCTCCCAAATTGCAGGTGCTAAGATTGAAATTCCGTATCACCCTGAAGTGCCGCGGAGATTTCAGATCGATTTCTAGAAACCATGATCGTACATTGGTGCCTCATATCACAGCTATTTTCGTATATCGATGTATCCCACATGAAACTGTCCGTACATCGCGCGTATGGTTGCATGACAAAAACTTTGGGTAATGTCAAATCTAATGTATGATTTATTTTTAATACTTCCATGTTCTGAACACATAGATTTTTAGCCTTGCATCATGTTATCCCGGGTAGTCTGTCAGTCGAAACATAGGTCGGTTTCTTCGATGATAAGTCACGGTTAGATAAAGTTAAAAAAATAGAAAAGAAAGTCTTGATGATGCTGGAACGTTCGCCCTCGAAAGCGCTGTTGCACTGCCAGGGGTAGATGAAGCTGCCTCTCGGAGATTGCATTTAACTCAGAAGCTGCTACGATGGTGATCAGGATTGCTAGCAGTAACGTAGCTGTAAGATCCCAGCTCGAGAATCGGGAGCCGCACGATGGGTCGAATAGAAAACCCCGAATGAAGATCGAAAAATGAAATTTACAGCTGGCTGACTTGAGTATTTCGCTCTTGGGCCGGGCGTAATGGCAAGGTAAATCCCCAATGAATGTGCAGACGTCACCGACTTAAACAAATAATGCCTTGTGTGAGGTGACAGCAGGCTTCTGATCCCGCGAAATCGAACGGTCAAAAAGCAGGGAACTAAATGTGTCACGACAAGTGCGTTAAATATGCAAAATAAAATAACAGTTTGTTTGCGTTAAATGGGTAAAATTTTTGCATCTGTATTCCTCAAACAAAGTTTTTAAAAAGTTCTTTTTATAAAGCGAACAAAATCTATTTCACTTCCGTTTTGCGCAAAGGACACCATTTTGCGAAGTCCGTCTTTCATCGCTCCACTTCAGCGACAAGCTCGGCCAAGACGTTCTGCTCTGTAAATTATCATGGTTTTTGTGTTCTACCGCTGATCAGGGACTGCACCTGATATGTCATAATGTGAAAGAATGCTATTTTGTACGCGAAAATTATAATCACATCTTGTGCTTGAGCAAATAATTTCCATGTTGTAAAATACGTTTAAGGGCATACACCCATTGGTAATGCAGTAACGCCTAAAGCACCCTGCACGCTTATATCAGTAATATTTCTCTTGTGCCTTTTTCGCAAGGAAGCCATTCGGCTAGTTTTACTGACGGAAATAGAATTCTCAGACATTATTTTGAAATTATGTTGCGGACACGGTTACAAGAAATGTTATCTTAATAACTTTTTATATTTTTTGTATTATTTTTATATGTGGATTGCTACGCAGTTTCGCGCAGTTTGTAGCTAAGTAAGGATTTTCAAAGGTACAGAAATGAGATTAGGTGCAAGTTACGAAGTTGAGCGTCCGTAACAGTTTCTATGGCGAGCAGGTTTTCTATGGTTGAAGCTTCCATTCAATCCCAGGCATTTAAAACACTATAGTCTAAACAATAACAAAAGCACTTATATTCGCACCCCTATATTCTCCAAGGTAGAATAAGTTAGACGTTTCCGAGCAAATTCATATTCTCATCCCGAAAAGCTACTGAGCACCCAATAAATTTATTACATGTCGAAAATGGAGATTTGAAGTTAACAAGTATCCGATAAACCTCTTTAACACTTAGATTGGTATTTCTGATTGTCATTGGCTAGGGGTATTTAACTTTTTTGTCTCTTGTTTTGCTGCCATGTTCAAGTTTTTAAGGATGGCGTTTCGTTCCCATGCGTCGCAAGTGTCGGTATCAGAGAAGCTTGGCTATTGTATTTAGAATTGTATTTTTACTTTCATTTTTTCTTCTAGTGGTAACATTCCTGGTATTGTCTAGTCTTGAAATTCTACAGTTTCTACGACAAAAGTACACTTTTAGTGATCTTACATTATTTGTATTGCTTTAGTTTTTAGCTCCACATGTTCACATACAGCGGTATTTTCTACTCTATATTTTAGGCAAGATTATTTGCTTTGGCACTACCGTTCTGATATTTCTAACACGAAGAGCGATGGGACTTCAACAGGCACGGCGTGTTATGGGCAGTAGCATCGACCAGGTGAGTAGATTCTGTAATTATCGGCTAGTTTTTTCCCCTTGGCTTGTAAAATAACAAAACTGATGCAATAAAAACATCGTCTAAAGGTCTTTGAAGTACCGCATCTCTCAGATGCATGGTGAGCCATTTTCGTTGAATTTATTTTTTGCTCTATACTGATCGCCTTACCGTTGGCCTTTCTCTTGCACTCGCGCATTTTTGTCTGGGATTGACGGTGCCAGATACCAATTAGAAACTAAGAAACTTGTTGCCATCAATTAGGTTGAGGTTATTATGTATTTACACTGTTTTAAATAGTGCATGACTCGAATTACCGTCCCAGTTGTCAATTATGGTCTAATTGGAAATAAGATAAATATTTAGCAAATGATGGAATTTGTTTATCTTTGTTCTGCCTATTTAGGGCGCCTTCGGCGCAGTTAAAGGTCTGTTTTAGGCCAGCCAAATTTTAGTTTGCAGATCGCGCCATAATATGTCATTTAAGGGTTCTGTAGCGCCAGAGTAAGGTCACCGTCCAAGGATTAAAATAAACACTTAAGTGTAAAGCTCCGACTAGTTCCTGAGTTTCTTGTAGCTTTGTCCATCTTGTGATCGTGCTGAATTAATTATAAAACTGACGGCAGATAACTAGATTTCAGGTAAAGTATGAAGATTATGAGAACCGAGGAATGTTTCAATCCACAGCCGTCCAATTTTCCTGAAGCTGTAAAAGTCCTTATTTTTCTGAAAGGTTTTACATATCATGCTTGGCTTAGATCAACAGGTGACGCTTAATAAGTTCCCGGATTGACATGTAAATATGGCGGCATTTTTACCCTCGACAAGCAGACACAAGCACAGATTACTCCTTCTTTTTTCAGTAAGCCATCGGACCATATTTTGATGCAGCTATTACTCTGTTTCTCTTTATGCGTTGACATAGCTTGAGTTAATTTTATTTTTAAGGTTAAAAGAAATCATGTCGCAGGCATTTCGTTATCACATTCTTTTATTTTTTCTAGCAGCTGTTGTTTAATAAAGAGGTTGTGCACGGACCGTCAAACTGTTCAGGAATTTGTGACACCAATGGCTCTGCAATTGTCTTAGTTCTGTCCATTCTCTTTTTAAATCTGGGATATATCTTATTTTTTGCAATTGGCTTACGGGAAATATGTATACTCATGGGCAAAAATCGAATAACTATTTAATCGGCTGTGACACTGCGTTGTGGAAAGCAAGGGGAAACTACCACACTACACTCCCAAGAAGACAACTATGGCAACACAATTAAAACCATATCAAGCTACTTATCACGGGAATCGGAACCCGAGATACGGCAGGGGAGAAAATTCGGAATCAGACAACAGGGCCTCCCAGATTATCATCCTGGGAAATCCCTGTATTGATGATGGAACAAAAACATCGAAAAATATAATAGGAAAAAACAGCGGTAAGAAACATAATATAAAACAGAAAACACATACCAGAATAAGTACATGGAACGTGAGTAGCCTGTATATGGCAGGCAAGGCTTATAATGTAGCCCAAGAAAGGAATAGACTTAATGTAGACATTATGGGACTATCAGAGACAAGATGGCCGGTGTGTGAAAAATGTAATATAGGAAAAAATACGATATATTACGCAGGTAACTACAGTGCAGACCACCGAAACGGTGTCGCCATTATGACAAAGACACGAATAAAACAATAATTAATTTCGTACCACTATCAGAGAGTGTAATGCTAATACAGTTAAAAGCAACGCCAAAAAATATCAACATCATCCAGATATACTCCCCCACGGCGGATAAACGAGATGCAGAAGTTGAACAACTATACGCGCAAATAAAAGAACTAAAAAACACATAAAAAGAGATGAAGTCGTCATTATTATGGGGGACTTCAATGCCAAGGTGGGAAAGAATAAAATAGAGGGCATCGTGGGAGAATACAGAATAGTAGAGGGGAACAACTAATAGAAATGTGCCAAGAAGAAAACATGGTGATCGCAAATACATGGTTCAAATTACCACTCTATACATGGACATCTCCACAACACACGGCTGACCATATTATACGAAACCAAATAGACTATATTTTAATTAATAATAGATATAGAAATGGGTTAATGGGAGTCAAAACATATCCTGGAAGCGATCTAGGCTCAAATCGCAATCCGGTTATAGGAAACATTAACATATGCCTTAAAAAGACACAAACCCGATCTTACAGAAAACCAGATGTACAAAAATTGAAAGACCCAACACAATACGAAACACTAAAGCACGAACTAAATAAAAATATAAAGATGCATGGATTGCATGAACGAACAAATAACATAAATAATACAGTAAATGCAGAACACATAGAATTCGTTTCAAATAAGTTAAAATCAACTATCATTAATGCACAAAACACCATTATTGCACATGATTGCAATAGTAACAAAAAACCCTGCATGACTCCAGAAATTTTAGCATTAATGGACAAAAGAAGCAGCTATAAAAACAAAAACCAACAACAGTACCGACAAATACATCACACAATACAAAGAAGAATACGGGAAGCAAAAGAACAATGGTTAAATGAGAAATGTAACAAAATAGAGGAACTAGAAATAAAACACGATTATTTTAACATACATAAAAAGATTAAAGATATTATAGGCTTCCCAAAAAAATACAACAATAATAAGATCATGAATAAAAACAATCAATTAATAACAAAAAAAGAAGAACTACACCAAGTCTGGATAGAACACGTAAAAGACATGTTCGAAAATGAGAGAACAGAATCTCAACATGTAGGTTTGGCAGAGCATGGACCAGCATACTGAAGGCGGAAATCGCAAAAGCACTACGAAACGCAAAAAATGGTAAAGCTGTCGGACCAGACCAGATTTATAATGAAGTTCTGAAACTCTTAGACGAAGAAAACATTGAATTACCCACCAACCTATTTAACTCAGTTTATGAAACTGGAATATTACCAAAAGATTGGTTGAAATAAATTTTCATCACTATAGGTACCGAAAAAATCAAATGCAAACAAATGCGATGAATTCCGTCTCCTAAGCCTTATGAGTAATATACTTAAACTATTTTTAAAAACCCTATATTGTAGGATATAGAAGAAATGTGAACAAGCTTTAAGTGATTCACAATTTGGATCCGGAAGAGATTTGGAACCAGAGAGGCGCTATTTAGCTTAGCAGTACTATTGCAAAAATGTAGAGATCATTTGTTTCATTGATTATGAAAAGGCGTTCGACCGCGTTAAACATAGCGAATTAACGAGAATACTGGCGGAGAAGGGCCTGGACTACGAAGACATAAACGTCATCAAAAATCTTTACTGGAACCAGAATGCCACAGTAAGGTTGGATAATGAATACACCCAAGTTATTCCAATTAAAAGGGGCGTTAGACAAGGTTGTGTCCTCTCACCTTATTGTTTAACATCTACTCAGAAGATATCTTTAGAAGAGCCTTCGAAATCACAGAAGATGGCATAAAAGTAAATGGTGAGTTAATTAACAATATCCGGTATGCGGACGACACGGCAGTGATTGCAGATGCAATAACTCGAGAAGGAGACGCAGCCGGATTAAAAATAAACGCTCAGAAGACAAAATTCATGATATTCAGCAACATAGCAATTGCACAAACCCAATTGACAATATATAACCAACAAATCATGAAGGTATCAAAATTCAAATACCTTGGATGCTGGTTGACGGAAGATGGCGACCCGGATCTGGAGGTCAAAACAAGGATAGAATTGGCAAGAGCGTCCTTCTTAAGAATGAAACAGTTACTTACGAACCTGCAACTTGCAATAAGATACAGATTTGTGCAATGTTATATATACTCAGTGCTATTATACGGAGTCGAGGCCTGGACACTCAAGGCAAATACGGAAAAGAGATTAAACGCGTTCGAACTCTAGATATCCAGAAAAATGCTGCGCATATCGTGGAAAGAACACATTACAAACGAAGAGGTGCTGAGAAGAATGCACAAAGAAAAGTAACTGCTAACAGTTATAAGAAAAAGGAAGACAGCATACCTAGGACACTTATACCGAAATGATAAATACAACATCTTACAGCTTATTATGGAAGGTAAAATCGACGGAAAAAGGGGACGAGGTCGAAGAAAATGCTCCTGGTTCAAAAATATCAGAGACTGGACACATATGAGTACCGATACATTGATCAGAACAGCTAAAGACAGAGAAATTTTGCCGAAGTTGATGCACTTTGAGAAGAGAAGAATTGGCTATGGATTTCAGTTAAGCATTAGTGGGGCCCTGTCATGATCCATTTAATAATAGACTATCCACGTTACATCTATGAAGAGTTCTGGTTTTTGTAATAATGAAACCGGTACCTTTACCCTGCTGCAAGCATAACTGTCTTGAATCTATATTTCACAATATATGTATCGATAGAAATCCAACATGGTGCTGAGTTGGGCATTTTTTATGCAAGGTAGCTGTATGGCATTCTGTCGACTGAATCTGGGCCAATGAGGCATTGTAAACAATGGGGTAAAAAACTACTGAATAACTAACCTAAATATTTTAATTTATTGATTACATACTTTCTAAAAATTTAAATAAGTACGCTAATGTGCTGTGGAATAGTTTATGACAATGGTTTATAATTTTTCGCTTGTCAACTCAAATAATCTGTTATACCGTCTCTATTGATCAGTGTGTAGCAATTTAGATCACGTCTATTTTACTTCACGATTTCTGAATGTTTAAAACCATATATTAGCTACGTTATGGAAGCTCACAGCTCACATATTTTTTATAACAATAATTCCTTTTTTACAATGTATTGTTTTCGAAAAATATATATACTGCACTTTTTAGTACATCTTCGAAGCACAGTCGCTGTTTTAATGACGATGCATGCGCCACAATCTCTTAAAAATTAAAACTTCTATTTCAGTCTATAAAGGTGGGAGGTCTATAATGGTGAAAAGGAACCGTAGCGAAATTTCAAATCTTTTTGTTACGTTTAGAATGTGCCTCTACAATTTCGCAATTTTGTGTGCGTCGTCTATGTTTCCGATGTCTGTAGTACAGGTTTTGAATTGCGCGTTCTCTCTCCCCGCCTACTTGCTTTTTGGATTCGGCCGAACAGCGACACTACTTTTGGCTGTTTACCTTCTGACGCTGTGATGGTGAATTTGGTTTAGCATCTTTAAAATTCTCCAGCGGTTTTGCGGGCTTGCAGAGTATGGTTTTCGGTTCTTGACCCTCGCAGAATGTGCGGATTGATGCAGTCCTGGTAGTTTTGTAGAGAAATGGTTTCTCGATCCTAGTTTGGCGGATTTGAAAGAGCTTCACCAATCGTTATCTACACGTGGCTTACATTCAATCTGGGGTAAGTCATTCGAACCTATTCGCGCTATGTTTTATCGAAACCATCATGCTTCTGCCTTAGGCTTTTCACCTTCTTTAGCCGCTAATTTGGAGTCCCTGAAAACGGTAGGTTTGAAGCTTCCCGAAAATTGCGATCCCCGCACTTGAGCGCATCGGTCAATTTTAATGGAACACCTGCAGCTCTAACCTTCGAATGCTTGGCGGCCTATCGCTCTCATCATCTAGGCCAATTGAGTGAACTCGCGTAGCGGGTAATATGTGCTCAACAAGGAAACTGGAATCAGATTTTGTGTTCTGTTTAAGTTACGATGTTGAATGCAGCGAACAGTGAATCGGGGCAGAGGATTTACCCGTATTGCTACCGAATTCAGTCAGAATTTGGAACTCCGGCGGCTATATACAGTTTTCTTCACAAGTTGCGTACCTGTACGATGATTTTCCAACCACGAAGCCAATGTCAATCGCCATTGCATTTATTTTAAACGATTGTAATGTATATTGGTAATTTTTACATTGTTTTATAAGCTATTGTTTTTGCAAGTCTGGTTTGTTGAGGTGCACCTTAATTTGGAAAAAAATCAAGTGTAATCTTGCATTAAATGCTATATTAATTATGTGATTATATACGAGTACTGTGATATGAACATTTGGTCTTGTTATTTGCTACTGCTGTCTGAATTCGTGTGCTCATATTCAGATAATTGTGTTACCTTGAGCTTACGAATTTTCTGTGATACCTGGAGGCGCCCTTTTTGGCCTTTAATTAATTGTGAGTGTTTACAGAACTGCATCCCGTCTCCCTTATTTAACCGCGGCCGGCAATTGTATCAACGTATCCATTGATGTTGATTTTGGAGAGATTTAGCCGCTGAATTGATGCTAACATTTTACAAAACCCTTACAGCTGGGCATTTCTTTAAAAGTATTAAGAACCAAAAGTAGATTTCGTGTAGGCAATAAGCAAAACACAGAAAGCCACGCAATTAATTGAAACAGGAAGGATTAATTATAAAATAAATTAAAAGTTTGGTTATCTGCCAACAATATCGGAAACCAAGAAACTGCAGATACTTCGTTTTTATAAAAATGCTTTCCATATTCTGAAAGAGCAAGAGGAATTAGAAATAAATCATTTACTTACAGCGAATGTCTGCGATACAGAGATCAGGGGTTTTTAATTGAAGTGGTCTACGTTGAATACATAAATAAAAGTTAAAAATCAAAAGTGTAACCTATTCTATCAATAAACTAAACGAAAGTGTTAAATATCATTCGAACCACTGGGCTAAGAAACAGCTACTTCTTCTTTAAGCATATATTAACTACTTGTTGAAATGTATAAAGAAAAAGCAATAGAGGTTAAAAGAGTACAATGCTCTATTTGAAGTCGTTTCTAAAGAATAATTATGTATAGTTATTTTTTTCGATAGTGACTCGTGGTTTTGGCGCCGAATGCTTCGTATCCAATGGTCAGCACTACACAGGAATAACTCGATTTTAAAAGAACTACAGATCGAAAATCGTCTGTCAACTATGGTTAGACTCCGAATAGTTCAATATTTCGGACATATTGTACGACAAGGCGACAACCTGGAAAAGCTTTTGGTCCAAGGAAGAGTAGATGGCAGTAGAGGAAGATCGTCTAAGAGATGGCTAGACTAAATAAAAGAAATGACCGAAGAAAGATTACAAAACAATATAAGACAAGCGGAAGATCGAAAGAAATAGAAAGAAACCGTCCTCACTATTATTTGATTCCTCAAACTCAATTAGGAATGAATCACAACTTTGCAGATATGAAAATATGCAATAGGAAAGAAGTAATAAAAAAATACAGCAGGAAGTAAATGCTGACTCATAGAAGAACTACTATTTTCGATCTTTGGGCGAAGTTTGACATTGTCAGTGCATTTATGCGGCAGCGGGAATGTAACGTCAGCTTGTTCGCAAGCCAACGACGGAGAGTTAGTCGATTTGTCATTTAGACCGGCCGGCAGGCCGTCTTTGCTTGTTGATATAAACAGATTCACTTAGAAGTTTTAAGTTCACGGAGTGTATGTTTGGCTGTGTGACATTCTTTTCGCTACACATTCCGCACCACTTGAAGAAGTTTTTACTTCTAATTTGCTCCCGATTCCCGCACTCGTCAGCTGAAGAAATTGTTTTTATTATCAACCATATATGTAATAAGATCATTACTGACTTTTAAAAAGTTGGAAAATGAGCTATTCCCAACTTGTAATTTTCCAACCGGTCGGAAAAGTAATTGCCGGTTGGAAATGAATCCATTCCCAACCTGTAGGTAGGGACAATCTAAATCTCGTTGATCCATTCATGCGCGATCCATTCCCGACCGCTGAGTAGGTAGGGACACTGGGAATCTCGTTGATCCATTCATGCGCGTCACAACTTGTTGTATCATAATATAATAATTTCTCCAATTATTGTTTAGAATAAAGTGGTTGCGAATAAAATAGTATACATACCATGGTGAATAGTTTCATTCCTGTCTCGAGATAAAGTTTACCTCGACGCTACGCGTCTCGGTTAACTACTTATTCTCTCGACAGGAATGAAACACTTTTCACTTCGGTATGTAATATACTATGTCCCTCGCCGACTAATCATAGGAACTTTTAATCTAAACATCAACTTTGTTGAGGTAATTTATTTTCCCTCTCTGGGTGTGTGATGCTCTTTCCGATAAGAATGCTTTCAGCAAAACAAGAACGCTCTGTCAGCTGTTCAAGGTAGATTTATTATTGTTTGTTGCATGTAACATTGCGTTGAATTTACAGTGACTCGGTTATATGGACGTTGAGCAACTCATATTGCCCATTATATGTTCGATTAGAGTTAAGTAGTTAGCCTCACTAGGCTCCTGTGTATTAGCGAATTTAACTGACATTTGCGGGTTAATAATCATATCATAATCATAATCATAAATGTATTGGTCCTCGCGATTAGACAAGATTATAAAATGTATACATGCAATAGTTAAAGCAACGTAAAAACGCTTTAGAGAGATCCACGCAAACTGTCATATTACACGTCTGCCGTTTTCTAAATTATGATAAATGTTTTCTAATAAACTTATGTCTTGTTAATTTTGGAAAAGTACACGAACTTTTTGTAGAATATTTAATATACGAGGTGCTATTCTTTTTTCACTTATTTTAGAGAACGATGATAACAATGTCGATAATTGGACAAATAATCCAGATCTCCTTCCTTACAAAGTAAACTTACTACACAAACTGCAGTTTTTAATACATTTGGAAAACAATTTTGATTAAAACATTAATTTACTAAATGCCACAAAGCTCTTTTTATCAACATTGCAGTTTTTAATTCCACAAGTTGTTTTTGAGTTTAGTGATGTAATAGTTGAAATTAGTTCCTTCTCATCTACGTCGTGCAAAGACAGTTTTGTTTATGTACGATTTATTTGTTACAAATGATTTTGGGTCGCCGTTTTCGTTTAATTCTGATTGAAACTTCGCCGGTACACTAATAAAATAGTTAATAAACTCTTTGGCTATATGGAACGGATCCGTAATATCAAGAAAATTTACCTTAATGGGGTTATTTAAACCTAAATCTTCAATTATAATTTTTTTTGTTTTAGTTTATAGGATTTTTTAGTCTATCAGCAAAGCTTAAAATCTTTTTATAAGTATGTTTTTAATTCTTATAGAATTTTCTGGTAATTAAACCTATAATTTTAGGTTTAACATTTATTATTAATTTGTAGCAGACCTTTTTAACTCTTTTGTAGCCCATCGTTTACTAGGTGTTTTATTTCTTTTTAAAGAGGTTGTAAAGATATATTACAGTTTGAATAAATGTAAAAATTTTTAATTAATAGTTTATATATCGTGCAATTGTGCCAAATCTCCTTTTTCAAGAAGCCTAAGAACATTTTCTGTGTGTCTTTGCGAAAAACAAACACCCTTACAAATATCGGAATTTGATATACAGTGTTCTACGGGAAATACATTTTTTAATCAAAGCTTACTCTAATCACGCCTCAACTTGCTGTAACAGACGGTTGACCGGCTATTGCTGAGGGAGAAGGGGGGGTCAACACGACTTATTTTAGAAAAAGATGCTGTCACAATAGGGGTTGATCGTAATCAAAGAAGGGGGGCAAATGAGAGCCACGAATTGCATTGGTAATAAAATAAGGAACGAGCTTGTAGGCAGGCTTTTGTGGAAATTTGAAGACAGAACGGACACTTCACTTCGACGGCCTTGTGCAACATTTTGGCTGCTTCGGAACGTACCTAGTTACGGGCTGCAAGCCTTGCATGTTACTTTACAATTAATACATCCAAGAAAAAATATCACACGTACATAAACAAATGAACACATATACGTATCATAAATAAAAGTCCAGGGAGTTGTACTGACTGCAAATCTATTAAAATTTAAACATGTAGGTAAGTTTTTGACATGAATTGTTGTAAAAGTTGTTACGGTCTTAAACGGTCTTTACGACACCGCACCGGCTCATACAACAACCAAACGGCCGGCGCGGGCGATAATCGACAAAATCGAGACGAAAGTTCTCCTAGGCCGCTACCCAGCCGCAACAAGATAGGCCGGCTAGACTTTCAGTGGAGTTGGGGGGGGGGGGGGTTCTTAACGAGATTATTTAAGGGTGACGGCCAGAGGGTCGGTAAATAACGGTAAAATAAAGAGGGCGCCACCAAGCCTGTCTTAACCCGAATAACCGGGCCTGGGCGGTTAAACGGGGGCGAAGTATTCAAGACACTCCGTCGATAGGGGTACTCGTGAATTTATTATAAACTCACACAACGATTTCGTGATGGAAAAAATACTTAGATCATGAAGTGGGGCTCTTTCAGCCACGGCAATGTCACCACCAAGCTTACCTGCACGCTCTGATCTCACTGGCCCCACCGTACATTTATCTTCTCAATGATGGGCGCACGCTGAAACAGAACATGCACAAATCGACCAAGAATAAAGCGTCTCTTAATTAGATAAGCGTCTATTATTCAATTCTTACATTGGGGCAGCAAAGCGTGCCGCAAACATTGGGTTAATTCTTATAAATAAGCGTCAGCTGATGGGCGCACTACTGTTACTAAACAACACCCATAACTGTACAAAATCAAGAGCAGTTTGACATATGAATCCCACAAAGGGAACGTTTGTTCATAAAAATCGAGTTATGCAACAGCAAAGGCGACGCGAACAGCGTAGCTGTCGGCAGAATCCGGCGCCGCAAAGAGATGCGGCGAATTAGTTAGAAACCCAATTCGCAAGGCAAAAAGGGGGCCGCGTTACTGAGATATATTTGGCCGAAAAGGGGGCTTACATAGCCTAACGCCCGCAGGCGAATTTAGAATATGACACAGCTGGTGCTACGCCGAACACGACGCCGTTGCTAACATACGAAAGGTCTCGCACAAAACTTGGCGAATATGGCACCGCCCTGATAAGAAGTGATCTGGCTCACATGATAATTTGGGCAAACACAGCAAAGCCCAAGTGAGGGAAGTGATTAGATTAAAAACGAGCGACGCCACTTCGCGACAACAAGTTAAGGTGCGAAGGGTACATTTTTAACGGTGCACGTGATTTCACATCAAGTTCGCGCACATGCAATTTTACTGCGACCAAACTGGCGATGCCGCCTTACAGCACGTATGCCAAGAGTTCAGCAATTATTCACATGGTTAGGCGCAAAGCTCGCGCACAAGAAGTTAGTCACATGGAGTACCGCGGCACACAAATACGCCCCCGCGAAGCGAGCGTACAAGAGGAAGCAACACCGCAACAATGGTTATGATTCAATGGTTACAAATACCTTAGTTTTATTGGTGACGGCCCAAGAGATCGGTATGCGGTCCAGCTGGCGGGAAACAGGTTGCCTGTGGCAATTAATTCGCCGCTAAAACGGCCGACGGTGTGAATGGTCTGGATGCGCCCAAAATGGCGACAAAGGCTGGCGCTTCAACAAACGCCGCTACGACGGCAAATCTAGCCCAATCATGTCCTACCTCAACGGGATCCTCGCACAACGAGCTAAAGGGAACACTCCCTTACGTGACGACGTAGAACCGGGCATGGAATTCCATCACACCTACGCCTTGGCGTAATAAGATCGCCGCTAAACGACACACACCTCCCTTGTTCAATGGCCTGAGTTGAACTGCCGAGCAAGAAGCGTTACGACGCCCGAAGTGGCGTGAGCCAAAACGGCGTTACCACGTGACTCTCGACAGCCAATGGCGATGCGCCCAATAAAACAAATACGTTCCGGTGACAAAGAGAGCGCGAGGCCTCGCAGTCGCACCAACAGCGTAATTTCTAGAAGGTTCGGAAATCTTGCAAGCGTTAACACCCGGTCAAAGTACCAACAAAGGGGTGCTCCAGATGACGAGAAATACTGCGCTTGAGGCCAAATATGTGCAAAATCATTATTATGGAATTAGGAGATGAAGCCAAATAAGTAACTAAAAGGGTTTAACATACGGGCACGCTACCCTAAAGCCTAGGTGGCTAATTAAAATACAAAATGACCTGACAAAGTGGTTAGTAATCCTATAATTTACTTAACAAGGATATGTATGATACAAAAAGTACTTTCTTTACATTGAAGCAACAGTGGTGAACAAGATGCACAAAGATTCTGAATGATCGGATGCAACAACGATGACAATTTACTCTAAAAGTTGGTCACGCGTGTCGGCTCCAAATATACAAGTTGCCACGTTTACAATATGCTACTTATATGCCAACACAAACGCGTCGCATAAACGCTTTAAAACTACACAAGCGAGAAAAAACAAGCAGTTCACAATACTCGAGTGATGTCCGGCAATGTTGCTAATTCATGCAGCCGAAAGGTTTCACCGTCTCGTCGAGGTCTCTGCAGATGGTTGAAAGACAGCGCAGACTGCTGGCCGTCGAAACGACGTTATTAAATGAGCATCCAAAAGCTCGAGTTTCTGCGTGAAGGTCCTTGTAGCAACAAGCATCAGGTAAAGTGCAAAACGACACCTAATTACCACAGTTCCCTAGATTCGGCACGTCGGAAAACCTATCTCTTAGATATTTTCCAAAGCGTTAATTGCACACCCAATGATGGAATACAACGGAGAAGATTGGTACGGGCATAACAGGCACCTATTAAAGGAAGTTCAACCACATACAACGAAGGGTATGGGGCGATTTTGCTTGCTTTGCATGTCCCACTCATGCAAACTATTCGCTCTAATACAATATTACAACAGATTCTTCGAGTCAAAAAGCGGTACACCGTGATAAACATGTGGCGACTGATTTGTTGAAGGCAGGACTTACATCACCAAACTCGGTTCTGCGACGTGATATCAGGGGCCATCTGGCTTTAGTCGCACACGTGTGAACGATCAAAGCTGTACTATACTAGAACGAGCGGGAGGCGCGATGTTTGAGTTTGAAATGGGAGCGCGGAATTGCCAATATTTGAAATAAAAAATGCGAGAAAGTGCGGATATTTGTAATGCAAGTGCGGGATTTTAAGCTGTTCTTAACAGTCCATTAAAAGTTACTCTATTGTCGGAAAGATTACTTCTATTCTCGATCTGCTGTTTTTAGTCATTCGAGTTGCTTCCTGGAAAACAAGCCTTGATAACAAAATTAAATCTAATAATAAACCTCCAGTTTTTGAAATTAAAAAATTATCAATGTTGAAATTCCCATATATGACAATTTTATTTTTTTACTGTTTGCAAGTCGCGCTTAATAATTCTTCTAACTTACTGATATAATAATATCACTGCCAGTAGATTTATATATGCACACAATAAGTAAGTACTTTAGAGAGTGTAATTTTTACCGCCACAAATTCAAAAACTTTTCCCTCTCATTATAAATTTTATTGTATTTGTTATCAAAATACCGGGATTTAGTATTAACTAAAAATCCGCAGCATTTATAATTTGTTTTACAAAAATAGCTGGTGAGACTGTAGACAGGTATAGCAGAAAATTGTGTTTCATCATCATTTAAACAACTTTCCGCCATACACATCACACCTATATCTTGAGTTAATAACACTATTTTAACTTGTTCAAATTTATTTCTAATACTCTGCATATTTTGATCAATAACAGGAAATGTAGATTTATTCGAACTTGATAGACTGCTAGCAGTATTTAAGCCGATGATGTTTTTACTAGTACTTTTGTTATTTTCAATTAGTTGCCTGCTGTGTTTTTCCGCAAACTAAATTTATTTGTTGGATTAGCTCCTTTAAAAACTCACTGCACAAATTTGGGAAAACTCCTTCCTCCTGTGCACTGGTTAAATCAAGATGCAAACTCCTCCAAAAGTTTGAATTTTTAATAGAAGTTTTTGAAGTAATGCTACTGTCATTATTACATTCACTTTGATTAATCGGTGAAGTAGCTACATTACTCCGCCTTTACAGTTAATATTCTTTATACAGTTGTTGGTTGAGGTTGGTAGATGTTAAGTTACTTCTTACAAAATAGTAACATCTATATTTAATGAAAAAATCCATTTGATTGGCAACACTGCCTGCTAATATTTTGATTAACTTATATTTAGCGGGCACATTAAATGAAGCTCTTGTTCAGTAAAATCCGAGTTTTTAGTAAAAAAGTTACCATCAATAAGATTTACATGGTAGATTAAAGTTAGCTTGTATTGATGGTGGCCCCTTCAGGGATTTATATTGTTTATGCATGCGTAATTCGTTGGAATTTAAAATTTTAACCAGTCAATATTTACTTGTTTGTTAAAAGTCCTGGATGTTTTACTTGATTTCTGTTCTTTTGATTGTAAATAACTAGCAGAACCTGTATATAAATCGTCAAAAGTAAGTTGCTATGAAGAAGATCCGTTAAACACAGTTTAAAGAGATGTGATTGATCTCTATTTCGTGCTTTGGGCAAGCAATCTTGAATTCAAAACCAAAAGCTATAGCGCAGTTAAATTTAATTATTCTAAGCCATTATCTAACCTGCTAAATGAAAACTGCCCATTTCTCGATTGATACTAGCCGGGAAAACTTGTGCAGAGCTAAATTGTAATCTTCAGAAGTAGTTATATTCAAGGTCTTCACACCTTTCTTGAGGGGCGTAGCTTCTTTTTGTACTTGCAGTCGGCACTTGAAACTAAATCTAGCGCCTTAGGAGTTGCTTATTGTTCGTAGTAATATTCAAGGGTTTAGTTTTGTAATACAAAAGCTTTAGATATCCTGTTATAAGTAAAATAGAATGATATATTGGAGGCGTATATTACAAATCAGCACAAAGTTGTTGATGAAAGCATTATTTAGCAATTTACATTTAAGTCATACTGTAATTGGAGTACATTAACGGCTTAACGTAAATGACAACTCTCAACAGTATATCGAAAACCTGGTGACTATGCCAACACAGCCATGAGCAATTTAGCTGAAAAGAAATTTAATATTTAGGAGCCGACAGCGGATTGCTTAACGTAATTATACCCCAAAGTTCTTAACTGATTCGAAGAACAATGAGCGTCGCGAGTAATGTAACCACTTGACTATCAATTAAGTAATGTAAACCACTCAACCACTTAAGAACATATATGTCGCTTGCTGCCACGAATTCTATATTTAGAATTCTCTAAACTTGCAAAGAAGTGTAGCATTGCGAAACGTTGCAAAACGTTGCGCAATATTGTGTAATTATGTGACGCCACTCAATCACCCCACCCGAAGATGGCAGAGGCTATAAATAGCCGTGCTTGTGTAATTTTAAGTTAGTTCATAGATTTGTGAAGTACAGAACGTTGCTAGTTTATAGATTTGTGTCTTACAGAACGTTGCTAGTTTTAGATGTGCTTCTTACAGAACGTTACTCTGTACAAATTTGTAACTCCTACATTTAATTAAAAACTTGTGTAGTAAAATAAATAAAGTTTTTTTTCGTTAAGGCCACGATTGGCAACTTAACTGGCGCAGTCGGTAGGATACTTGGCAAAAGGGCACTGTGAAATTTTGAAAAAAAAAATTATTTTTTTTCATTTTACGCTCTTTTGTGTATTTCAATACTTAACCAAGTATTCCGAAATCAACCAAGACCGGTACGAAGCAACGCAACTTGGAGGACAAACATCGCCAAAAAGCAGCACCGCTGACTACTGGACCAGTCTATCGGAGACATCAGTCTATCGCAGACACCTGCTCCATCGAGGAGTTTTCTGATCATCGAGATCACTTGTACGACCAATCCAGAGGACGTCTACACCTGTAATTAACCACGGATCACCTGGACCACTCCAAAAGAAGTCTACACGTTCCAACTACAAATATGAAGTAAGCAACCTTTTACGTTTTAAAGTGTGTGTGTTTGTTTTTAAACAACTTATAAACCCAATAACATAGTTTTAAATATTTATTTAGCCTACTTAAGTACGTAACAGAACGCAGTAAGCTTGACTCAGCATCGCACCGATTAAGCACTGCTTTGTGTTACATTTTCCCTAGAATAAACTGTTTACTAACATAAAAATCAATCGTTAAAAATAATAGTGAATTTTTATGCTGAGACCACCACGTTTAATTTTCAACCAAGTACAAGCAAATCGAAACATGGCAGATTTATTCCCACCAGGTTTTTCTGTACGAATGGTTTCTGAAATTCCAAGTTACGACGGTAACCCACTAACTTTATCAGAATTTATTAGATCTGTTGAGCTAATTTTATCCCAATTTTTAATACCAGCTCAGCCAGAAGCTTATATTGATAATTTTTTACTTTCATCCGTTAAAAATAAATTAAAAGACAAGGCTTTAGAAGTCGTTACCGGCTATGAATTCAACAACTGGAATGAATTAAAATTAACACTAATCAATAACTTTGGAGATCAGCGATCAGAATTAAATTTAACCATAGACCTTGCAAAAATGAAACAAAATCTAAAAGAGTCCCCTATTGACTTTTATAACAGAGTTACAACACATCTAGCAACTTTTAATTCAAAAATTTCCCTTGGACCTGAAGCCAGACCCATAAAAGATTATAAATTATTAAATTTAAAAAATCTAGCCCTTCGATCCTTTTTGAGCGGTTTAAATGAACCATTTGGCACTCTATTACGAGCCAGAAATCCTAATAGCCTAGAAGCTGCTATCGCAATCGTTCGAGATGAACTAGATATACGCTATTCTCAAACTGCATCTCGTAATTATTTACAAACTGAAAGTAATAAACCAGTAATGAATCGTCAGAATTTTCAAAACAACCCATGGATTAAATATAATGAACAAATAAAACACAATAATTTTAGACCTAATCAAAATTTTCAACGACAATCAATTCCACAGTTTCTTAATACATTCCGAAGCCCTCAGAATCCCACGTTACAACGTAATTTTTCTCAAACCCCAGGTTGGTATCGACAACCTTTTGAAAGAAATGTTTTCGCTCCGAAACAAAATTTTGTCCCTAATAATCCTGTTTAAAAAATGCAAACATCTACGATACACGCCGCCATTCCAAAACGACCCCTAACAAGTAATATTCAAAATTTAAATTCAAACAAAAGACCAAATTTTCGTTCTAATCATTTACAAGTGGTCCAGCCGAGCAATTACGATTTCGAGGAATTCCACGAGGGTATCGACACAGAACGTAATGACACACTTGACCCACTTCTTGAAGCCGACGCACTTGAACGTAACATAAACAACGAATCTCAGAATGTTTATTCAGAGTACTTAGCAGAACATGACACTGACCCAGAATCTGTAAATTTTTAAATACAGCCTTGGATAAAATTGAAACGTTTTTTGTAACAACAATCAAATCTAATTTACCGTATATTTTAATACCAGGAACACAAGATAAAATATTAATTGATACAGGCAGTAGTAAAACGCTAATATCACCTTTATTTGTAGAAAAACATTTTCCAAATTTAATATATAATTATAATTTTCAAATAACCACACCCCATGGTACTACAACACATAATCAAGTAGCCGATATTCCGATAAACTTATTATTTTTAGAACCCGGAAGTCATATGTGCTATATGTTTAATTTTAGCCCCGATTATGTTGGATTAATAGGATCTGATTTATTAGCAAATATAAATGCAAACATTGATTTTAAATGGATGCACATTCAAACCGAGCAAAATATTATCCCATTTTACTACAACCAATCCAAACTTAAACAAGAAGTTCAAAAAAGAAACTAATGTAATTTTTCTAAAATAAATCAACACTCGCAGCCTCTTAAACGAATATATCTACCCCCTACATCAGAAAAACAAATTATTTTACCAACTGTAAATAGTAATGGTACATATTTGTGTGACAAAATAATATTTGACAAAGACTGTAGAACACCTAGAGCTATAGTTAAAGTCCATAATAATTATTTTTATACAACAGCAGTTAATACATCCAATCAGACAAAAGAATTTTATAGTTACAACCCACTGTTATTAGATGCCTATAAACACTCAAATTTAATAGAAATAAATAACATCAATACTCAGAATCGAAATTTTAATTTAAAATCTCGAAATCAACTTCAAAATTAAAACTTAAAAAACATTAATACAACACATTTAAATGCTGAAGAAGCTCATGCATTAACGACTCTATGTTACGAATTCAAAGATATTTTTCATCACCCAGAACTACCATTGACTTACACAAACTTGACAAGACATTTTATACGTACAAAAAATGACATTCCAATCTTTACAAAAAATTATCGCTACCCTCATGTTCATCGCGAAGAAGTAAAAACCAGATAAACAAAATGCTTGCTGACGGAATTATTGAACATTCAGAGTCACCGTATAACGCACCTATATGGATCGTTCCAAAAAAATTAGATAGTTCAGGGAAACAAAAATGGAGGATAGTCATTGACTATAGGAAATTGAACGAAAATACCATAGAAGACAAATACCCGTTACCTCTCATAGAACAAGTACTTGACAATTTAGGTAAATCTGAATATTTTACTACCCTTGATTTAGCCTCAGGTTTTCATCAAATTAAAGTAAACAAAGCTGATAGAGAAAAGACAGCCTTTTCTACTGAAGAGGGCCATTTTGAGTTTAAACGAATGCCGTTTGGGCTCAAAAACTCCGCCAGCAGCTTTCAACGACTTATAAATCAGGCATTGATTGGCCTAACACCCACACAATGCATGGTTTACCTTGATGACATAATTATTTATTCAGTATCCCTACAAGAACACATGATTAAACTACGACATGTTTTTTGAAAAATGTCGCACTGCTAACTTAAAAATACAATTAGACAAATCCGAATTCTTAAAAAAATCCATTGCCTATTTAGGACATATCCTTACCAAAGATGGTGTAAAACCAAACCCAGATAAAATCAGTGCTATTATGAAATTTCCCTTACCAAAAACTAGAACTGATATAAAATCATTTCTAGGACTTTTAGGTTATTATCGAAAATTTATAAAAGATTATGCTAAAATAACAAAATTCCTGACTTTATGTTTAAAGAAAGATTCAAAAATTATACACGATCAAAATTTCATTGAACAATTTGAGAAACTAAAAATCTTGCTAACTAATGATCCAATATTAGCTTATCCTGACTTTACAAAACCATTTGAGTTAACTACAGATGCTAGCAAATTTGCTATTGGAGCAGTATTATCACAAAATAACAGACCTATCAGCTATGCATCGAGAACCCTTAACCAAGCCGAAATTAACTACCCCACAATAGAACGAGAATTATTAGCCATTGTTTGGGCCTGCAAACATTTCCGCCCCTATCTATATGGCGTACATTTTACAATATTTACAGACCATAGACCTTTAATATGGCTTCGCAACATCAAAGAGCCAAATTCTAAATTAACCCGTTGGAGTTTAAAATTAGAAGAATATAATTTTACCATTAAATACCTACCAGGAAATACCAATAAGGTAGCTGATGCCTTAAGTCGAATTAATATAAATCCCCTATCAATTGAACAATTAGACACACCAGAACTCAATTTTGATGATAATGCAAGTATAATGGCACAAAGACCATATACACCTGATTTGACTGACTTTACTATACCTACTTTTGTACCACCTACACAAGAAATTGAACCAATAGATAATCAAAATATTGACAGTGATGTAAATACTGTACATTCACAACATTCATCATCCCCAGTAATAGACATATCTGAACTACCCCTGCAATATCATAAGAATCAGTTAGAATTTATTAACGCTGTAATTCCAAAACCATTTAGAATCACTAGATTCGATGGCTACACACATATAAGTATTTTTGTGAATAACAATAACTTTCACGAAAAGTTTGTACAATTACTATTAGAATATTGTACACCAAACTCCCATTATTACTGTATATTTCAAGACGAAAGTATTTTTGATAAATTTTCCAAATTTATTACTGAAAACAGTAATGAAAATTCTCCTCACTTCCATCGATGCACTAAGCAAGTAACTTATGTTACTAATCCTGATCACCGTGAACAACACATTTCGGACTATCATTTAGGTAAAACTAATCACAGAGGAATTAAAGAAACTATCGAACACCTTAAACGTACTTATTATTGGAAAGGAATTGACAATGATATTAAGCGATACATCAATAATTGTGACACATGTAAACGAGAAAAATATCATAGACACCCAAATACATTGCCTTTTAGTTTAACGCGTACTTATGAGAAACCTTTCTCTTGTATCAGCATAGATATTTTCCAAATCAATCAAACTAAATATTTAACCGTAATTGACAATTTCAGTAAATTCACACAAGCATATTTATTAGAATCCGAAAACAAAATAGACATAACAAAAGCATTGTTAAAATTCTTCTCACATTATGCCGTACCTCAGAAAATCATCGCTGATAACGAATTCGATAACGCTGTAATAAAAGAATTTTTAAAATTACATAAAATACAATTACATCTAACTACACCTTTGCATCATGAATCAAATGCACTTATTGAACGAGTACACTCGACAATTTTAGAACACTATAGATTATTAGAGCATACCCCTGAAAAAGAAAAAATGCCTTATTGTATATTAGCCTATAATAACTCAATACATTCCAATTTAAAATTTACTCCTTCTGAAATTTTATTTGGACATACAGAAAGTCATAATCCATTGAATTATGCAATGATAACTATTTTGAGACTTACATTAATGACCATAAAAATAAAATGTCGCATTTTTACTCAGAAATCCAGTCTAAACAAAAACAAGCCAAAGAACAAAGAAATGAAAAAACTAATAAAGATAAAGGACTTGTATCTTTTAAAGTTAATCAAAAAGTTTTCCTTAAAAATGACCGAAGAAATAAAGGAAGTATGAAATTTAAAGGACCCTTCAAAATTATAAAAATCCTAGACAATAATACATATCTTGTTGAAGATTTAACTACCAAAAAAACATTTAAAAGACATGCAAATGAAATACGCCAAACTGACGAAATAATACCTGTTACAGGTACTACATCTGGTTCTGCAGTTGCAGTATCCTCTTAGTTACAGGAGACGTAACAATTAAGGACCTATCAGACAACCCTGGCCTATACCCTCAAAACCTAGGAAAAGCGCAAATTAAAGAAAGCGACTGGACTATTATAAAGACATTTGACTATACACCCTTACTAACAAATTATACGATCCTTAGACGTTCATTATTAGACTCTATTCTTAAATTAAGAAATCGTGATTTTTACACAGTTAAAAATGAAGAACAAACAAAATTAAATCACAATGACATGCTATTGTTGATCCAACAGTACATCATAAGAATTGATAACATGATTGATCAAATATTCCCTTCAGATACAATCAGAATAAAACGCGAAGTAATAAATGGACTCGGTACTGTATTTAAATTTTTAACAGGCAATCTTGACGCTGAAGACGGAGAAAAATACGAGAATGCCATTGCGGATCTTCAATCCACAAGAGATATCCACAACATACACATTTAATAAATGATTCCATAAACGCTATATTTACCCTAACTAAAAATCAGGAGCTTTTAAATACAAATCTACAGAAATTGATTGTACAAAATCGTGCTATAACCAACAACATAAACTCACTCTCTATTCAGAGTGTCCTATCAGAATCAATATTTTCGTTACAAATGTTTGTAAACACCTGGCTCGAATTAGAAACATCTCTCACCTTTGCACAAAACCAACAAATGCATATGTCCCTACTTGATAACGCAGAACTATTATCCAATCTCAATCAAATCTCTATCTACCTTTCTGAAAACTCAGACAACATGCTTTCTTTACCTTACCCTGTGCATCATAAAACCCTTCATCTTTACGAATCTATAATATTAATCCAAGCTTATCAAATTAATAATAAAATAACGTTCGTCGTCGAAATACCATTAGTGCACAAAGACACTATTTACCAACTCATGCAATTGATACCGTTCCCGGTATACATTGATGCCAATTTGTACCGTATGATCATTCCTACCTATAAAACCATACTTTTCAACCTTGCAACGTCAATACCCGTCGAACTGGACCACTGTAAATTGGTGACCACCGGTTCCTATTTTTGCACTGAGAAATACCACTTTTCCGTTGTTAATAACCAGTTATGTGAGACCCAACTTTTGTCTTTTTCCTCCAACAAAACTTGTTCACCCTACCTGTTTAACTTACTAAAAGTTAAAATAGCCCAAATTGACGATTCCACTTGGTTGGTTACTACTCCACAAAAAGTAACTATTGACATTAAATGCTTAGACACCAAGTCAAGGAAAATAGTAACGAAAACGAATCTAATTCATCTCACACCGGATTGCACGGCAGTCATTGACCATGACACCTTGTTGTTCCAAATCAGAACCTCTTCTTCAAAACTTGTAAAGTTGCAAATACCCAATATTGATGCCTTGGATGCAAATAGTGCTAAACACACTAAAACAGCAAGTGTGGATCTGACACCGATCAACATTAAAGAGCTGATTAAAGACCAGTCACAGCTTGGGGGAATACAAAGGGCGCTTGAGCCTGCCAATGTAACGAACTTGCAGTACATTTCTGTAACCACGATTATAATACTAAGTATGATTGTAATAATAATCCTAAGTTTGTTAGTATATACCTATTGTAAACGCCAAGCCTTACAAGATAAATTCATGGCATATATAAAATCAAAAGTATTTAAAGACGATATTCCTAAACCTTTTGAGTTCTTAGAAATCAAAACGTGAAATTCAAATGCTTTGAATTGTCTTAAGAGGGGAGGAGTAATGTAACCACTTGACTATCAATTAAGTAATGTAAACCACTCAACCACTTAAGAACATATATGTCGCTTGCTGCCACGAATTCTGTTGTGGTAGTTGTAATAATAACGTAGAGTGGACTGTATAATAGATTTATTTGTAGATTTACGTCTTGTTGTAATGATGCAGCTCTACTTTTCTTCCGCTACAAAATCTGACGTTTTTCTTTCTACTTTTTTACAAGCTACCTACTTAAAAATAACTAATCATAGGGAAAATCAGGTTAGCATGCATATTATGGCGGGTTATTGTGAATTTTAACATGAGATTAGACATGCCGCCGGCCTTGGAATATTCCCAAATATTTCAAAAAGAATACAAAGTTAACATTTAGAATAAACGTAACTAACTATATTTAAAAATGTCAATGTCAACCTTCATCGTCTATGGGCATAGGGCACACCTTGCGGATAGCACGCTTTAACATACCACGATTGGTGCGCACTGTCACTACCCTCACTAGATCATCTGCTCCGGGATGCACTGACACCACTCGTCCTAACTGCCACTGCATGGGTGGAAGATTGTCGTCCTTTAGTAAAACTAAGGTGTCAAGCTTTATGTTCTCGCTGTTTTGATTCCATTTGGACCTTTGTTGTAAAGTGTGTAAATAATCACGGCTCCAACGACTCCAAAATCCTTGAATCATTTGTTGGAGCTGTTTGTAATTGTTTAGTCTATTTATTGGTATTTTTAAAACGTCTTCTTGAGGTACTGATACTAAAGATCGGCCTATCAGAAAATGACCTGGGGTAAGCGCCTGTAGGTCTGAAGGATCGCTGGATAACGGGGTGAGAGGTCTTGAATTGAGTATTGCTTCAACCTGAGTAACTATCGTGTAAAATTGTTCAAAGTTTAATTTTGCTTCCCCGACAATACGCTGGATATGATATTTGCATGATTTTATGGCGGATTCCCATATGCCACCAAAATGGGGCGATCTGGCCGGTATGAAATGCCAAACTATACGGTTATCCGTGAAATAAGCATGATACTCTTTAGAATCGTGCACATTTGAAATGATTTCCCGTAATTTAATTAATTGGTTATTAGCTCCAACGAAATTGGTGGCGTTATCTGTGTACAAATGCTTGCATAAACCTCTACGAGAAACAAAACGTTTGAATGTGTTCATAAATGCTTCTGAAGTCAAATCTGTTACCAGCTCAACATGGACAGCCTTTGTCGTCAGGCATACAAACAGACATATATAAATGTTTATAAAAGTTCGGCTACGAGTCTTTCCATCTTTCATTAGGTATGGACCCGCATAGTCAATACCGCAAAATGTAAAGGGACTCGTCGGCGTAATTCTGTATTCTGGTAAGTCACCCATTAATTGAGTAACGTCGGTTGGTTTAATCCGAAAGCAAGTGATGCAATTTTTTAATACACTCCGAACCGTATTCCTACCATTGAGCGGCCAGAATTGGTTACGAATTTGTGAAAGTATGAATTGTGCTCCAGCATGTAAATACTTGTGATGCATATGCTTTATTAACATTCGCGTAACAGTATGTTTTGACGGCAGCACTATAGGATATTTTTGGTCGAACGGTACATTCGAATGTTTCAAACGTCCGCCTACACGAATTATTCCCTCGGAATCTAGAAATGGTTTTAAGGTTATCAGTTTGCTACTTTTATGCACTGGTTTGGCTTGATTTAATAACGTGATTTCTTGAGAGAATGTCTCAGATTGCACAATTTTACAAATTTTTATTGTTGCCTGATTAAGCTCGTCAGTTGACAAGTAACCAGTAAATTTGTGTTCGGCACGAGAGTTGTGAACGAATCTTAAAACATATGCGGTTACACGCTGTAATTTATGAAACGTTGAACAACTCGAAAAAATTCCGCAATCATTTAATACTGTAAATGACAGTATTATGTTGTCTTTGCGACCTTCTGATACGTCCGTGATATTAATTGTTTGACCCTTAGGCCAGTGTTCTTCATCCTGAGCTAGCCAAGAAGGGCCGTACCACCAAAGTGATTCGTTTTTTAATTGACCAGGTTCAAGACCACGAGAAACTATGTCCGCTGGATTATCTGCAGTATCTACATGTTTCCAACTAAACTCTTCTGAGAGTTCTTGAATTTCAGCTACCCGGTTTGCTACGAAAACTTTCCATTTGTTCGGTTCGGTATTGAGCCACGCTAGGACTATGGTTGAATCTGTCCAACATACTATTTTGTTTAAATTAAGATGCAATATTGAAACGGTTTTGTGTATTAACTGAGCGAGTAATAAAGCTCCACACAATTCGAGTCGTGGTAACGAAATAGGTTTGAGTGGCGCTAAACGTGACTTTGCACAAACTAAATAAGTTTGTATTTTACCGTAAATATCTTGTGAACGTAAATAGATGCACGCTCCATAAGCTAGTTGTGAAGCGTCGCAAAATCCGTGTAAGTCTATAATTATTGGATGCTGTATTACAATACAACGTGGAATTTCAATAAAATTTAAATGTTGAATATTTTTTATAAAATTAGACCATGCTGTTTTTATTGAATCAGGAACTGGTTGATCCCAGTCTAACTGACCTTGCCAAAGTTGTTGCAGTAATAATTTAGCTTTAATCACACAAGGATTGATAAGCCCTAACGGATCGAAAATTTGAGACACGTTTGACAGAATCGTGCGTTTGGTGATATTATCGTCTCGGAAAGGAATTTCAACCGTATAGTTTAACGAATCTTTTCGTGGATTCCAGAGCAAGCCAAGTGTTCTAGTATCTTGACTGTCCTTAATTTGAAATGGTGATTTATCTGCAAGTTGCTCGTCAGCGTCTTGAAATAGTCGCATGTCATTCGACATCCATTTTCGTAATATAAACCCGGCATTACTTAAAATTGTATCTAATTTTTGTTTTAGCTCTATGGCATTTTTCAATGTACTTGCACCGGTTATTAGATCATCCATATAAAAATCGCGAAGGATTACCTCACTTTCTCGTGGATATTTGTTTTTGCAATCAATTCCGATTTGATGCAACGTCCTTGTTGCTAGAAAAGATGCGCTAGAGGTGCCGTATGTAATCGTGTTTAACCGATAATGACTAATTTCCTGCTTTGGATCGCTTCTCCAAACTATACGCTGAAAATCACGTTGTGACTCATGTATATTTACCATCCTGTACATCTTGGCGATGTCCGCTGTGATCACGATGTTATGAGTACGCATTCGTGTTACTATGTCAAAAAGATCATCTTGTATTTTCGGCCCTATCTTTAAAACGTCATTTAAACTAAGACCAGAAGATGTCTTGGAAGACGCATTAAACACTACCCTGACTTTAGTTGTACTACTCGTCTCTTTTATGACCGCATGATGCGGAAGATAATTATGTATATACGTAGGATTGTCCTCATTTGTGTCCACTTTGGACATATGACCCATTGTCTCATACTCCTGCAAAAATTCGGTGTATTGTTTACAAAGCTCGAGGTTTTTTGATAATTTGTGTTCTACCGAACGCCATCTGCTTATTGCAGAACTTAATGATTCGCCTAATTCGCCGACATTATCTTTGAAAGGTAACTTCACCGTAAACCGACCGGACATATCTTGTTCGAAATTTTGCCTGAAAAATATTTCACAATCAAGCTCCTCGTTTGATAATTTTGCATGTGTGTTATTAATATTTTCTATCTCCCAGAACCGTTGCAGCTGCTTGTCTAATTTGTTTGTTGATAAAAAACATTTAGCCCCCGTATCCTTTGGTCGTGATTTTGTTTGATTTATTTGCATGGGACCAGCTAGAACCCATCCTAGTTTTGTGCTCTGTATCACTAAACCGTTGTTTCCTAATTTTATTTTATGAGCATTTAAAAGTTCGAAAAACAATTCCGTTCCGATTAAAATATCAATTTTTTCTGATATCTGGAAATTCGGATCAGCTAATGTAAGGTTCTCTGGTATTTTATATTGTGAAATGTCTACCGTGACTTGTGGTAAGTTACTCGTGATTTGATCGATGACAAGAAATTGCAACGTTGCCTTATACGAATTGTTTATGGATTGAATTTGTGTTTTGATTTTATGCGAACTATTACAAGTTGCTTGGCTAATGCCTGTGATTGGCATATTAATACGTATACTTTTTAATTTTAGGCGTTTGAATAGTTCTGTTGTACAGAAGTTCGATTGACTGGCGGAATCCAGCAATGCACGGCATCTTACTGGCTCATTATTTATATCCATTATGTAAACTACCGCTGTAGCTAATAAAACCTGAACCGTATTTTGTAAATCGTTATGTGACGCTAGTGTTACGTGTAAGGAATTTTCTGAGTTATTATTCGCTTGTAATTCCGTTTTATTTGTTTTTTGTTCTCCTTGAGAACTGTTCGATTGGTTATGATTGAAAGATGAAGTTTGAATATTTTGAGTTGTAGCTGCGATCGTATTATTTACTGTTCCGACGGAGTAATCGTCGCGATTATTTTGACTTGTCTGATTGCGATAGGGTGATTGAAAATCATTATCGTGTAAAATTGTATTATGGAGCTTGCTGCAAATTTGACAACCTCTGCCTGCACATTTTTCTGCAGCGTGGCCTGACCTTAAGCAGTTAGTGCAAATACCTGCCTTTTTGAGTTCGATATAGCGTGATTTAAACGTTAGTGCTAACAGCTTTCGGCATTTATATGTATAGTGAAACTTTTGTTTACAAAACTCGCACACTAAATTGTTGCGTCGATCTTCGTTCGTTGCAATATGAACAAACTGTTTTTCCGTGCTATTTTTTGATATGAATTTATCTGCAATTTTTGTATCAAGTGTTTCTAACAACTGGCATTTACCTTTTAAGAACGTCATTAAATCGTCTAATTTAGGCATGTCAGTCCCTTTTATTGAACCTTCCCAATCTAGTTGCGTTTGCGAATCTAATTTTGTCGAGATTAAATGTATTAACAGGGTGTCCCACTGTTCAACGGGTTCTCCTAAACTTTTAAGAGCGCGAAAGTTTTTTATGAAATTGTCTATTAATTTTCGTAATAATAAATGCGATTCTTTACCTACATTCGGCAATGCAAACATACTTTTTACGTGATTGTGAATGAGAACTCTTTTGTTTTCATACCGTTCCTTTAATAATTGTATAGCAACGTCATAATTGGCCTCACATACTTCTAGCGAGTGCAATAACTGATAAGCGTCGCCTTTTAAACATGACTGTAAGTAATAAAATTTTTGGATTTTGTTAAGTTTTGGATTCTCGTGTACTATGGATTTGTATATTTCGAAAAACTGTAGCCAACCTTCATAAGATCCACTGAAATGTGGCAAATTAATTAAAGGCAAATTTGTATTGAATGTTGCAATTGCTGAGCTTGTAACAGGGGTGACATTCGTATTCGAGTTTGCATATTTTATAATATTTTCTGCTTGCGAAAGAGTTCCAAAATATTTGTCTTCAAACGTTTTGCGTTCTGTTAATTGTGACTCAACGTTAATTGTGTCTTTTTCCTCAATTGATGACTGAACTTGGTCGAATTCATTCCAAATATCCTCAATTTTCTTTAACCGTAATTTTAATTCCGTAATATTCCTATTATTTTCCTCGTAAGATTCTATAAAATTCGTAAAACGCGTCAACTGCCCTTTTAATTGACCACGGCGAATAATCGCGGCCTTTAGTTCATCATCGTTTGCCATTTTGTAACAATTTATGTTTTTAAATGACCGTATATTTTAATACGTAAGTATAATATAACAAAATACCCACAAAATTTGTATTTTCTAATTATCGCTCTTGAACCCTTTCTGCAAATACGTGCTAGTTTATTTTAATGTTAAGAATTGAATTTCGCCTTTTGCTAAATGAATCAATAATACACGACAGTATTTCAAGGTCAATAGCCCAATACATAGGGCTGGCATCAAAAGGTAGAATGGAATAGACCTACTTGTTTGTTTCTTGTGACTGCTCCTTGTACCTGCAGCTGTTGAACGCTATGATGACGTCGCACTTGGTTGCATTTGATATCGTTCCGATGCTCGTAATGCGCTTCTGCCTTTAGTATGAAATGGCTGCCTTATTACCTTGATGTCTGCTTTCCCGTGTTCCAACTTTTGCTTCTTTGGCTACCGTCCGCTTTGACTGGTTGCTACACACTTATTTTACGTACAATATTTGCTGTTCGCTGTATGCTTGTGTGTTACACTGCTTTTTAATATGGTGTGTAACACCTTTTATGCCGTTGTATTTATGGTTTATCGTTCACTTTGTGTTTCACTTAACTTGTTCACTGGGCCAAAATCCGGCTCGAAGGACCAAAATGTTGTGGTAGTTGTAATAATAACGTAGAGTGGACTGTATAATAGATTTATTTGTAGATTTACATCTTGTTGTAATGATGCAGCTCTACTTTTCTTCCGCTACAAAATCTGACGTTTTTCTTTCTACTTTTTTACAAGCTACCTACTTAAAAATAACTAATCATAGGGAAAATCAGGTTAGCATGCATATTATGGCGGGTTATTGTGAATTTTAACATGAGATTAGACAAATTCTATATTTAGAATTCTCTGAACTTGCAAAGAAGTGTAGCATTGCGAAACGTTGCAAAACGTTGCGCAATATTGTGTAATTATGTGACGCCACTCAATCACCCCACCCGAAGATGGCAGAGGCTATAAATAGCCGTGCTTGTGTAATTTTAAGTTAGTTCATAGATTTGTGAAGTACAGAACGTTGCTAGTTTATAGATTTGTGTCTTACAGAACGTTGCTAGTTTTAGATGTGCTTCTTACAGAACGTT
The DNA here is from genome assembly GCA_940337035.1 of Agriotes lineatus. Classification (NCBI taxonomy): domain Eukaryota; kingdom Metazoa; phylum Arthropoda; class Insecta; order Coleoptera; family Elateridae; genus Agriotes; species Agriotes lineatus. Next base: position 82,279,160 of record OW679203.1, read on the forward strand.
ACTCTGTACAAATTTGTAACTCCTACATTTAATTAAAAACTTGTGTAGTAAAATAAATAAAGTTTTTTTCGTTAAGGCCACGATTGGCAACTTAACTCGCGCGTTATGGAATTTTGGGAAGAGAGGAGAAGCGTTGTCAGCCTAGTTTTTTCGATTTTGTTCTGTTTTTGTTTGTCTAAACATCTGACGTGTAAAGAAAATCGTACAAACAAAAAAGTAACATAGCGATTGTGTTTCTAGTTATTTAAACTGCTGTTTTATTAAATACAGTTGTAGAAACTGCTGCAGTGTTAACCCATTTTGTACATAATATTAAGAACCTTGAAAAACATTCAGTATTGCAACTATTTCATTCGAACTAGATGGCCGCTAATTGGTTAAGTAGTTGAACTTAAAGTAATAATAGTGAGTAATTGTAGGAAAATATTGTCTCTCTTGCTATTCAATTATCGTAATGCATTATATTTAATTTCTTGAAGTAATCGTGTGGCTGCTAAATTGGTCAAGTGCACGTTTCGTTGTTGAAAAATGCAGAAAAATCTAATAGACGTTCACGCCGAACTACATTTTGCGTATACCATATCAAAATATTTGGGCTTGGCGTCATTTACAGTGGAAGAAAATTCCGAACGTATATCTTTGAAATCCATTAAGATTTTCAGCTTTTACAAAATATTCTTTTGTGTATTATTAACTACAGTGCTTACCTTATCGTTTACTACGGGTTACGTCTATTTGTTTTTTTATAAGGAAAGGATGTTTAAGTACTTGGGTTCTATTGAGATATTGTTACATAACGCTACTTTAATCATCAACTTGCTCTGTAATGCACGATACGGCTCAACCCTGATGAAGGTATCGGCCGCTATTGCAGAAAGTGACGTTCATCTTAAAACAATAGCTGGCTGTGTCGATAACATATTTGTAATGTCACGTTGCACAGTTATTATTCTTCTGTCGTTGATGATAATGATGACAGGAAGTTATATCAGTGTGTTGCTAATGTATTGTAATAATGCCTTACAATTTATTGCAGCAAGTACTTACTTAATGGGCCGATTTTATAATTGGGCGGTACAATTATTATTCTGCTGTTATATTTTAGTGCTTCAACGTCGTTTTAAAACGCTGCATGATTTTTGGAAAAAACGTATATTTGAGAGTAACCTTGGGAATGCCAATAATCGCAAGAACACTGAATTGGTCTTAAGCATGACGCTGCACCAAGATATGAGCGATATAGCTGTAGTCATAAGCAAAATATTTTCAATTCCTACGTTATTGAACATGGGTGTAAATGCCTATTTGTTTGTGACTGAGCTGTTTACAATAAGTGAATACTCGTATTTGTCAGATACCAATGACGAAAACCTGTTTAATCATTTGTGTGCACTCTATCTATACGGATCTGACTTTTTGTCTTTAGTTATATGCTGCGGACACCTTAGCAAACACGTGAGTAAATTTTGTAAACAAATACGTTATATTATTTTGTTATACGTTATACGTATATTAACCTCGTCAAATGTTTTGGTTTTGTCTTTATAACTTCCTATTTTTTTAAACATAAATGTTTCCAAATTCAAGAGATATATATAGTACGAGCTTGCTAGCCGGACACCTCCCCAAGAAGCGGATCGGTGAACGCTCACCAAAATGAATTATTTCGTTAATACTAAAACTAACAGCAGAGTCTGGTCTAGACCGGTCTGCTGCAAACAGCGATTGTTCCCCTGTTACATCTCAAAACGGGGTTTAAGACAACAACAAATTGCGATTTCTATAGGTGGGAGGCAATTTGCTATCTTAAAAATGTGATTTATTACCGAAGTACCAGTTCAAATCCGGTAAGCCGCACAACTCCAGCGCGATGTAACAGCTCTGCCACGGCTACGCTAACAGTCGAGAAATAGGGGTGAGTTAGGTTTATGGTGTACTGAGGCAGTTAAACCTATAGGATGGAATGCCAACAGCTCCATTAGTTCTGGTCATGAAAGCATGAACCCTCAGAACTGTAGAAAACAGAAAGGCATGCGACTCTACTAAACCTTTTAGCCCGCCTCGGAACAGGTGGAGTGTATTGTTGTTAATTGTTGCTTCATCCCGCTATCTTTACACACAAAAGTTACATACATACAAGGCACAATGAAATGACGGGGAACACCTGAAGACGGGAGTAGATCAAAACTCCCGACACGTTTTGTGATATACACCCTAGACAGTGGAAAAAGTCCGATAAAACACATCAGGGAGTCATTAATGGCTTAAATCAAAATAACGTACACAATTATTACTAGAATCAAGTTCATGAACTAGAAGTTACCATATTTTTACAAGCTAACAATCTACAATACCCAACACTAGTCGAGATATTTAATTCTTAAAATAAAGGGCAACAACAAAGACTTAGCGAGCCAAAAGGGCGCAATTAATGGCGGACGGAATAATATTTACACTTTGAACATAAGCACATTTTCATGTACGGTACACTATATATTTTGCTAGCCGCAGCACACGTCAAAGGGGTGAAACTTCTAGGGGGCGTTGTTGGAGATGCTGCTCCCAAACTGAGCCAAAATTGGCAATAATTATAAGGGAGCGCCGGCTTTAGGAATCAAGACAGAAATGTTGCTAAAATGAGCTTGGGGTATAGATATTCTCGATACAAATTGGTTCTTGGCCACCCCAGGAAAACTTTTAAAAACGTAGAACTTCATGGGCCTTTTTTATTAATCTGACCAAGGTTGTTTATTCGAAAGTTCGCTCGGTAAATAGGACAAAACTACAAAACAACGTGCGATGTTAAACTTCTTCACATCTTGATGAACCAATTTTTGGCGTGACTTAACCACATAGTCACCAGAAAGCGGCGCCGGCGGCTGCGCTGGGAGAGCTTGAACCCGCGAGTCACTCCCATATGTTTTCGTTTTGCATTCTGTCGCGACTAGATGGTTTTTGTGGCAAAGATGGCGCCGTACAAATATATAGCGGTCATTAAAGCGCTTTCAAAGAATTTGCAAGAATTCGAAATGTCACTTACGTACTTATGGCAAAATTATTAATAAAAAATACAGCAAGAGAATTAGCCAGAAATATAATAAAAGCGGCACAAGATCGAAAACAGTAAAAAAGATTAGAGCAGTTTTCGCAGTCATACAGTGACGTTGGTGGTATAATCGTTTGTAAACCTGTATCTTTGCTGCTGTTGATACATTTTTTGTCCTTGGTGTTTTTGCTGCCACCTTGTTTCCTCTCCCTTACCGTTTGTCTATTTCCCTCTCTTCGCATTCGTTCTCAGTAAATAATGAAATTGCTCTACTTTTTTTATCGCTTGTGTTTATTATTATCTTTCAATACCATGATAGAAGCCGCGTAGAGCAGTTGGGTAGGCGTTAGGATTGCATTAAGCAAGTCTTCGGTTGGAATACCGCGGGGACCGGAATGTTTCCGCAGCCTTGACGATTGGAATCGGGCTCGGTGAGGCCATTCACAGTTGGGCACCAAATTAACTGTTCTCTACTCAGAACCACAGACCTAAGAGATAGAGTAACAAGGGCAACACATCACTAAAACTCACTCCTCACACAATGGTTGCTGCGCAAGAACAAACGGCGTGCTCTGACTTTGTACCCCTAATCCGGGATAAGTTGAGCATTGTACAGTTAGATGCAAATGCACCAGCCTCTAGACTGTAAAGTAAAATGAGCTTATCGATATTACATACAATACCATGTATTTTTATTCTTGCCGATTGATCATTAAATCATAGTAGTTTTCCTTTCTTTCTGGCAGGCCAAAAACATTCTTCTGCTCTTGCCTTGTTCTGGCCATGAGTACTAAGTCGTCTTCATATACAAGACATCGTTGTCTATTATTGTAAATCATTATCTTTGTGCGTATGCCACTTTCGATAAGTATTACCTCCAGTACCAAGCTAAAGAAGGTTGGATATAGAGGTTCTCCTTGTCTTAGCCCTTAGCATATTTTTCAGTTTAAAGCTGTGTGTGCGACTTTCATTCTGATCATGCAAGGTGCAATGTCTTGCGAAACGTTAGCCAATATGGGTGCCAAAACAGCAACAAGGTGAAGTCTGCCTATGAATCCTCGTTCTCAAGGTACTCAAACACGAGCATAGCCATCGCGTGGATTTTTGCTCGAGTTCAGGAGGTGCAAGGCACATTAAACCAGAGAATGCTGAGTGTTTATTCTCAAAGGCTATGCGGTCTAAGCTGAAATCCTATATTTGGGTAATCATACGGTACAGTTGGTTCTATAATTGTTTGCTAAACTCGAATATTTGCGGCTCCTTATATACTTTTCGAATTCCATTCTTGCCAGCAACTTCTTGTAGATTTCCTTCTCTTATTCCGTTTGACTTGTAAGTGTTATTTCTAAGTAATCACATTGTACCGCCCTTTAACAAAATGCGAACAGAGCATAGCAGTGATTCTTAAAATTACTCAATGAATTATAATGAAGGAAAATATAAAAGGGCGCTGGTCGTCAAGCACGACAACAACAAAACCAGGCCAAATAAAACTTAGCGTATGCGCATTCTAGCTTACACTCACCTATACTCTAAAAGAGCGAGCAGGTATCGGTTGGGTCAAATAAAACATTATATACCAGTAGTAGCAGATAAGAATGAGGCTTTAATAGTTAAACTGTTTGAATACAGTTGAGTCATAGATCATAACGTCCGGCACGTACAAACGTTAAACCAGATTCGTCATTGCAAGAAAGTTTGGAAATAAATGGTACAATTTCTTTAAGAAAGACTCATAAATGATAAGCTAAGTCTGTTGAATTTAGTGACCCAGAAGGTTCTATGTTAAAAACATTGCAAAAGCTACGTTGGGCAAAAGTACTAAATGAACAAAGTTAACAGGTAAGAAAAAATAAAAAAAGATTCCAAAATGTTATCTGAATAGCACGCAGGGCTGGAACACATTTAAGAGAGAGAAGCCCAATAGTAAGAAACAACAAAGGAATAAGCTTCTTCTAACTGTGAAGCAGACGTTGAACCACAACAAGTGTTTTGTCAAGAGTCCTCGCGGCAAAATAACCTCACAAACATGTACAATACTGCTTCAAATAAAAAGTGCAAAATTTTCTGTCACCTTTAAATTCTAAGAAAAGTTTCCTTTGCACTACTTTTACTCACAATCCATACTTGATAAAAGAAGTTGCAAAATATAGCTGATGCCCAAGTAACCCCGTAGTGACCTTAGTTCCCGGGCAACAATTTATTACTTCACCAGGATACATCGGAAAATAGAAACAGCTCTCAGGAACTTTGAATACTGACTCCGCTCAAGAACAAAAGATCTTCGGCTTCGCTGAAACAAATTTCAGCTATAACGAGCTATAACTTTAAATGGCGAATGAGAAAACTGCGTGATTACTCCCAGCGAAAATAGCAAAATAGTCGTAGCGGTTCTTATCGAAATGAGGCATATTCTAGCCTGCCTAAAGGCGAATCGCAAAATTCGTATGACGAACTCAAAGAGACAAACAAGAGCATTCCTAGCGACGCGAGGGGGAAGAAGAAGAATTCAAAGAGAAAAATGTCTACCTTAAGGTGAATCGAAGCTCAGTAAGCACATGCAGTGAAAAAAATGCATTTTCAAGGTTAGCATTATAGTTGAAAATAATTGTGGCACCGCTTTAGCAAGCCGGAAACGCATTCGATGATTTTGGAAAAAAATACCTGACGGTCAAACACATGAACAGCTTAGTTTGCTGGCTCGCAGGGAGGAAATGACCGCAGGTTTCGTCGAGAATTCCTGTTAGATATCCTCTCCAAAAATCCATGGTGCTGGTAATAAAAAAGGGAAGGAGGTATGCATCTACAAGGAGAATCTGATCTGCAAACGCCGATATCAAAAAGAGGCGTTATAACACTGCTCTGCTTTTTCCACTATATACCTTTCATTCGCTCGACATTCCATTACTAAGTGTAATCACTTTTCTCTGTCGTTATCTCTCATTACCGTGTATTTTGCTATTTGTTAATTATCTTTAAACCACTCTTTGGTCTATCCTTCTAGTAGTGTAAAAAACGATGTCTGCACATGCAAGACGTTGGTGCCTCTGATTGTAGGTCAACCATTTTCTGCGGTAGGAATATGGGGTTTCCTTGCCTCAGCCTTTATCTCACTTTGAAATATCGACAATTTGTCTTCTAATATGATCTTGTTGGTTCTGCTTCTAATCCCCATTTCCACCAGTGCCCTTTTCTTTATGAATATTCTTAATTTTATCACTGCGACATACAGGTTATTCCTATGTTTCACGTTATAGCCTTGTTTATAGTCCATGAACATTATGTGAAGGCTTAAATTTCGTTTGAATGCATCATTTTGGTTCTGATCTGCCATCGATCTTCCTCTTTTATATCCTCCAGTACTGCCTCTGTTTGATAATAACTCAAGCTGTTTCTAAGAATCTTTGTAATACTTTCGAAGCTTACATCCAAGAATATAATGTTTCGATAGGTATGGTGGTCCATCCTCTCTGTTTTGTGTTTTTAGGGTAGACTAGAGCATTGTTTCATTACTCCTGCATTCGTTGTTCTCCCCAGATCTTTGCTATTAATTTTCTTACTCGCAACATGGGTGCTTCTATTTGCTTCATTTTGTTTCTTATATCCTTGTCCCTATAAGATTATTATATTTCTAACAGTTTTCGTTCTAGTTGGGCTCGTTTTATTATCTATATCTGTCGGCTTATCCGGCATTCTTAACCTTGCCATATTTACACTCATCACCGAACCTTGTATTTTAGTGTCCTTACCAGGTATATTTTCTTTTATTTCTCTTACCACTACTTCAATCTGGGTCCACTATGTTTCTATACCGTTTAGTTGTGGTTGTGCTTCTAATTTTCTCATCATTTATGTATCAAAGGGCATTAAAATTTGACTATCCTGAAGCCTGTTTACCTCATATTTTCTATTATTTTAGTAAACAACATTAATTGTACTCAATTCAGAAAATATTAAAAATAGGACAAGTATCCAACTAATTGCCGTATAGTTTGAAATAGTAAAAATGGAAAAGTAGGTAGATATAAAGCCGTACTGTTAGCGTTAGGAATTTACGACGTTAGTTATTTTTGCTGGAAAATGGAACGTAGAACATGCAGTAAATAGAGTACATTATAGTTTAATACTTTTATCCCCTACACAATTGTTAAAATTACATTACTAATAGTGGTTAAGTAGAGGACCTTCACACGGTAATCATCAATAATATAATTATCGTAATGCATCATACTTTATTTTATTAAGTGAAAGTTAGTTTGATTGCCGAATCGGTCAATTCCAGGTCTAATAATTGAAAAATGCAGAAAAAACTAATTGACATTCACAGGGAACTACATTACATTCATATCTTATCAAAATGTTTTGGTTTGGCGTCATTTACTGTGGAAGAAAATTCTAAACGCATATCTTTGAAACCCATAAATATTTGCAGCTTTTACAAAATATTCGTTTATGTATCGTTAACAACAGTGCTTGCCTCATCGGTTGCTGCAGATTATCTCAATTTAATTTTGAATCGACAAGCTATGTTTAAGTACTTGGATTTTATTTCGCTTTTGATGCATAATGCAGCACTACTCATCAATTTGTTCTGTAATCAATTATACGGTTTAAATATGATGAAGGCATGGATCGCTAGTGCAAAATGTGACGTTCATCTTAAAGCATTATGTGGCTCTGTCAAGAACAAATCTATAATGTCACGTTGGCCAGTTATGATTCTTTTGTGGTTACTAATGATAATAGGAAGTTGTATCGGTATGCTGATAATATACTGTAAGGATGTCATACAATCGATTGCAACAATTACTTATGTAATAGGACGAATTTACAATTGCGCAATGCAGTTATTATTTTGCTGTTATATTTTACTGCTCCAACGTCGTTTCAAAATGTTGCATGATTTTTGGAAGAAACATGTAGATAAGAACAATGTTCAAGATGTCAATCCCAATGAATTGGCCTTAAATATGAAGCTGCACCAAGACCTTAGCGAAATAGCTGTCGTTACAAATAAAATCTTTTCAATTACTATGTTAGTTAACATGGGTACGACTGGCTATTTTCTGGTGCATCGGCTATTTTCAATAAGCGAATACGCGTACTTGTCAGACTCCATTGACAAAAATCTGCTTAATCACTTATGTGCGGCATATCTATATGGATTTGACCTTTTGGCTATAATTATATGCTGCGGATACTTTAATAAACACGTAAGTAATTTTAGTTTTCATAGTTATTCTTCTATAAACAATTTTGTGTTATTTGTATTTTACACTTTTTACTTGTCTAACCAAAAATATGGCGAAACTTAAATATCTTTCTTCAATCCATATAAAGCTGTGGGTTGTTAGGGAAAACCCTGCTCAGAACAAGTAACAGTAGCTTAACGTAAGGGAGGGGAATCGCGGACTATAATAGAAAGGTACAGGAAATAAAAGTCAATAAACTTAAGAACTTTATAGATAACGTTGATATAAAGATATTTAAGAGAGCAGCAGTTGAAGGCCTGAATCAGGTAACAAAAAATTTCGAAGAATTATACCTGCCTGTGACTTCACGTAGCTGGGGAAGCAAGATCTCTAGGAACTGTTTGCCTGTGAAGAAATTCCAGAGGAGAAAGCAATAGGGTGCAATGGGTGCAGAGGTTTAAGGCTTTACTGCACTTCGAATAGAGCTCCTATTTCACAACAGCGTTACTTGCTTGTTACAATAAAACTGGTGGCAATTCATGCCAGCTTCAATAGCAAGAAGGGAAAATCCGGCGGTGGTAGTTTCCCGTTAGCAGTCAGTTGGACGAGAATTGTGAATTCGCAAATGGAAGTCGGACTTGACGACTGGGCATTGATGAAACCAAAATAGGGATATGACGGGATACCTTTCAAGGGTTGGCTTCTCGAATAAAGGATGCAGTTGACTACGAGCAATCTGAGTTAATCTACTCGCTGACAGCTAGATGTGTCTCAAAGGCTCTGCCGGCATACGGAGCTCTAATCTAAATATATCCGATGGGATATCGATATAACATTTCGCGCTATTCAAACGGGACGATATCGGAATTTCAGATAGGTATTTCGCACTTCGATGTACCTGACAAAATTGCCACGGTCGGGATTTTCAAAACGCTGGATTTACGGAATGATAACAGTCAAATACTTTGATGCTCTCTGTTTGAAGTCAATTGCCAGTTTGGAGAGAAAAGAGGTTCGACGAGACGATTTACCGTCTAGATTATAAAGCCAGTGTCGTTCGTAAAATTTTAAGCTGACCTAGCATGTTACGAAATATGTATGCAACTACTGCTTACGTTTTAAAAAAACCGAGGCTGTATATTGTAACGAGACAGACTTGTGGTGTCGTAAATGCGCACGTCGTTGTCTTCTGATGGCCTCTAGTGATCTATAACCCCCTACGTTGTGTACATCACTTTGTTTTAATTTAACAGATTTTATGAATGCTTTAAACAAGTTCTCGTAACTTGTGTACGCTTAGGGTTCTTATAACCCTTGTAACTGCAAGTTCTTCATTTAAGTAGGCTCATACACACACTTTGATGAAATAAAACGCCAAAAACGCTTTATACATTTATTAAAGCAATAAACCCTATACTCTCGCATATAAAACTAAATTTAAAAATCAAATTGTTCCCTTTACCTTTCTGCAGTGGGCACAGCCTAATGGGAAATGTAATGCTCTTCAATTTTTGGTGTAATAATAGCAATACGGTGACTTAGTCAGTGCAGGGAAGGACTTGAGAGTTTGTAAAGGAAATTTATCAGTGAAGGAAATTGCGCCCTGCTCTCCCCCTGCTGTAGCGACAACCCCGTAATTAGGGATAAGGAAAACCACCGTCGTCTGCCCTTAACCTGCAGTAGCGAGAAGCTCGCCCGCCGATTAAAATGTAGCGACAACCGCGGATTTAGGGATAAGAAAAACCACCGTTGTCTGCCCTTAACCTGCAGTAGCGAGAAGCTCGCCCGCCGATTAAAATGTAGCGACAACCGCGGAATTAGGGATAAGGAAAACCACCGTCGTCTGCCCTTAACCTACAGTAGCGAGGATCTCGCCCGTCGATTAAAATGTAGCGACAACCGCGGAATTAGGGATCAAGTAAGGTGCCCAAAAACTGTTGTCTGACTCCGTCGAGTTTCCCTTTAAATAGCCGCTCGCAGTGGGTATCCCCTCTCGGGAATACAGTGGTGTTTCCACCCCATATCCAATCACAGCGTTTCCGCTGGGTAATCATCCAATCATAATGTTTCCATTATGACGCAGTATTTCTACCGCAATTTAAATCGTATTATAATATTTTCGGTGCCCCGATGTGGGTGACTAACACCCTGAGTCGTAAATTGCCACTTTAATCCCTATTTGGCTTTCGCCGCGTGACGAATTTCCCAATTAGACTATGCCCAAATATCTCCAGTTTCCTGTAAGAAAAGTGTGAATTATGTGGCCCCATAATTCACTATTAAGCTGAAAGCAAAAAACTATATGGTCCAGGGCCCTGTGCGTGTGTAACTTAATATGCCCGCAGTCGCAGCTGAGGGTCAAAAGTCAAAACCTTAATCTTCCCATTAATATGCTTGCACGTGCAACAATTCCTTATATTGGAAAAACACATTCTGCATCTCGTAATTACCAAATTCAAACGAAAAACTTAAGCATCTAACATTAATTGTTCATGTTTGTGTCCATAACTACAACCTATAAGTCGCGTCCTCTCACATTGCCCCCCAGATTTAAGATGTTAGTAATAACAATTATATGCAGCTTAAATCTGTAGAGAACGCGACTATTTGTTACCGCACACTCACACCACTTCACCCTTTCACTTTATTGTTTTTTTCTCACCGAACTCGTTTTATTCCACGCACCGTGATAAGCTCGGCGCGAAGCTTTTCCCCGTACTCGCCGTGATCGTTTCAGCTTACTCTTCCTCGGATGGTCGCCTGTTGCTGGTACTCCTCCTGGTGGTTCTCCTTTGTTATTACTGAAGGTGTGTGGTATCGGCGTCGAAACCGAAATCGGTGTTTTCTGCTGTGCTCCCATTGTCCCTTGATTTCGAATTTTTTTTCAATTTCTCGGCCACGGACTGTAGCAGATGTTGTTGGACGGCTATTCTCCTTGATAAAGCTCTCCCAATCGGCGTCGTCTAACATTATACAGTCGTCGTCTCGGTCTGGGGTCGGGGTTTGACTGTCGCCCGTTGCTGTTACTCCTCCAGGTGGTTCTCCTTTGGTATCACTGAATGTAGGTGGTTTCGTCGGCGAAACCGACGTTGAGGTTTCCCATTTTGTTTCCCTTGTTTCTTGCCCTTTATATTTGGCCTCAACTTCTCGAAATCGGTTTGTATCAGGTGTTGGTGGACGGCTATTCTCCTTGATAAACCTTTCCCAATCGGCTTCTTCTAACATTAGGTAGTCGTTGTCTCGGTCTGGGCCTGGTGTTTTCTTCTCCAGCTCCTTCCCTCCTGACGATAAAACAACTGTTGGTTTACTCCTTTTCACCGTTTCATCCTTTCGTACTTCAGGGCAATCTACCCAGCTGAATGGCCGCAACCCTGTTGTGGGGTACCACTGAATGGTGTTTAAATGTACTCTTTTGTTTGTCCTTCTCTCTCCGGTTCCCCGTGGGTCCGTCAGATTACGTCCTCGTATTATTATTGTCGGTGCCATCTGTAACTTTGAACTCTCTAACTTTGAATGTCGTGCAGCACCTCTACTTCGGTATATCAACCCTATTTCCCGTCGATGTTGTTCTGAGCTGTGTTTTGATTGGTCCGATTTTTGTTTCTGGATCTTTCCCCCGTGATTGGCTGCGGCCCGAATTAGCATGCAAATGTGTGTGGTACCGTCGTAAATTCTTGAAATTATAAGTCCCTTTGACACGTCCGCTTGTAGGTTCTGTGATAGTACATGTGTTTGGGTGTGGTTGACACTTAATCTTGTAGGGTCCTTCATAAATTAACTGTAGTTTTGCTGACACGTGTTGTTGTGTGTCGGCGATAGGATTAGTTTTTAGGAGTACTAAATCTCCGACACTGTAGTTAATTTCCCTAGAGTTTTTATCATATTGCAATTTCCTTTGTTTTGCACTTGTTTTTAAATTTTCGCGAACTGCTTTACGAATGTCGGTTATTGATAACGGTTTGTTCTTCAAAACATTACTTGGAAAACCGTCTAGATGCGTTGGTGCCTTCTTTCCTTTTACTACTTCATAAGGCGAGAAACCCGTACTCGTATGTGGAATTGCGTTGAAACATGTTTCAATATTTTGAAGTTGTAATGCCCATGTGGTATGTTGATGGTGACAGTAAACTCTAAAAATACGGCCCAATTCTCGCATAACCCGTTCTGATGGATTTGACGCGGGATTCCTGATAGATGAATGTGTCGTTTCTAATTCCCGCCTCTTGCAATCTCGAATACAATAATTTTGACGTAAACTGAGATCCGTGATCACTCAAAATAGTTTGCTGGCTTGATATATAAGCAAAATCCTCTAATAGTTATTTTCATGACAAGCGTCGAAAGTAGCAAGTATCGTGCGAGTGTTGATTAGACAAACGAGGGCGTAGCGAAGCGAAGCCCGAGTGGATCTAAAACACGAGCACAGATATTTGCACTTTCGGGCGAGTTATGAACACTATTTTTTAGACAACCACTCAAAGTAAATTCTATTTTTAAGAATTGTTTTTATTTCGTTTGCAAAATTGATCGTTATATTATTATTGGTACAATTATAAAAAATTAGAGCTTGTTGGAAGCAGAGCAACGAATAAAGCAAAAGCGTCTGGAATATTTGAATCACGGTCTGCTTAGGCCGTGATGAAACCGTGATGTGAATAACTTTGTGCCGTTACGATATGACTAGCACGATATAATATCGTGCTAGTGTATGAAATTGTCAACTTTCTGTAGTAGGCTGCTGTCGCGATAATGTTACTTTCATACGTGGTCGTCTAAAAAATACTTTTCACTGCTGCGCGGGCTGTAGCCTTCCTCATTGCATATAATTTCACAAATTTCGAGAATACATCTAATACAACAAAAATAAAAGTCACACAGCTCCTGCTACGTGGTAGTGGCCCATAAAAATCTACGGCCACTAATTCTCCCACCTGAGTTGCTAACACAGGTGCCATTGTGCCCCTTGAAACTTGATTACTGTGCTTCGTTTTTTGACAAATGTCGCACGCAGTGATTATTTTCTTTACATCACGATACATATTCTTCCAATAAAAATAGTTTTTTTATCACGTTATAAATTTTCGTCGTCCCAAAGTGTCCAAATTCGTGGTGATATTGTATGACCAGCTCCTGTATTATACTGTGAGATCCTGCCACTCTTGTGAGTTTTTTAAATTTATCGTCATGTAGAAGTATGCCATCGGTAAGTTTAAAATTGCCAACAACTCTAGTAATCTTGTCGTCTGCGCTGTTACCTCGGCGTTCCAACGCTTGTCGCACGTTTCCTAAAAATTCATCCTGTTCTTGTAGTCGTATCCGATTTTTCAGGTTATCTTTTAATTGTCGCAACCCTGGTGTTGCAAAGACAGCTATAATTGGATCTTGACATCGTGGTAAGTTTATTATTCCTAAATCTGCAGGGTGTCGTGATAACACATCAGCAACCACGTTTTCACTACCTTTTATGTATCTAATTTCGTAATCAAACTGTTCTAGGAATAATACCCAGCGTGTCAATCGATCGTTTAATAATTGACATCCTTTTATAAATTTTAAGGCTCTATGATCGGTGTGGATTATTATTTTCGTTGAAGCAACGTAAGTCCTAAATTTTTTTAGTGCAAACAAAATGCTAAGCAATTCTCGTTCTGTTACTGTATAGCGTAGTTCGGGACCTTTTAATGAGCGACTAGCAAACGCCGCCCCTCATGGAGTTTTTTTGCTGCTCGGGTCCTTGGTTGTTCTGCTTATTATTTTGAAAGGTGGCACGCGCTTGTGTCACTGATTTATGGTATGGGGCTGCTTTGAAATATTTATTACCGTCATCATAACGGTTGATTTTTCGGAATGTCGTGTTTTTTGTATACCTTGGCCGGTCTGGGCGCCCGAAGTGTCCTTGGCTATAAGTATCAGATGTCATAACGGTTTGAATATATGGGTCAGGATTTGGCCTACTTTTGAAGCTTTTAGTATCGCAATTAATCCCATCCTGTTTTCGCAGGAATTCTGCTGCATCCGTTAACTCTGCGCTTTTACATATTTCCCAGAGTGAACAAATCTTGTCCGGAAAATGTTTCATTATATCAGACAATAACAGCTGTTCTGGAATTGAAGGTGTTAATCTCCGTGCACGACTGACAAAAAATGAAAAATGTTCTAGCATGGTTTGTTTGCCCCCCGGTCTCCATTTCGCCGAATTTAACTCATTTCTAAATGATGATTGTTCTAATTCTGACCAGAAGGTGTGCAAAAAATCTTCTTTGAATTCTCCAAAGGTTTTCCATTTACTTTCGTAAATTGCCTTCCAATGGCGAGCTGGACCTCTCAGGGACTCTAACGCTATTTCTAGCTGTTGCTGGGAATCCAGTTTCAATCTATCGCAGTACATTTTTAGCTGATCTAAGAAATCAACAGGGTTTTGTTCAGAATTTCCTCTGAAAATCGGCTTTTCAGGTAATGTTGCTTGTAAAAACGGATGTTGCCATGGTAATGGTGGTAACATAGAGTAGTTAGGAGCACTGCTTGATGTTAAAGGCTGACTTAGTGTTTTCTCCTCTGCGGTGTTACTGGTTACAAGTGTCGTCTCAGGTATACTAGTTGTCTGCATATCCAGCTCGTTTGTAATATGGGATTGGTTTTCGCCTTCGGACCTTCTTTCACCATCATCTTCGTTGCTTGGCTTCAATTTTCTTGCGTCGGATGCACCTATTGAACTTGTAGTTGCGGAATTCATTAGTGATACTGATTCCGCCATCTTTTGCACCTTGGTCATCATTCCGACCATAAAATCCTTAAGAGCGGTTTGTTGTTCTTGTTCGATCGTTTGATGGGCTTCTGCCCATTCAAAAAACCAATTTGGCACAGTTACTGTGCGCACCTCTGCATCAATTTCGTCCTCTTCGTTGTCTTCCCCGACTACTTGTTCTGGAGTTATGCCCGGCATCTCGATATTATTTTCCATTGTGTGAGTGTGAGCCTTTTATCTGACTTAAATCCTGGTCACGGCACCATATTTCTGTAACGAGACAGACTTGTGGTGTCGTAAATGCGCACGTCGTTGTCTTCTGATGGCCTCTAGTGATCTATAACCCCCTACGTTGTGTACATCACTTTGTTTTAATTTAACAGATTTTATGAATGCTTTAAACAAGTTCTCGTAACTTGTGTACGCTTAGGGTTCTTATAACCCTTGTAACTGCAAGTTCTTCATTTAAGTAGGCTCATACACACACTTTGATGAAATAAAACGCCAAAAACGCTTTATACATTTATTAAAGCAATAAACCCTATACTCTCGCATATAAAACTAAATTTAAAAATCAAATTGTTCCCTTTACCTTTCTGCAGTGGGCACAGCCTAATGGGAAATGTAATGCTCTTCAATTTTTGGTGTAATAATAGCAATACGGTGACTTAGTCAGTGCAGGGAAGGACTTGAGAGTTTGTAAAGGAAATTTATCAGTGAAGGAAATTGCGCCCTGCTCTCCCCCTGCTGTAGCGACAACCCCGTAATTAGGGATAAGGAAAACCACCGTCGTCTGCCCTTAACCTGCAGTAGCGAGAAGCTCGCCCGCCGATTAAAATGTAGCGACAACCGCGGATTTAGGGATAAGGAAAACCACCGTTGTCTGCCCTTAACCTGCAGTAGCGAGAAGCTCGCCCGCCGATTAAAATGTAGCGACAACCGCGGAATTAGGGATAAGGAAAACCACCGTCGTCTGCCCTTAACCTACAGTAGCGAGGATCTCGCCCGTCGATTAAAATGTAGCGACAACCGCGGAATTAGGGATCAAGTAAGGTGCCCAAAAACTGTTGTCTGACTCCGTCGAGTTTCCCTTTAAATAGCCGCTCGCAGTGGGTATCCCCTCTCGGGAATACAGTGGTGTTTCCACCCCATATCCAATCACAGCGTTTCCGCTGGGTAATCATCCAATCATAATGTTTCCATTATGACGCAGTATTTCTACCGCAATTTAAATCGTATTATAATATTTTCGGTGCCCCGATGTGGGTGACTAACACCCTGAGTCGTAAATTGCCACTTTAATCCCTATTTGGCTTTCGCCGCGTGACGAATTTCCCAATTAGACTATGCCCAAATATCTCCAGTTTCCTGTAAGAAAAGTGTGAATTATGTGGCCCCATAATTCACTATTAAGCTGAAAGCAAAAAACTATATGGTCCAGGGCCCTGTGCGTGTGTAACTTAATATGCCCGCAGTCGCAGCTGAGGGTCAAAAGTCAAAACCTTAATCTTCCCATTAATATGCTTGCACGTGCAACAATTCCTTATATTGGAAAAACACATTCTGCATCTCGTAATTACCAAATTCAAACGAAAAACTTAAGCATCTAACATTAATTGTTCATGTTTGTGTCCATAACTACAACCTATAAGTCGCGTCCTCTCACAATATAAGGCTTAGTCAAGCAAAGTAGAACAAGTTCATTGACATTTACAGCTTTATAAAACATGATTTAAGAATATGGATGCATATAAAAACATCTTTTACTTTAAAAATTGAAAGGAATGATAATAGCTTGGAAACACCGTATGTTTTTCTAATCGTGTCCCAGCGTTCCAGTTTTTGGCTCGATTGCTGAAGTGCCGTCTATTCTATTCTATTTCCTATATAACGAACACAACAGAGAAAATATTTTGATCAATAATAGATATTAATATCGTTACTGACGGTTAGTAATGGGGTGTAGGTCGTTAGCTACTTTGAACGTTCTCACTTCGTAGCAGTTTGTTATATCGCTGGTGTAGGACAAGTATATTCAGGGCGAGTTCTAGAAATCTTCCCAGTGGTACATGGTGTGATGATCAGACCCCTGTGTTTCAACAAATTTGTTTATTTTATTCCAAGTCCTTGTACTCTATTTTGTCAAAGACTTGGGCCACGGAAACCCTAATTACCTCTGCAATCGAGTGGCGTGGTTACCTATGTATTTTGCTTATTCTTCTTTCTCCTCTTGTGCTTTACTTACACTTTTTTACATTGGACTAAGGCATATCAAAATAATACTTATAACTTAAGTTACTCTATGTATACCTCTAGTACAGTCCTAAACCTCTACTAGTTTGTCTTGGTGCTGCTGCTTCACGGAAGGTGGAGCAGATGAGAAATGTAACTATTGCAGCACTTTGACGATTTCTAAATTTGAATGGGGTGGAAACCCCCTGGGAATAGATTCGGCGGCATCTTGGTGGTATCAATGACTAGTTTCAGGTATGAAAAACGCTAGAGTACACGGTCTCAGCAAGATTTGAACCTGGAACCCTAGCTTGGATCAAAATCTTAGCGAGCTAAGTGACTGTACCACGCTACCTCCTATTTGCTTACATCGGTTTACAATGCAGTAGGTTTCGGTATGTCCAAACGCCTGAATTTTTTTGCACTTGGTGATCCGAGCTGTTCATTTACGCAAGGGCGCGATTTGTACTTTCAAGACTAAAATTGTTAAAATTTTAACGATTTCGTTAATACCTTCTGATTTTTGTATGTTACCATGAATGATGACAATAGTGTTTTTAAAATTAAGTTTGATTTAGTCTCTTTTTTTATTATGGCCATAATTGTGCTAGGCTGACATGTTAGGTATAAACCTCTAGTAATTGCTGTTATAGGTATGTTGTGTTTATGTTTACCTATAAAATATTTTGTTTCGTAGCACTTTTGTCAGACATTAATATTGCTCTTTATCAACTAGCTCCAGTTCATATCTGTTGCTTTCTATTAAACTTTTTCGTGCTGTTCCATACTCAAGGAGTATTGCCACAAGCTCCGCTGCGCGTCATAAACGCTATATAAAGTCAAATGTCAGTAAAAACCTACTTCTGAAAAAGTTAGCATGCTACAACGTACTTATAATACACAAAAATCGCTGTCACTAGATAAAAGTGTTGCATCAGAATCTTCCGAAATATTTATTATATGAAGATTTTTATCGTCTTTGTCAAATTTTAATTCTCTGGACCACCGCATTTCTCTCTATATGTTCGATACACCTTTCCAGACTTCTGGAGCTACCGTTTACAAAAATTTTTCCAAAATAGCTACACTTTTCTCCTTACCGCAGTTATAGTTTCCAATATTTTTGTTGTAATAGGATTATGATCTATCTTTAGTGCCATTTTGAAATATTTAGGTTTCGTTAGAGTACACAAATTGCGATAGATTTGCTGAGTTACGATTCTTCATGTATTTTTGTAAAAACTCAATTCAACGTAGTGCTTCATTGTGTAACTTCATCAGCCCTCTACGTTTTTCTCCCAACCAAAAACCAGTATCTCTTAATCTTTTTTCCTAGATTTGAAATATTTCCTTCTGCCAGTACACGTAAAAACGATTGCTGGGTTACATGTTACTCTGGAAATTATACGCTATTTATAAATGCGAATGCTAACAGAAACTGTAGTATAAACTATTATATTACTATATTGACGAATTTCACAACCGACATTACGTATTGCAACCTGGTCGAAATCGTCAATATCACGAATTGACTCCTGTTGTTGATAGAGTGCTAATAGTTGATATACTGAGGTTAAAATTATTTGATTAGCAAAGCAAGACAATTCCTCTGCTGCTTCCATCAAGCTTAAGCGAAAGATATACGCACGAGACGTCTAAGTGAGGTTATGTATCACAAACATACAATTAATAAATGTAAAAGCGCCGTGCATCGCAATCTATTTTTAGTGACCAAACTTTATTTGAAACAACATTAGAAGAATATAGAGCTTCTTCTATCGTGTGTTCGAAAAATAGAAACTCATTTAGGGCAGGCCTTGGAACAAAAAAAAAATCTAGAACTGTCTTAACTTAAGTCTCTAGGTGAAAGTCAGCTTGCATTTTGTTTATGAAAACATTTGTCACTGTGACAGGTCAAAGTGTACACTGTATTAAGTTTGCTTGTATCAAGAAAAAAGGAAAATAAGACGATAAGTGTATTAATCATAACAGTCAATAAAAATTGCTTTTATTAAGTGTTTTGTATAATTTTATCAAAATGTAATTTAATTCTTTCTGGCTTATTGTAGTTCATTTGGTTCAATGGATATGTATCAAGTTATGAGAAACTTCAATTTGATCATGGCATGCTGATAAAGAGTTATTTTTTAAAGACATGATATATTAATACGTAGATCTTCAATATAATTATCATTTCATTCAGAAATGTTAACATCGCCTTGAAGTTAATTGTGCTTTTGTCTTCTCTGTTTTATTTTATTTAAAAAAAAGTGAATTTTATTTTTCGAAGCTGCTATTAAAGATTTCTGTTTGTGACAAGCACCAGAATTTACTGTGATACTTCTTTAACAAATTTTTTTGATGGTGGCAGGAATAATTTCCTTTCCGCCGAATTCCTTACGAATTGTACACCACTTCCTGCTCAGTCACCCTGCTAATTCCTCTTCATCGGTTTTATATTCTGTTATCTTGTACTTTTTCTATCTTTTTCTGGTGTTTGCAATCACGTGCTACGGGAAAAAAGATTACGACCTCGCAACAAAATCAAGTTTCTCCAGTCAGCTCAGTGGAGTAGGGGTGCGTTTTTGTCTGTAAGAAACGCTTAACTCACCAGCAAGATACATAGACGAATTTAGGAAAGGACGGGCGGTTTACACGGTACTAAAGGAATTTGATCACTTCTCAGAAGTGGCCTACCTTGATAGCTGAAATATTAGCTTTACTTCAAAAAGTCGTATAACTGCATCCCGCTTTAGAAATAGATTATAAAGCTATCAAATTTAATCAATAGTAGAATTATCTATATACGAGGGGAACTAGAAAAGTTATCTACCTTACTACAAAACGAATTACATAGGTACGGTTTTTTAAATAATTTTATTTTTCAATATAATCTCCCCCAACTTCAACGCACTTATGCCATTTGTCCTTCAAAGAGTGAATGCCCGTTGAAAAAAAAGATTCTTCTTGGGTCTTAAAAATAGTCCTTGACTGCCTCCTTCAAATGCTCGTCTGTTTCAAAACGACGCCCTCTGAGATTCTTTTTTAGGTTTCTGAATAGATAGAAGTCGGACGGTGCCAGATCCGGACTATAAGGTGGATGGTTTAGCTCAATAAAGCGGCATTCCTGCAGAATTGGTTTGATTTTGGCGGCCTTATGCACGGTCGCGTTGTCATGAAGAATGAGCGATTTACCTTGTGATAAATTTGGACGTTCTTTGACAATAGCTGTACGCAGCTTTTTGAGGGTGTTACCATAAACCTCTGCAGTGATTGTAGAGCATTTAGGCATATATTCAATCAAAAGAATACCTTGCATGTCCCAAAAGATGGTTGCCATTAGTTTTCCAGCTGAAGATTGCGTGCGGGCCTTCTTTGGGGGAGTGGAGACCCCTTATGCACCCATTGCATAGACTCTAATTTCGTCTCAGAGCCCCAGTGATGTACCCAAGTCTCATCACCAGTCACTATCCGCATTAAGAAGTCCGGGGTCCGCTTCCAAAGATTCCAAATTGTTTCTACAAATTTGCTGTATACGCAGCTTTTGCTCAGGAGACAATAATCTGGGAACGCACCTTGCTGAAACTTTACTCATGCCTAGTTTGTCGTGCAATATTGTCCAAACGCTAGGTTCGGATATTTCCAATGCTGTAGCGATGGTGAAGACTTATATACGGCGATCCTCAAGAATCATGGGTTCCACTTTCTTGCACATTTCAACATTTGTCGCTTCTGCAGGTCTTCCACTTCTGGGATCATCTTCTATAGATTCCCGTCCCCTCCGAAATTGTTTTGACCAAAATTTAATTGTGAAATATGACGGAGCATCGTCTCCATACACCGCAATCATTCGTTCGCGAATCTTTTTTGGATTGTTGCCTTCCTTTGTAAGGAATTTTATTACACTTTGATGCTCTAATTTCAAAAGACTCATTTTTAGACACAAAACACCACAAAATATAAAATTACTGGCGGATATGAATCTAATTTTTCATGCAACAATGAAAGACTTGTCACTGAAGCTTATCAATTGTTTCTATCATGGCTAGGTAGATAATTTTTCTAGTTCCCCTCGTATATAAAACTGAAAGTCCGGACTCACTCACTCACTCACCCACTCATCAACGCCCAGCCCAAACCCTTGGACCTAGAAAGCTGAAATTTTGCACAGAGGTTCCCTTTATGATATGTACAAGAAATAAGGAAGGATATTTCGAAATTCAACCCCTAAAGGTGTAAAATGGGGGTTCCAGTTTTGTATGGAGAAATAATATTAAATAGACATTCCGATTTGAAACTTCGTAGGAGTACTTCTAAAACCAAATAAGCAAACAAGAATTTCGTAATTTTCCGAAAATCAACCCCTTAGGGGGTGAAAAGGGGTGAACAAACCTAAAATACGATATGGGTGTCATTATTGATGTTTTTTGGGACGTTGATTGCGAAAATGGCATTTATTTTAAGTCCAAGACGGTGAACATGACATCATGGACCGGACGGGACGGGACGGGACTGGACTGGATGGCACTGGGCAGGACTGGACTAGACGGGACTGGACTGGGCGGGACTGGACGGGATAAGAAGTGACAGGACTGGACAGGAAGAGACGGGACAGGACGAGATGAGATGGGGCGGGGCGGAACGGGACGGGACAGAAAACGAAAGGATAGAATTGAAGGGGAGGGAACCGGACGAGACGGGAAGGGACGGGACTGGACGGGACAGAACGGGACGGGGCGGGACGGGACGGGCAGGAACGGGACTGGACGGGTCGGAACGGGACGCGGCGGGATGGAACGAGTCGGGACTGGACTGGACTGGACTGGACGGGACGGGACGGGACGGGACTGGACGGGAAGGGACGGGACGGAACGAGACGAAACGGGGTGGGACGGGACGGGACGGAAAAGGAAGGGAAAGGATAGAATGGAAGGGGGGGACCGGACGGGACGGGAAGAGGCGGGATGCGACGGGACTAGTCGGGGCGAGACTTGACGGAATGGGACTGAACGGGAAGGGACGGGACGGAACGGAAAGGGACGGGGCGGGGCGGAACCGGACGGGATAGAAAGGGAAGGGATGGAATTGAAGGGGAGGGAACCGGACGAGACGGGAAGGGACGGGACTGGGCGGAAAGAGACGGGACGGATAGGGATGGGAAGGAATGGGATAGAAGGGGACGGGCCGGGACGGGAATAGGATGGGATGGGATGAGATGACAGCAAATAATTAGTCATTATTTAATACACAAATACCAAACCTCGCGCGAACGAAGTCGCAGCTAACAGCTTGTACAAATATCTTTTCCAGCTGCTGATGATGTAAGTCAGTGATACAGCCTTAGTAACAAAACGTGTAAGTCGGTGATTATATTTGTTTGCTGCTTTTTCTTGACAACGGAACTTAATACTATTATTAAGTTCCTAGGATAATAAAATTAGCAAAGCAAGATGCAGATTTAGACGTTTTGTTTATAAATTGCAAGTGTTTATGTGACATGTGACACTCATAGGTAACACGACTCACGAAAATTAATCCTGGTGACAGGTGACAAACCAAACGATTTTTTTCAATAATCTAGGAAAATTTTGATAAGCAGCGGGAAAAATATAATAAGATAACTCGGCAGGCAACAAGCCGCGACTTCGTCTTGGCTTGTACTTGCCTACCTCTATTGTTAATAGGTTCTTACATTCCTTGTGACTTAAATAGCTATTATCGCGGGTGACAATTATTTGCTTAGCCATCGTCGTAAACAACCCGTGTAATCTACCTGCGGGGTGACTTTACTTTGGTCTACTAACAAAATTCCCGAATTTCCATTATCAGAGTATGGTGATTTTTTATCAGAGTATGTTGATTTATTAAATCATCAATGTAATTGTATTTACAATTAAAAGAACAAATTGTCGGATTTGGTACTAGCTAATTTAGGAGGTAAAGTTTGTCATGATAACCCGCTTGTGAAGAAAGATATAAATCATCCGGAGTTGGCAATATCATTTAAACTTGAAATTAATCGTTTTGATAATCTTCCAGTCTCTCGTAAGAATAAACAATATAATTTCAAGAAATTGAATTTTGAGCAATTATATACTGCATTAACTGAAATTAATTGCTCGGGGATTGACTGAATGCGCCAATGGTGATGATGATGCTTGTGATGTTTTTTATAGCATATTGTATACTGTTTTTGATCATTTTATGCCATGTTTCAAAAGCAAATGTAGTAAACAACATTATACCTAATGGTTTAATCCAGAAATTATAAATAACATAATACTCATTCTTTTAACATATATAGTATAAAAAACTAAGCTCAGGGCGCTTCATTCCACACGTAGAAAGATATCCTGAGCCTCAGCTGGTTAGAACCGCCATAGTAACAGTTTACGAAATCCAGTCACCTGGCACACCGTTAGTGGCATACTGGGTGATGTGGTTAGCATCACGCCATCGACGACTGCCCTACTTTTCCTACTTTCACAACATTTCGGTACCCAATTTGTAAAGCGACTGGGTGGGCGGGCCATCCGCCAGTTGTCGGATGTGGGGATTAAACCCCGTACCGTATCACCGCAGACGAGCTCCATAACCACTCCGCTATAGGTAGCTATAGGCTTATGTCCATATTATCTAACTTTGCTAAAGTATTTGAATAAATCATGTATTCAGAGATATACAACAAGTAAATCGTTTATTTCCCTTTATCAACACGGTTTTGTCGACGACCATCAACCTGGGTTATTTCACTCTGTTTATCTCCGAGTTACTTTGATACCCGAGGCCAAGTGGACATAGTGTACCTGATGTTTCCAAGGCTATCGATAGAATCGATCAAGGCATGCTTTTGAAACAAATAAAATAGGTTTATGGTGTACTGAGATAATTTAACTTATAGGACAGAATGCCACTCCACCAGTTCTGGTCATGGAAGCATGAACCCTCACAACTGATGAAACCAAAAAGGCAGGAGACTACTAAACTTCTTAGCCCGCCTCGGAATGGGTGGAGTGTATTATTGTTAATTGTTGCGCCATTCAGCTATATTTACACACAAAAATTACATACATACAAGGCGCAATGAAATGACAGGGAGTTATTAATGGCTTAAATCAAAATAACGTATTCAATTATTACTAAAATCAACTTTATGAACTAGAAGTTATCATATTTTTACAAGCTAACAATCTACAGTACCCAACACTAGTCGAGATATTTAATTTTTAAAATAAAGGGCAACAACAAAGGCTTAGACAACCAAAAGGGCGCAATTAATAGTGGACGGTATAATATTTACACTTTAACCACAAGCACATTTTCATGTACGGTACACTATGTATTTTGTTAGCCGCAGGTGGTGTTCAGGGTGATATCGACACACGCAAATGGGTGAAACTTCTAGGGGGCGTTATTGGAGATGTTGCTCCCAAAATCAGCCAAAATTGGGAATAATTATAGGGGAGCGTCGGCTTCGGGGATCAAGACAGGAATGTTGCTAAAATGAGCCTGGGGTCAAGATATTCTCGATACAAATTGGTTCCTGGCCACCCCAAAAAAACTTCGAAAAACATAGAACTTCTTGGGCCTTTTCTTATTAATCCGACTAAGGTTGTTTATTCGAAAGTTCGCTCGGTAAATGTTACAAAACTACATAAAAACATGCGATGGTAAACTTCCCCACGTCTTGACGAACCAATTTTTGGCGTGACTTGTGACGTAATCACATAGTCACCAGAAAGCGGAGATGGGAGCTGCGCTGGGAGGGGTTGAACCCTCGAGTCACTCCCATATGTTTTCGTTTTGCATTCTGTCGCGACTAGATGATTTTTGTGGCGGAGATAGCGCCGTACAAATATATAGCGGATATTAAAGCGCTTTCAAAGAATTTGCAAGAATTCTAAATGTCACTTACGTACTTATGGCAAAATTATTAGTAGAAGATACAGTAAGAGAATTAGCCAGAAATATATTAAGGGCGGCACAAGATCGAAACAGTAAAAAACATTAGGGTTGTCCCCCTGTTCATTATCCAGTTTTCGCAGTCATACAGTGGCGTATAATCGTTTGTAAACTTGTATCTTTGCTGCTGTTGATATATTTTTAGTTCTTGGTGTTTTCGCTGCCACCTTGTTTCCTCTCCCCCACCGTTTGTCTATTTCCCTCTCTTCGCATTCGTTCTCAGTAAATAATGAAATTGCTCTACTTTTTTTATCGCTTGTGTTTATTATTATCTTTCAATACCATGATAGAAACCGCGTAGCGCAGTTGGGTAGGAGCTAGGTTTGCATTAAGCAAGCCTTCGGTTCGAATACCGCGGGGACCGGAATGTTTCCGCAGCCTTGACGATTGGAATCGGGCTCGGTGAGACCATTCACAGTTGGGCACCAAATTAACTGTGCTCTACTTAGAACCACCGACCTAAGAAATAGAGTAATAAGGTCAACACATCACCAAGACTCACTCCTCATACAATGGTTGCTGCGCACGAACAAACGGCGTGCTCTAAATTTGTATCCCAAATCCGGGACAAGTTGAGCATTGTACCGTCAGATGCAAGCGCATGAAGCACCAGCCTCTAGACCGCAAAGTAAAATGAGCTTATCGATATTACATAGAATACCATGTATTTTTATTTTTGCCGATTGATCATTAAATCATTAAATCCTTTCTGGCAGTCCAAAAACATTATTCTGCTCTTGCCTTTTTCTGGCCATGAGTACTAAGTCGTCTGCATATACAAGACATCTTTGTCTATCATTGTAAATCATTATCATTGTGCGTATGCCACTTTCGATAAGTATTACCTCCAGTACCAAGCTAAAGAAGGTTGAAGATAGAGGTTCTCCTTGTCTTAGCCCTTAGCATGTTTTTCAGTTTAAAGCTGTGTGTGCGACTTTCATTCTGATCATGCAAGGTGCAATGTCTTGCAAAACGTTAGCCAATATGAGTGCCAAAGCAGCAACAAGGTGAAGTCTGCCTATGAATCCTCGTTCTCAAGGTACTCAAACACGAGCATAGCCATCGCGTGGATTTTTGCTCGAGTTCAGGAGGTGCAAGGCACATTAAACCAGAGAATGCTGAGTGTTTATTCTCAAAGGCTATGCGGTCTAAGCTGAAATCCTATATTTGGGTAATCATATGGTACAGTTGGTTCTATAATTGTTTGCTAAACTCGAATATTTGCGGCTCCTTATATACTTTTCGAATTCCATTCTTGCCAGCAACTTCTTGTCGATTTCCTTCTCTTATTCCGCTTGACTTGTAAGTAATCACATTGTACCGCCCTTTAACTTAATGCGAACACAGCACAGCAGTGATTCTTAAAATTACTCAATGAATTATAATGAAGGAAAATATAAAAGGGCCCTGGTCGTCAAGCACGACGACAACAAAACCAGTCTGAATAAAACTCACTTAGCGAGTGCGCCTTCTAGCTTACACTCACCTATACTGTAAAAGAGCGAGTAAGTATCAGTTGGGTCAAATAAAACATTATATACCAGTAGTAGCAGATAATAATGAGGCTTTAATAGTTAAACTGTTTGAATACAGTTGAGCCATAGATCATAACGTCCGGCACGTACAAACGTTAAACCAGATTCATCATTGCAAGGATGTTTGGAAATAAATTATACAATTTCTTTAAGAAAGACTTATAAATGATAAGCTAAGTCTGTTAAATTTAGTGACCCAGACGCTTCTACGTTAAAGACATTAGGCAAAAACTACGTTGGGAAAAAGCACCAAATGAACAAAGTTAACAGGTAAGAAAAAATAAAAAAATAAATAAAATGTTATCTGAATAGCACGCAGGGCTGGAACACATTGAAGAGGGAGAAGCCCAATAGTGAGAAACAACAAACGAATAAGCTTTTCCTAACTGAGAAGCAGACGTTGAACCACGACACATGGTTTGTCAAGAGGCCTCGCGATAAAATAACCTCACAAACATAAACATGTACAATACTGCTTCAAATAAAAAGTGCAACATTTTCTGTCACGTTTAAATTCTAAGAAAAGTTTCTTTTGCACTACTTTCACCCACAATCCATACTTGATAAAAGAAGTTGCAAAATATAGCTGGTGTCTAAGTAACGTCGTAGTGATCATGATTCCCGGGCAACAATTTGTTACTTCATCAGGATGCATCGCAAAAGTGGAAACAGCTCTCAGCAACCTTGACTACTGACTCCGCTTAAGAGCGAAAAATCTTCGGCCTCGCCGAAACCAATTTCAGCTATAACGAGCTATAACTTCAAATGGCTAATGAGAAAACTGCATGCTTGAGCTCAGCGAAAATAGCGAAACAGTCGTAGCGGTCCTTAACGTAATGAGGTACATTCTATCGTGCCTAAAGGCGAATCGCAAAATTAGTATGACGAACTCAAAGAGACAAACAGGAGCATTCCTTGTGACGCGAGGAGGAAGAAGAGTTCAAAGACAAAAATGCCTACCTTAAGGTGAATAGCGGCTCAGTAAGCACATGCAGTGAAAAATTGCATTTTAATGGTTCGCATTATAGTTGAAAATAATTCTGGCACCGCTTTAGCAAGCTGGAAACACATTCGATGATTTTAGCAAAACAGATCTGACGCTCAATCACACGAACAACCTGGTTTGCTGGCTGGCAGAGAGGAAATGCCCGCAGGTTTTGTCGAGCGTTCCTGTTAGATCGATTCTCCAAAAATCCATGGAGCTGGTAATAAAAAACGGAAGAGGGTATGCATTTACAAGGAGAATCTAACCTGCAAACACAGATACCAAAAAGCGGCGTTACATCACTGCTCTGCTTTTTCCACTACGGACCTTTCATCCGTTCGACATTCCACTACTAAGTTGAATCACTCTTCTTTGTCGTTATTTCTCATTACCGTGTATTTTGCTATTTGTTAATTCATCTTTAAACCATTCTTTAGTCTATCGTTCTAGTAGTCTAAAGAACGATGTCTGCACATGCAAGACGTTGGTGCCTCTGATTGTAGGTCAACCATTTTCTGCGGTAGAAATATGGGGTTCCTTGCCTCAGCCTTTTTCTCACTTTGAAATATCGACAATTTGTCTTCTAATGTGATCTTGTTGGTTCTGCTTCTAATCCCCATTTCCACCAGTGTCCTTATCTTTATGAATATTCTTAATTTTTTCATTGCGACATACAGATTATTTCTATGCTTCACGTTATAGCCTTGTTTATAGCCCATGAACAGTATGTGAAGGCTTAAACTTCGTTTGAATGCATTATTTTGTTTTTCCATAATAAAGATCTGATCTGCCATCGATCTTCCTCTTTTATATCCTCCAGTACTGCTTCTGTTGATAATAACTCAAGCTGTTTCTCAGAATCTTTGTAATACTTTCGAAGCTTACATCCAAGAATATAATGTTTCGATAGGTATGGTGGTCCATCCTCTCAATTTTGTGTTTTTAAGGTAGACGAGAGCATTGTTTCATTACTCCTGCATTCGTTGTTCTCCCCAGATCTTTACTATTAATTTTCTTACTCGCAACATGGGTGCTTATATTGGCTTCATTTTGTTTCTTATATTCGTGTCCCTATAAGATTATTATATTTCTAACAGTTTTGGTTCTAGTTGGGCTCGTTTTATTATCTACATCTGTCGGCTTATCCGTCATTCTTAACTTTGCCTTATTTACACTCATCACCGAACCTTGTATTTTAGTGGTCTTACCAGGTATATTTTCTTTTATTTCTCTTACCACTACTTTAATCTGGGTCCACTATGTTTCTATGCCGTTTAGTTGTGGTTGTGCTTCGAATTTTCTTATAATTTCTGTATCAAAGAGCATTAAAATGTGACTATCCTGAAGCCGGTTTACCTCATATTTTCTGTTTTTTTAGTAAACAACATTAATTGTACTCAATTCAGAATATATTGAAAGTAGGACAAATATCCAATTAATTGCCGTATAGTTTGAAATAGTAAAAAGGGAAAGGTAGGTAGGTATAAAGCCGTACTGCTAGCGTTAGGAATTTACGACGTAAGTTATTTTTGCTGAAAAATGGAACGAAGCACATGTAGTAAATAAAGTACATTATAATGTCCTGGTTGGTGTAGCTTGAACAAGCGTCCACATTCGATCAGCAGAGTTAAGCAACGCTCTCTCTGGTCACAACTTGAAAGGGAGTTCCACGGCTGCATCTCTCGGCGCCTCGTGATACGGCTGTCACGAAAATAGTTGGTCCCGGCGGTCATAACAACATCATGACAGTCGTTAGTGGGGTTGAAAGTCCCCATAAATGCACAGCAACGCCTATAATTGGCCTAACGGCTGTTGTTGGCTGAGTGCGATATAAATAAAGAAAAAAAAATCCAATACTTTTATCTCCTACACAATTGTTTGTATTCGTTAAAATTACATTACTAATAGTGGTTAAGTAGAGGACCTTTAAGCGGTAATCATAAATATTATAATTATCGTAATGCATCATACTTTATTTTATTAAGTGAAAGTTAGTTTGGTTGGCGAATCGGTCAATTCCAGGTCTAATAATTGAAAAATGCAGAAAAAACTAATTGACATTCATAGGGAGCTACATCACATCCATATCTTATCAAAATGTTTAGGTTTGGCGTCATTTACTGTGAAAGAAAATTCTAAACGCATATCTTTGAAATCCATAAAGATTTTCAGCTTTTACAAAATATTCGTTTATGTATCGTTAACAACAGTGCTTGCCTCATCGGTTGCTGCAGATTATCTCAATTTGATTTTGAATCAACAAGCTATGTTTAAGTACTTGGATTTTATTGCGATTTTGTTGCATAATGCATCACTACTCATCAATTTGTTATGTAATCAATTATACGGTTTAAATCTGATGAAGGCATGGATCGCTAGTGCAAAATGTGACGTTCATATTAAAGCACTATGTGGCTCTGTCAAGAAGAAATCAGTAATGTCACGTTGGCCAGTTATGATTCTTTTGTGGTTACTAATGATAATAGGAAGTGGTATCGCTATGCTGCTAATATACTGTAAGGATGTCTTACAATCGATTGAAATAATTACTTATGTAATAGGTCGAATTTACAATTGCGCAATGCAGTTATTATTTTGCTGTTATATTTTACTGCTCCAACGTCGTTTCAAAATATTGCATGATTTTTGGAAGGAACATGTAGATAAGAGCAATGTTCAACATGTCAATCCCAATGAATTGGCCTTAAATATGACGCTGCACCAAGACCTTAGCGAAATAGCTGTAGTTACAAATAAAATCTTTTCAATTCCTATGTTAGTTTACATGGGTACGACTGGCTATTTTCTGGTGCTTCGGCTATTTTCAATAAGTAAATACGCGTACTTGTCAGA
This sequence comes from Agriotes lineatus, assembly GCA_940337035.1. Lineage (NCBI taxonomy): Eukaryota > Metazoa > Arthropoda > Insecta > Coleoptera > Elateridae > Agriotes > Agriotes lineatus. The sequence goes on from OW679203.1 coordinate 82,309,710, forward strand.
CTGCATTGACAAAAATCTGCTTAATCACTTATGTGCGGCATATCTATACGGATTTGACCTTTTGGCTATAATTATATGCTGCGGATACTTTAATAAACACGTAAGTAATTTTAGTTTTTATAGTTATTCTTCTATAAACAATTTTGTGTTATTTGTATTTTTCACTTCTTACTTGTCTAACCAAAAATATTGCAAAACTTAAATATCTTTCTTCAAGGCATATAAAGCTGTGGGTTGTTAGGGAAAACTCTGCTTAGAACAAGTAACAGTAGCTTAACGTAAGGGAGGGGAATCGCGGACTATAATAGAAAGGTACAGGAAATAAAAGTCAATAAATTTAAGAACTTTATAGATAACGTTGATATAAAGATATTTAGGAGAGCAGCAGCTGAAGGCCTGAATCAGGTAACAAAAAATTTCGAGGAATTATACCTGCCTGTGACTTCACGTAGCTGGGAAAGCAAGATCCCTAGGAACTGTTGGCCTGTGAAGAAATTCCAGAGGAGAAAGCAATAGGGTGCAATGGGTGCAGAGGTTTAAGGCGTTACTGCACTTCGAATGGAGCTCGTATTTCACAACAGCGTTACTTGCTTGTTACAATAAAACTGGTGGCAATTCATGCCAGCTTCAATATCAAGAAGGGAAAATCCGGCGGTGTTAGTTTCCCGTTAGCAATAAAAAATTGGACGAGAATTGTGAATTCGCAAATGGAAGTCGGACTTGACGACTGGGCATTGATGAAACCAAAATAAGGATATGACGGGATACCTTTCAAGGGTAGACTTCTCGAATAAAGAATGCAGTTGACTACGAGCAATCTGAGTTAATCTACTCGCTGACAGCTAGATGTGTCTCAAAGGTTCTTCCGGCATACGGAGCTCTAATCTAAATATATCCGATGGGATCTCGATATAAAATTTTGCGGTACTCAAACGGGACGATATCAGAATTTCAGATAGGTATTTCGCACTTCGATGTACCTAACAAAATTGCCACGGTCAGAATTTTCAAAACGCTGCATTTATGGAATGATAACAGTCAAATACTTGCATGCTCTCTGTTTGAAGTCAATTGCCCGTTTGGGGAGAAAAGAGGTTTGACGAGACGATTTACCGCCTAAATTATAAAGCCAGTGTAGTTCGTCAAATTTTAAGCTGACCTAGCATGTTAAGAAATACGTATGCAACTACTGCTTACGTTTTAAAAAGTCCAAGACTGTATATAAGGCTTACTCTAGCAAAGTAGAACTAGTTCATTGACATTTACTGACTTATAAAACATGATGCATATAAAAACATTTTTAACTTGAAAAATTTTAAGGAATGGTAATAACTTGGGAACACCGTATGTTTTTCTAATCGTGTCTCATCGTTGCAGCTTTTGGCTCGACTGCTGTACTGCCGCCAACTTCTATTTGCTGTATAGCGAACTCAACAAAGAAAATATTTTGATCAATAATAGATATATATATATCGTCACTGACGGTTGGTAATGGGGTGTCGGTCGTTAGCTACTTTGAACGTTCTCACTCCGTAGCAGTTTGTTATATCGCGGTGTAGGGCAAGTACATGCAGGGCGAGTTCTAGAAATTTTCCCAGTGGTATATGGTCTGATGATCAGACTCCTGTGTTTCAACAAATTTGTTTATTATGTATTCCAGGTCCTTGTGCTCTATTTTGTCAAAAACGTGGTCCACTTGGGATAATATCGCTGCACATACTTTTTTTTTCATAGTGGTAGTTGCCGAGTTCAAAAAACCTAATTACCTCTGCAATCTAGCGGCGTGCTTACCTATGTATTTTGCTTATTCTTCTTTTTCCTCTTATGCTTTACTTACATTTCTTTTACATTGGACTAAGGCATATTAAAATAATAACAAGAGATCAATAAAAAAACCAATTAGGGTAGGCTGTGATATGTGTTATACATTTGGCACTACTGAAGTGTATTGTCAGTCGATGTCAAATTCGTAATTTTCAGGTTTTACGTTAGTCTGTGTCAAATGACAAACAAAACCTAACCTACTAATATCGAATTTGAAATATACTGACAATACTCTTCAGTACTGCCAAACGTATAACACATATCGCAGCCTACCCTAATTGGTTTTTTTATTGATTTTTTATTACTTATAACTTAAGTTACGCGATGTATATCGCTAGTACAGCCCTAAACCTCTATTGGTTTGTCTTGGTGCTTCTACTTCATGGAAGGTGGCGCTAATGAGAAATGTAACTATTGCAGCACTTTGACGATTTCTAAACTTGAATGGGGTGGAAACACCCCGGGAATAGATTGGGCTGCATCGTGGTGGTATCCATGACTACTTTCAGGTATGAAAAAAGGCTAAAATACACGGTCCCAGCAACATTCGAACCTGGCCCCCTAACTTGGATCAAAATCCCAGCGAGCTAAGTGACTGTGCCACGTTACCTCCTAACTGATTATATTGGTTTACAATGCAGTAGGTTTAGGTATGTCCAAACGCCTGAATTTGTTTGCACTTGGTGATCAGAGCTGTTCATTTGCGCAAGGGCGCGATTTATACTTTCAAGACTAAAATTGTTCAAATTTTAACGATTTCGTTAATTCCTTCTGATTTTTGAATGTTAACATGAAAGATGGCAATAGTGTTTTTAAAATTAAGTTTGATTTAGTCTCCTTTTTTATTATGGCCATAATTGGGCTAGACATATTAGGTACAAACCTCTTGTAATTACTGTTACAGGTATGTTGTGTTTATGTTTACTTCTAAAATATTTTTTTCGTAGCACTGTTGTCAGACATTGATATTGCTGTTTATCAACTAGCTCCAGTTCACATCTGTTGCTCTCTATTAAACTTTTTCGTGCTGTTTCATACTCAAGGAGTAATTCCACAAGCTCCGCTGCGCGTTATAAACGCTATATAATGTCAGATGTCAGTAAAAACCTACTTCTCAAAAAGCTAGCATGCTACAACGTGCTTATAATAGACAAAAATCGCTGTCACTAGATAAACTTGTTGCATCAGAATCTTCCGAAACATTTATTATATGAAGATTTTTATCGTCTTTGTCAAATTCTAATTCTCTTGGCCATCACATTTCTCTTTCTCTATATGTTCGATACACCTTTCCAGACTTCTGGAGCTACCGTTTACAAAACATTTTCCAAAATAGCTACACTTTTCTCCTTACCGCAGTGATAGTTTCCAATATTTTTGTTATAATAGGATTATGATCTATCTTTAGTACCATTTTGAAATATTTAGGTTTCGTTAGAGTACACAAATTGCGATAGATTTGCTGAGCTACGATTCTTCATGTATTTTTGTAAAAACTCATCAGCCCTCTACGTTTTTCTCCCAACTAAAAACTAGCATCTCTTAATCTTTTTCCCTAGATTTGAAATATCTCGTTCTTTCAGTTAACGTAAAAACGATTGTTGGGTTACATGTTACCCTGGAAATTATACGCTATTTACAAATGTGAATGCTAACAGAAACTGTAGTATAAACTATTATATTACTATCTTGACGAAATTCACAACTGACATTACGTATTGCAACCTGGTTGAAATTTCAATATCACGAATTGACTGCTTGTTGTTGTTGATAGAGTGGTAATAGTTGATATGCTGAGGTTAAATTTATTTGATTAGCAAAGCAATACAATTCCTCTATGCTTCCATCAAGCTTAATCGAAGGATATACGCACGAAACGTCTAAGTGAGGTTATATATCACAAACATACAATTAATAAATGTAAAACAGTCGTGCATCGAAATCTATTTTTAGTGACCAGTAGTACAAACTTTATTTGAAACAACATTAGAATATAGAACTTTTCTATCGTGTGTTCGAAAAACTAAAATTCATTTAGGGCAGGCCTTGGAACAAAAAATAAAAAATCTAGAACTGTCTTAACTTAAGTCTCTAGGTGAATATCAGCTTGCATTTTGTTAATGAAAACATTTGTCACTGTGACAGGTCAAAGTTTACACTGTATTAAGTTTGCTTGTATCAAGAAAAAAGGAAAATAAGACGACATTTACACCACAACAACGAGTGTATTAATCATAACAGTCAATAAGAATTGCTTTTATTAAGTGTTTTGTATAATTTTATCAAAATGTAATTTAGTTCTCTCTGGATTATTGTAGTTCATCTCCTTCGATGGATATGTATCAAGTTATGACAAACTTCAATTTGATCGTGTCATGCTGCTAAAGAATTATTTTTTAACGACACGGTATATTAATACATAGAGTTTCAATATAATTATTATTTCATTCAGAAATGTTAAAGTCGCCTTTAAGTTAATTGTGCGTTTATCTTCTCTGTTTTATTTTGTTTAACAAAATATTGTATTTTATTTTTCGAAGCTGCTATTAAAGATTTCTGTTTGTGACACGCACCAGAATTTACTGTTATACTTTTTTAACCAAGTTTTTTGGTGGTGGTAGTCATTTCTTTTCCGCCGAATTCCTTGCGAATTGTACACCACTTCCTGCTCAGTCACCCTGCTAATTCCTCTTCATCGGTTTTATATTCTGTTATCTTGTAATTTTTCTACCTTTTTTTGGCGTTTGCAATCACGTGCTACGAGAAACAAGATTTACGACCTCGCAACAAAATCGAAGTGCTCCAGTCAGCTCAGTGGAGTAGGGGTGCGCTTTTGTCTGTAAGAAATGCTGGACTCACCAGCAAGATACCTAGACGGATTTAGGCAATTGTTATGCACCACTTGTTGCGTATTCCCGAAGATGACGTGGGTTGCTCTTTAAAAGGACGGGCGGTTCACACTGTACTAAAGGAAATTGTTCACTTCTCAGAAGTGGCCTATTTTGATAGCTGAAATATTAGCTTTTATTTAATCAATAGTAGAATTACACCAATATTGAAATGGTCTTTAGCCCGTTACACAACGCTGCTTACAGAATCAATAATTAAGGCAAGTCAATAAAAGCACAGAGCTGGGGTAAGCAGGCAACTGCAAGAAGTAATATTAGAAATTTTAATTTATAATTACATCGGTCAAGCATTGCCGATATTAAATAAAACTACTTTAGAATGAATGGCAAAGCACAAATCGTAAGTTGAATTCACAGTTCTATAATTAACGTAAATTAAGAGGTTTGTGCAATGTAAAGCCAATAAATAAGTCAACAAATCTATCACCAAAGGGATTTATTACATGCAGGTTAATTAAATTAACATGTCAGTACAATTAAGTAAGTACAGTTCTATGAACGCTTTAAATAAAGGTAAAAAGAACAGAATGTTCAATACAGTGCAAAAGAGCACAATAATAGATCGAATAAGGCTAGAAGAAAATGGAGCAGTAATATTAGAAGATTGATGAAATTCCGACAGATTTTATTAAACTGCAAGAAATGAACACACTACAGGAAATGGACCAGATTTGTGTTTAAAAATAAATCAGTGTAATGACACAAGCGAATAGACAATTAAATTAAAACTATGTGAGTGGCACTAGAACTTAAATAAATTGCAAACATGGACAAACAGTAATTTAGACATAAGAATATGTACAGTTTTAATAATTTAAGTTGTAATTTTAGTTTATAAGAAGTTGCATTGTATTAAGTTAACATGCGTTTAGGTAGCTCAGATGGCAAAGGCCCTGGCTAATGATCTAACGGTTGGCGGTTCGAATCCGTCCAGATCCCACAGGGACAAAAATAACTGAGAGACACAAACAAAGGACAGAAACATTTGAAAATAAATTAATTCTGACAAGCCAAATGTGTGTCTCCAGTTATTTCCATTTTTATACCGCTTAACATAAAAATAAATTAATAAAAAGTATACCAGCTTGTTCAGGAGATCCTAGTGTACATGTTTGCATGTGGGGAATAAAATCCAGCACATAAAAACAATATTTTCTACGGTGACCACAAATACAAGAACGGCAGACCAATCCAGCTTCCGAAGCCAAGTTGAGGGCTTCATTGGGGGTCCAGAGCCAAGAAGAAGGTGTCAGCAGTTCCGGCCGGGGTGTACAATGATAGCACAGCAGTTGCAGCTTCTCGGGAGTCCAGCACTCAGCAACAATCTTCAGGAGAACCTCTCCGAGAATCCATGCCGCAGCCTAAATTAGGTTAAGGTTAGTGTTCAAGTAAATCTTAGCAGTAGAAGCGTGAAAATTACCAAACACCGAGAGTAGAACGCGGGGAAGCCGATTCCAGGCAGTTTTAGTGTCCAACATACGCCTCTCCTGGAAAAAAATCACGTAATCTTTTAATTGACTCCCATAAACAGCTAGCGTTACCATATGGTAACAGGCGAAAAAAACGAACCTAACTAATTATTTGAAAATAAACTAGCACAAATTATTATTGGTCATCCTATAAAGTACACTTTTACCTATAATTTGTACGTATTATAAACAAATAAAAGTAAACGAAGGAGTTTGAAAGTTACTTACTCTGATCGAAGGTCGCCATAATCCATGATTTGCAAAAAAAGTCGTTTTTAACGATAGCTCGATACGCACAACAAGCCGCTGCGAACGTCGAATAAGTACTAACGTGTAGAGATACGTATGTAGTAAGGATCCCCTCTCGCAGAGTTCAAATTTCTAACCACAAAAATATATGGCGGCGCTTGATGTACAACCTTGTAAGCGTTACCGTATGGTAACGCTAGCTGTTGAAGGGTTAATAGAAAATACAGTAAGAGAATTAGCCAGAAATATATTCAGGGCGGCACAAGATCGAAAACAGTAAAAAAGATTAGGGCAGTCCCCCTGTTCATTATCCAGTTTTCGCAGTCATACAGTGGCGTATAATCGTTTGTAAACTTGTATCTTTGCGGCTTTTGATATATTTTTAGTTCTTGGTGTTTTTGCTGCCACCTTGTATCCGCTCCCCCACCGTTTGTCTATTTCCCTCTCTTCGCATTCGTTCTCAGTAAATAATCAAATTGCTCTACTTTTCCTATCGCTACCATGATAGAAGCCACGTAGCGCAGTTGGGTAGGCGCTAGGTTTGCATTAAGCAAGTCTTCGGTTCGAATACCGCTGGGGCCGGAATGTTTTCGCAGCATTGACGATTGGAATCGGGCTCGGTGAGACCATTCACAGTTGGGCACCAAATTAACTGTGCTATACTTAAAACCACATACCTAAGAGATAGAGTAACAAGGTCAACACATCACCAAGACTCACTCCTCACACAATGGTTGCTGCGCAAGAACAAAAGGCGTGCTCCAACATTGTATCCCGAATCCGGGACAAGTTGAGCATTGTACCGTCAGATGCAAGCGCATAAAGCACCAGCCTGTAGACCGCAAAGTAAAATGAGCTTATCGATATTACATACAATACCATGTATTTTTGTTTTTGCCGATTGATCATTAAATCATAGTATTTTGCCTTCCTTTCTGGCAGTCCAAAACCATTCTGTTGCGCTTGCTTTGTTCTGGTCATGAGTACTAAGTCGTCTGCATATACAAGACATCGTTGTCTATCATTGTAAATCATTATCTTTATGCGTATGCCACTTTCGATAAGTATTACCTCCAGTACCAAGCTAAAGAGGGTTGTAGATAGAGGTTTTCCTTGTCTTAGCCCTTAGCATGTTTTTCAGTTCAAAGCTGTATGTGCGACTTTTATTCTGATCATGTAAGGTGCAATGTTTTGCGAAACGTTAGCCAATATGGGTGCCCAAACAGCAACAAGGTGAAGTCTGCCTATGAATTCTCGTTCTCAAGGTACTCAAACACGAGCATAGCCATAGCGTGGATTTTTGCTCGAGTTCAGGAGCTGCAAGGCACATTTAGCAGAGAATGCTGGGTGTTTATTCGCAAAGGCTATGCGGTCTAAGCCGAAATCTTATACTTGCGTAATCATACGGTACAGTTGGTTCTATAATCGTTTGGTACACTCGAATATTTGCGGCTCCTTATATACTTTTCGAATGCCATTCTTGCCAGCAACCTCTTGTCGATTTCCTTCTCTTATACCGCTTGACTTGTAAGTGTTATTTCTAAGTAATCACATTGTACCGCCCTTTAAGAAAATGCGAACACAGCACAGCAGTGATTCTTAAAATTACTCAATGAATTTTAATAAACGAAAATATAAAAGGGCGCTGGCCGTCAAGCACGACGACAACAAAACCAGTCTAAATAAAGCTCACTTAGCGTATGCGCCTTCTAGCTTACACTCACATATACTCTAAAAGAGCGAGTAGGTATCAGTTGGGTCAAATAAAACATTATATACCAGTAGTAGCAGATAATAATGAAGCTTCAATAGTTAAACTGTTTGAATACAGTTGAGTCATAGATCAGAACGTCCGGCACGTACAAACGTTAAACCTGATTCGTCATTGCAAGGAAGTTTGGAAATAAATTATACAATTTCTTTAAGAAAGACTTATAAATCATAAGCTAAGTCTGTTGAATTTAGTGACCCAAACACTTCTGTGTTAAGGACATTAGGCAAAAACTACGTTGGGAAAAAGCACTAAATGAACAAAGTTAACAGGTGAGAAAAAAGAAAAAAGATTATAAAATGTTATCTGAATAGCATGCAGGGCTGGAACACATTTAAGAGGGAGAAACCCAATAGTGAGAAACAACAAACGAATAAGCTTCTCCTAACTGAGAAGCAGACGTTGAACCACGACACGTGTTTTGTCAAGAGGCCTCGCGATACAATAACCTCACAATCATAAACATATATAATACTGCTCCAAATAAAAAGTGCAACGTTTTCTGCCACCTTTAAATTCTAAGAAAAGTTTTCTTTGCACTACTTTCACTCCCAATTCATACTTGATGAAAGAAGTTGCAAAATATAGCTGATACCCAAGTAACGTCGTAGTGATCTTGGTTCCCGGGCAACAATTTGTTACTTCATCAGGATGCATGGCAAAATGGAAACAGCTCTCAGGAACTTTGAATACTGACTCTTAATTTTTTTATTGCGGCATACATATTATTCCTATGTTTCACGTCATAGCATTGTTTATAGTCCATGAACAGTATGTGAAGGCTTAAATTTCGTTTGAATGCATTATTTTGGTTTTTCCATAATAAAGAGCTGATCTGCCATTTTTCTTCCTCTTTTAGACCCTCCACTACTACCTCTGTTTCTAAGAATCTTTGTAATGTTTTGTAAGCTTACACCCAAGAATACAATGTTTCGATAGGTATCGTGGTCCATCCTCTCCATTTTGTGTTTTTAGTGTAGACTAAAGCATTGTTTCATTACTCCTGCATTCGTTGTTCTCCCCAGATCTTTGCTATAAATTTTCTTACTCGCAACATCCGCCTTGCTTTAGAAACGCTTTCAACTTTGTATATTTGCTTAATTTTGTTTCTTATATTCTTGTTCCTATAAGATTATTATATTTCTATAATTTTTCGTTCTAGTTAGGCTCATTTTATTATCTGCATCTGTCGGCTCATCTGTCATTCTCAAGCTTGCCATATTTACACTCATCACCGAACCTTGTATTTTAAGGGCCTTATCGGGTATATATTCTTTTATTTCTCTTACCACTACTTCCATCTGGGTCCACTGTCTTTCTACGCCGTTTAGTTGTGGTTACGCTTCTAATTTTCCTATCATTTCTGTACCAAAGGGCATTAAAATGTGACTATCCTGAAGACGGTTTACCTCATATTTACTGTTTTTTTTAGTAAACAACATTAATTGTACTCAATTCAGAACATATTAAAAATAGGACAGATATCCAATTAATTGCCGTATAGTTTGAAATAGTAAAAAGGGAAAGGTAGGTAGGTATAAAGTCGTACTGTTAGCGTTAGGAATTTACGACGTAAGTTATTTTTGCTGGAAAATGGAACGAAGCACATGCAGTAAACAAAGTACATTATAATCAAATACTTTTATTCCCTACACAATTGTTTGTATTCCTTAAAATTACATTACTAATAGTGGTTAAGTAGAGGACCTGCAAGGGGTAATCATGAATATTATAATTATCGTAATGCATCAAACTTTATTTTATTAGGTGAAAGTCAGATTGGTTGCCGAATCGGTCAATTCCAGGTCTAGTCATTGAAAAATGCAGAAACAACTAATTCACATTCACAGGGAACTACACTACATCCATATCTTATCAAAATATTTAGGTTTGGCGTCATTTACTGTGAAAGAAAATTCTAAATTTATATCTTTGAAATCCATAAAGATTTTCAGCTTTTACAAAATATTCGTTTATGTATCGTTAACAACAGTGCTTGCCTCATCGGTTGCTGCAGATTATCTCAATTTGATTTTCATCCACAAGTTATGTTTAAGTACTTGGATTTTATTGCGATTTTGTTGCATAATGCAGCACTACTCATCAATTTGTTCTGTAATCAATTATACGGTTTAAATCTGATGAAGGTATGGATCGCTAGTGCAAAATGTGACGTCCATCTTAAAGCAGTATGTGGCTCTGTCAAGAACAAATCTATAATATCACGTTGGCCAGTTATGATTCTTTTGTGGTTACTAATGATGATAGGAAGTAATATCGGTATGCTGCTAATGTACTGTAAGGATGTCATACAATCGATTGCAACAATTACTTATGTAATAGGTCGAATTTACAATTGCGCAATGCAATTATTATTTTGCTGTTATATTTTACTGCTCCAACGTCGTTTCAAAATGTTGCATGATCTTTGGAAGAAACATGTAGATAAGAACAATGTTCAAGATGTCAATCCCAATGAATTGGCCTTAAATATGAAGCTGCACCAAGACCTTAGCGAAATAGCTGTAGTTACAAATAAAATCTTTTCAATTCCTATGTTAGTTAACATGGGTACGACTGGCTATTTTCTGGTGCATCGGCTATTTTCAATAAGTAAATACGCCTACTTGTCAGACTCCATTGACAAAAATCTGCTTATTCACTTATGTGCGGCATATCTATACGGATTTGACCTTTTGGCTTCAATTCTATGCTGCGGATACTTTAATAATCACGTAAGTAATTTTAGTTTTCATAGTTATTCTTCTATAAACAATTTTGTGTTATTTGTATTTTTCACTTCTTACTTGTCTAACCAAAAATATTGCAAAACTTAGATATATGTCTTCAAGGCATATAAAGCTGTGGGTTGTTAGGGAAAACCCTGCCTAGAACAAGTAACACTGGCTTAACGTAAGGGAGAGGAGTCGCGGACTATAATAAAAAGGGACAGAAAATAAAAGTCAATAAGCTTAAGAACTCTATAGATAACGTTGATATAAAGATATTTAAATGAGCAGCAGCTGAAGGCCTGAATCAAAACAATCGGGGGAAACAAAAAATCTCACAGAATTATACCTGCCTGTGACTTCACGTCTCTGGGGAAGCAAGATCCTGTTTGCCTGTGAAGAAATTCCAGAGGAAAAAGCAATAGGGTGCAATGGGTGCAGAGGTTTAACGCGTTACTGCAGTTCGAATGGAGCTCCTATTTCACAACAGCGTTACTTGCTTGTTACAATAAAACTGGTGGCAATTCATGCCAGCTTCAATAGCATGAAGGAAAAATCCGGCGGTGGTAGTTTCCCGTTAGCAGTCAAAAATTGGACGAGAATTGTGAATTCGCAAATGGAACTCGGACTTGACGACTGGGCATTGATGGAACCAAAATAGGGATATAACGGAATACCTTTCAAGGGATGACTTCTCGAATAAAGGATGCACTTGACTACGAGCAATCTGAGTTAATCTACTCGCTGACAGCTAGATGTGTCTCAAAGGTTCTGCCGGCATACGGAGCTCTAATCTAAATATATCCGATAGAATATCGCGTTACTCAAACGGGACAATATCGGAATTTCAGATTGGTATTTCGCACTTCGATGTACCTGAGAAAATTTCCACGGTCGGAATTTTAAAAACGCTGCATTTACTGAATGATAACAGTCAAATACTTGCATGCTCTCTGTTTGAAGTCAATTGCCCGTTTGGGGAGAAAAGAGGTTCGACGAGACGATTTACCGCCTAAATTATAAAGCCAGTATCGTTCGCCAAATTTTAAGCTGACCTAGCATGTTAAGAAATATGTATGCAACTACTGCTTACGTTTTAAAAAGTCCAAGGCTGTATATAAGGCTTAGTCAAGCAAAGTAGAACTAGTTGATTGACATTTACTGCCCTATAAAACATGATTTAAAAATATGGATGCATATAAAAAAAACTTTATCTTTAAAAATTTTAAGGAATGATAATAACTTGGGAACTCCGTATGTTTTTCTAATCGTGTCCCATCGTTGCAGCTTTTGGCTCGACTGCTGTAGTGCCGTCAACTTCTATTTCCTATATAGCGAACTCAACAAAGAAAATATTTTGATCAATAATAGATATTAATATCGTCACTGACGGTTGGTAATGGGGTATTGGTCGTTAGATACTTTGAACGTTCTCACTCCGTAGCAGTTTGTTACATCGCTGGTGTAGGGCAAGTACATGCAGGGCGAGTTCTAGAAATTTTCCCAGTGGTACATGGTCTGACGATTAGACTCGTGTGTTTCAACAAATTTGTTTATTTTGTATTCCAAGTCCTTGCGCTCTATTTTGTCAAAAACTTGGGCCACTTGGGATAATATCGCTGCACATACTTTTTTTTTCAATACGATGTCTTCTCATAGTGGCAGTTGCCGAGTTCAGAAAACCTAATTACCTCTGCAATCTAGTGGCGTGCTTACTTATGTATTTTGCTTATTCTTCTTTTTTATCTTATGCTTTACTTACATTTCTTTTGCATTGGACTAAGGCATATTAAAATAAAAAATTAAAATAAAAAAATTAAAATAGATTCGGCGGCATCGTGGTGGTATCCATGACTACTTTCAGGTATGAAAAACGCTAAAGTACACGGTCCCAGCTAGATTCGAACCTGGCCCCCTAACTTGGATCAAAATCCCAGCGAGCTAAGTAACTGTGCCACGCTACCTCCTATTTGGTTATATCGGTTTACAATGCAGTAGGTTTAGGTATGTCCAAACGCCTGAATTTGTTTGCACTTGGTGATCAGAGCTGTGCATTTGCGCAAGGGCGCGATTTATACTGTCAAGACTAAAATTGTTACAATTTTAACGATTTCGTTCATACCTTCTGATTTTTGAATGTTACCATGAATGATGACAATAGTGTTTTTAAAATAAAGTTTGATTTAGTTTTTTTTATTATGTCTATAATTGTGCTAGGTTGACATGTTAGGTATAAACCTCTAGTAATTACTGTTACAGGTATGTTGTGTTTATGTTTACTTATAAAATATTTTGTTTCTTAGCACTTTTGTCAGACATTGATATTGCTGTTTATCAACTAGCTTCAGTTCATATCTGTTGCTTTCTATTAAACTTTTTCGTGCTGTTCCATACTCAAGGAGTAATGCCACAAGCTCCGCTGTGCGTCATAAACGCTATATAATGCAGATGTCAGTAAAAACCTACTTCTGAAAAAGTTAGCATGCTACAACGTGCTCATAATAGACAAAAATTGCTGTCACTAGATAAAAGTGTTGCATCTGAATCTTCCGAAACATTTATTATATGAAGATTTTTATCGTCTTTGTCAAATTCTAATTTTCTGGAGTCTGGATCATCACATTTCTCTTTCTCTATATGTTCGATACACCTTTCCAGACTTCTGGAGCTACCGTTTACAAAAATTTTTCCAAAATAGCTACACTTTACACGGTAAGGAACCGTAGCTATAGTTTCCAATACTTTTGTTATAATAGGATTATGATCTATCTTTAGTACCATTTTGAAATATTTAGGTTTCGTTAGGGTACACAAATTGCGATAGATTTGCTGAGTTACGATTCTTCATGTATTTTTGTAATAACTCAATTCAATGTAGTGCTTCATTGTGTAACTTCATCAGCCCTCTACGTTTTTCTCCCAACCAAAAACCAGTATCTCTTAATCTTTTCCCCTAGGTTTGAAATATTTGCTTCTGCCAGTACACGTAAAAACGATTTCTGGGTTACATGTTACCCTGGAAATTCTACGCTATTTACAAATGCGAATGCTAACAGAAACTGTACTATAAACTATTATAATTACTATCTTGACGAATTTCACAACCGACATTACGTATTGCAACCTGGTCGAAATCGTCAATATCACGAATTGACTCCTTGGTGTTGTTGATAGAGTGCTAATAGTTGATATGCTGAGGTTAAAATTATTTGATTAGCAAAGCAAGACAATTCCTCTGCTGCTTCCATCAAGCTTAAGCGAAAGATATACGCACGAGACGTCTAAGTGAGGTTATGTATCACAAACATACAATTAATAAATGTAAAACCGTCGTGCATCGCAATCTATTTTTAGTGACCAGTAGTTCAAACTTTATTTGAAACAACTTTACAAGATTATAGAACTTCTTCTATCGTGTGTTCGAAAAATAAAAATTCATTTAGGGCAGGCCTTGGAACATAAAATAAAAAATGTAGAACTGTCTTAACTTAAGTCTCTAGGTGAATATCAGCTTGCATTTTGTTTATGAAAACATTTGTCACTGTGACATGTCAACGTTTACACTGTATTAAGTTTGCTTGTATCAAGAAAAAAAGAAAATAAGACGACATTTACACCACAACAACGAGTGTATTAATCATAACAGTTAATAAAAATTGCTTTTATTAAGTGTTTTGTATAATTTTATCAAAATGTAATTTAGTTCTCTCTGTATTATTGTAGTTCATCTCATTCGATGGATATGTATCAAGTTATGACAAACTTCAATTTGATCGTGTCATGCTGCTAAAGAGTTATTTTTAAACGACACGGTATATTAATATATAGATTCAATTTAATTATTATTTCATTCAGAAATGTTAACATCGCCTTGAAGTTAATTGTGCGTTTGTCTTCTCTATTTAAAAAAACATATTGAATTTTATTTTTCGAAGCTGCTATTAAAGATTTCTGTTTGTGACACGGACCAGAATTTACTGTGATACTTCTTTAACCAATTTTTTGGGTGGTGGCCAAAATAATTTCTTTCCCACCGAATTCCTTACGAATTGTACACCACTTCCTGCTCAGTCACCCTGCTAATTCCTCTTCATCGTTTTTATATTCTGTTATCTTGTACTTTTTCTATCTTTTTCTGGTGTTTGCAATCACGTGCTACGGGAAACAATAAGATTTACGACCTCGCAACAAAATCAAGTTGCTCCAGTCAGCTCAGTGGAGTAGGGGTGCGCTTTTGTGTGTAAGAAATGCTGAAATCACCAGCAAGATACATAGACGGATGTAGGCAATTGTTAGGCACCACCTGCTGTGTATGCCCGAAGATGATGTGGGTTGCTCCTTAAAAGGACGGGCGGTTCACACTGTACTAAAGGAATTTGTTCACTTCTCAGAAGTGGCCTACCTTGATAGCTGAAATATTAACTTTACTTCAAAAAGTCGTATAACTGCATCCCGCTTTAGAAATAAATTATAAAGCTATCAAATTTAATCAATAGTAGAATTATATAAATATA
The DNA here is from genome assembly GCA_940337035.1 of Agriotes lineatus. Classification (NCBI taxonomy): domain Eukaryota; kingdom Metazoa; phylum Arthropoda; class Insecta; order Coleoptera; family Elateridae; genus Agriotes; species Agriotes lineatus. Next base: position 82,325,175 of record OW679203.1, read on the forward strand.
TTTATCGCGGCTGATAATTATTTGCTTAGCCAACCTTAAACCAAAATTTCTGAATTTCCATTATCAGAGTATGTTGATTTATTAAATTTGCATCAATGTAATTGTATTTTCTATTAAAATAACAGATTGTCGGATATGGTATTAGCTAATTTAGGAGGTAAAGTTTGTCATGATAACTCGCTTGTGAAGAAAGATATAAATCATACGGCATTGGCAATATCATTTAATCTTGAAGTCAATCGTTTTTATAATCTTCCAGTCTCTCGTAAGAATAAACAATATAATTTCAAGAAAGTGAATTTTGAGCAATTATATATTGCATTAACTGAAATTGATTGCTCGGGATTGACTGAATGCTCCAATGGTGATGATGATGCTTGTGATGTTTTTTATAGCATATTGTATACTGTTTTTGATCATTTTATGGCATGTTTCAAAAGCAAATGTAGTAAATAACATTAAACCAAATGGTTTAATCCAGAAATTATAAATAACATAATACTCATTCGTTTAACATATGCAGTATAAAAAAGCAAATCTCAGGGCGCTTCATTCCTCACGTAGGAAGATATCCTGAGCCTCAGCTGGTTAGGACCGCCGAAATAACAGTTTACGAAATCCAGTCACCTGGCACACGTTAGCGGCGTACTGCGTGATGTGGTTAGCATCACACCTTCGACGACTGCCCTACTTTTTCTAGTTCCACAACATTTCGGTACCCAATTTTTAAAGCGACTGGGTGGGCCATCCGGCAGTTGGCGGCTGTGGGGATTAAACTCCGTACCGTATCACCGCAGACGAGCTCCATAACCACTCCGCCACACTGGCCTAACTATATAGAGTAGGTATAAGAAATATCATCGTGATGCACATTTAGCTAGGTTTAAACGAATGCGATTATTGAAAATAACTCATATTAGGGTGGCTGATGCTCAATATTTAGCTGAAACTGAGAAATTTTCCATCTATATAAAAAATTGCTGGAGTGTGCCCAATATTTAAAAGCGGTGGTCTAGCTGATATAAGTAACTATAGGCGTATGTTCATATTATCTAACTTTCCTAAAGTATTTGAATCAATCATGTATTCAGAGATATACAACAAGTAAAAACGTTTATTTCCCCTCATCAACACAGTTTTGTTGAGGGGTATTCGACGACCATCAACCTGTGTTATTTCACTCTGTTTATCTTCGAGTTATTTTGATAGGCGAGGCCAAGTGGACGTAGTGTAACTGATGTTTCCAAGGCTATCGATAGAATCGATCAAGGCATGCTTTTGAAACAACTAAAATAAGTTTATGGTGTACTGAGATAATTTAACTTATTGGACAGAATGCCACTGCACCAGTTCTGGTCATGGCAGCATGAACCTTCAGAACTGATGAAAACATAAAGGCAGGAGACTGCTAAACTTCTTAGCCCGCCTCGGAACAGGTGGAGTGTATTATTGTTAATTGTTGCGACATTCAGCTATATTTACACACAAAAATTACATACATACAAGGCGCAATGAAATGGCAGGGAGTTGTTAATGGCTTAAATCAAAATAACGTACACAATTATTACTAAAATCAACTTTATGAACTAGAAGTTATCATATTTTTACAAGCTAACAATCTACAGTACCCAACACTAGTCGAGATATTTGATTCTTAAAATAAATGGCAACAACAACGGCTTAGATAACCAAAAGGGCGCAATTAATAGTGGGCGGGATAATATTTACACTTTGAACACAAGTACATTTTCATGTACGGTACACTATGTATTTTGTTAGCCGCAGGTGGTGTTCGGGGTGATATCGACACACGTCAAAGGGGTGAACCTTCTAGGGGGCGTTGTTGGAGATGTTGCTCCCAAAATCAGCCAAAATTGGGAATAATTATAGGGAAGCGTCGACTTCAGGAATCAAGACAGGAATGTTGCTAAAATGAGCCTGGGGTCAAGATATGCTCAATACAAATTGGTCCTTGGCCAACCCAGGAAAACTTCTAAAAATGTAGAACTTCTTGGGCCTTTTCTTATTAATCCCACTAAGATTGTTTATTCGAAAGTTCGCTCGGTAAATGGGACAAAACAACATAACAACATGCGATGTTAAACTTCTCCACGTCTTGACGAACCAGTATTTGGCGTGACTTGTAACGTAATCACATAGTCACCAGAAAACGGCGCCGGCGCCGGCGGCTGCGCTGGGAGAGGTTGAAACCGTGAGTCACTCCCATATGTTTTATTTTTGCATTCTGTCGTGACTAGATGGTTTTTGTGGCGGAGACAGCGCCGTACAAATATATAGCGGTCATTAAAGCGCTTTCTAGGAATTTGCAAGAATTCGAAATGTTACTTACGTACTTATGGCAAAATTATTAATAGAAGATACCAGAGCTGTGGAGTCGGTAACAAAAAATCCGACTCCGACTCCGACTCCGACTCCTGATATTTTAGTAGTTTAAATCCGACTCCGACTCCCGACTCCGACTCTGGCAGTACTAGAATATTGATAACCCTCCTCCTATTCATTTTCATCTACCTGATAGACTTTACCGGCTAATGACGAATTTCACAAGTTGTGCAGAATGTGGTTAATTATAATAAATTTCATATTTACAAATTTTGCATTTACGGTTTGCAGCAACGTACTGATTTCACGTACAAATACACAGAGAGGTTTACAAACGTAAATGAGGAAAAGGATAAAATTTACTTTAAGAAGAATACATTTCATGGCAAAATTTCATAAATGTGCAAATGCCATTGTTATAACAAGTAAGTTTCTTACCTGCCTACTAAACTAACAGTACTAACTACATTCCGTAGTAGATTATTTTCTTAAAGGGTCATTTACTACCTGCCTACATAATACAAGTTTACTGAGTTCTAGGAAATTCAAATAGTCTGAGGTCTGGGCAGGGTTGAGCAGATTTAAATTATTTGATTAAAATAATGAATTTAATGGAGTAATTTAATTATCAAAAGTATATAAATACATATAAATAATATTTTTAATATTTTGTTAAATCAACAGAACAAATACACAAAAGAAGTGCCCTTCAAATATTGCCAATTAAACAAAATCACCATGAACAAACAGTAACAATATAACAAAATGCTGAAACTGTTTTAACTTTTAAAATACATCTTGAAACAGTTAAAACATAAAAATAAGGTGCACTATAAAAGTTAGAAATTAGACGCAATACTAATAAATAGTAATAATACGTACTATGCTTGTTTTATTGTTAATCACATAAGACAGTTATTGGTAAGATATAGAAAAACAGTCTACTACGTTGTACAAGGACAAAGTCGGTATTTTTTAAATAGTTTGGTAAGAATTTAAATTTACAATCGGTGATCACACTGATTGTAGACCACACTCTGCACACTCGTGGATCTATGAATTAACATATTATAGTGCACGTGCATTTTCATAAACTACCATAAATAAAGAAAAATTGATTTTTATTAACCCTGAGTCTGTATTCAAATAGTCAGTACTACAGTCGTTCAAATAGTTTGTTAGCTTTTGGTGTTTTTATATAAAAAAAAATTGTAAAGTGGGAGTCGGAGTCGGGTAATTTATATGGACTCCGACTCCGACTCCACCCAAAAAGTTCCGACTCTTCGACTCCGACTCCCGACTCCGACTCTACAGCCCTGGAAAATACAGAAAGAGAATTAGTCAGAAAAATAAAAAGAGCGGCACAAGAACATTAAAAAAGATTAGGGCAGTCCCCCTGTTCATTATTCAGTTTTCGCAGTCATACAGTGGCGTTGGTGGTATAATCGTTTGTAAACTTGTATCTTTGCGGCTGTTGATATATTTTTTGTTTTTGGTGTTTCTGCTGCCACCTTGTTTCCTCTCCCCCACCTTTTGTCTATTTCCCTTTCTTCGCATTCGTTCTCAGTAAATAATCAAATTGCTCTACTTTTTCTATCGTTTGTGTTTATTATTATCTTTCAATACCATGATAGAAGCCGCATAGCGCAGTTGGGTAGGCGCTAGGTTTGCATTAAGCAAGCCCTCGGTTCGAATACCGCGGGGGCCAAAATTTTTCCGCAGCCTTGACGATTGGAATCGAGCTCGGTGAGACCATTCACAGTTGGGCACCAAATTAACTGTGCTCTAATTAGAACCACAAACCTAAGAGATAGAGTAACAAGGTCAACACATCACCAAGACACACTTCTCACACAATGGTTGCTGCGCAAGAACAAAAGGCGTGCTCCAACTTTGTATCCCGAATCCGGGGCAAGTTGATCATTGTACCGCCAGATGCAAGAGCATAAAGCACCAGCCTCTAGACCGCAAGGTAAAATGAGCTTATCGATATTACAAACAACACCATGTATTTTTATTTTTGCCGATTGATCATTAAAACATAGTATTTTGCCTTCCTTTCTGGCAGTCCAAAAACATCCTTCTGATTTTGCCTTGTTCTGACCATGAGTACTAAGTCGTCTGCATATACAAGACATAGTTGTCTATCATTGTAAATCATTATCTTTGTGCGTATGCCACTTTCGATAAATATTACCTCCAGTACCAATCTAAAGAGGGCTAGAGATCGGGGTTCGCCTTGTCTTAACCCTTAGCATCTTCTTCACTTCAAAGCTGTGTGTGCGACTTTCATTCTGATGATGTAAGCTGCAGTGTTTTGCGAAACGTTAGCCAATATGGGTGCCCAAACAGCAACAAGGAGAAATCTGCCTATAAATCCCCGTTCTCAAAGTACTCAAAGTCGAGCATATCCATTGCGTGAGTTTTTGCTCGAATGCAGGAGGTGCAAGGCACATTAAGCCATAGAGTGCTGGGTATTTATTTTCAAAGGCTATGCGGTCTAAGCCAAAAACCTATATTTGCGTAGTCATACGGTACCGTTGGTTCTATAATCGTTTGGTAAACTCGATTATTTGCGGCTCCTTATATATTTTTTTAATCCCATTCTTGCCAGCAACCTCTTGTTGTTTTCCTTCTCTTCTTTCTCTTGACTTGTGTTATTCCTAAGTAATCAGATTGTACCAGCCTTGAACAGAAGGCGAACACAGCACTGACTAGCTCGAGGCAGTGATTCTTAAAATTACTCAATGAATTATAATGAAGGAAAATATAAAAGGGCGCTGGTCGTCAAGCACGACGACAACAAAACCAGTATAAATAAAACTCACTTAGCGTATGCGCCTTTTAGCTTACACTCACCTATGCTGTAAAAGAGCGAGCAGGTATCGGTTGGGTAAAATAAAACATAATATACCAATAGTAGCAGATAATAATGATGGTTTAATAGTTAAACTGTTTGAATATAGTTGAGTCATAGATCATAACGTCCGGCACGTACAAACGTTAAACCAAATTCGTCATTGCAAGGAAGTTTGGAAATAAATGGTATAATTTCTTTAAGAAAGAGTCATAAATGATAAGCTAAGTCTGTTGAATTTAGTGCCCCAGAAGGTTCTATTATAAAGACATTAGGAGAAAGCTACTTTGGGAAAAAGCACTAAACGAAGAAGGTTAACAGGTAATAAAAAAGAAAAATAAAATTATAAAATGCTATCTGAATAGCACGCACGGCTGGAAGACATTTAAGAGGAAGAAGTATTACACCACCCCTTTTGTAGGAGATTTTAATGTATAATAAAAATTAGTGATATCTACCCTGTTTGCTTAATTCACAGAAGTAATATCAATAATAATGTATCTAATTCTCACTTACCTTGTTGCTTTCAACTGAATCATATATTGACATATATCATACTTTCATAATTGACTTTGAAATTATGTCATGTTTAAATATACCTCGGCTAGCCAGCTTATTTAGCAATTGAGACTCTCTGTACTTCCCAGCTGAATGAGTTAATGTCAAATATATATACTGTATTAATGAATTGTACTTTGAATGACCAAATAAATATTAGTTTGATTATTTTAAATCACACTCTTAGTACTTGAGTTTGAATCTAATTAACTGTTATAGTGTATTAAACGTTTGAATTGACATTACAAATTAATAGTCAGATTAAAGTTGTCAAAATTATTTAATTAAATGAAAGTTCCAATAAATGCGGTTAAATACTTTTTAAAATAACTAGACCAAAATGATAAATTTCTAATTATAAAGATCGAAACCGTCGAGTACTCAAATCACCATATTAATTTAGAAAACTTAATATTCTAAGATTCTCTAAATCTAAATACACGTTTTAAATTCTAAATTTGCCGTATCCAAACTGTTACTATAATACACTAACCTTCAACAGCCGAACTCGTACTTTCGATGTGGTTCTAATATCAGTTTCACACTGATCGAAGTCGTCAAACACCTACTTGGAGATGATGAGGACCCATAAAAGCTCGTTGTAGGCAGACTTGACCGTTTAATATTTTCTTAAAACGGTATTGCAGCATGCCACACACACAAACACTCACTAAACTGATGGCTTGTAAACCAATGACCACTTGAAATGGCTTCTATAAATCTCCAACTCACTATGTGAAGACTAATATTGACCCCTTGGTCAGTATTTGATCGTGCAGAAGGCTATTCTTACTAACAAGTATCAAATTGAATTATATCCTCACAATTAAAGGTATTATTCGACCTTTAATGTGAATATTTTGACTGATAATCTTTAAATTATAGAAACTTTTCAACCCTTGTAAACAACCTCTTGGTTGCTAATATTTACTGCCCCCCGTTATTCTCTTACACTTGTTATCACATGATACCCTTTTGATATCTTGATATTAATTGAAAATAATTAAGCATTCTCACAGCATGCTACATTACAGTTTATTCCCCCCAATAATTTTTCATTTAAAAGATCTCTAACGAGCTTTTATGTAAAAATTGATATTTGTCTATTTTAAATTATTTACAATTAACCTTAACTCATTTCAAAAATATTAAAATTCTAAAATTAACCTTGTTAACCAAGTTACTCTGTATTTACATCATTATTAAGGTAACCCCATGACATAACTTCTTTCCAATTAACATTTTTATCTACATTATTGTGATATACTATAACCTGATTTACTACATTATTGATATTATTCTCATGATAATACTTCTTTAAATTATAAGCATTTTGGGTATACTTATACCTATTTTCCCCAGGATAATTTAGAACATAGGCATTTTCCCCTACTTCCTTGACCACTTCATATGGACCTTCATATAGTAAAAAGAACTTCTTAATCGTTTTTTCTATTACTGACGATTGTAAGTGATTTCGAACTAATACTAAATCGCCTCTCATGAATTTTATAGGACGTTCCACATTCTTATCATGTCTTCGTTTTCTTCTTTGAGCCTTTGATAAAAAAACTTCTTGTGCTAACTGTATTTTTAGATCTGTAGTTGTGTCAATTCTTTCAGGAAATCTGATTAAATTTTCTATGATTCTAGTCGGTTTATGACCTTTCATTAATTCATAAGGTGTTGATCCTGTAGTATCACTTTCCACACAATTTAACCAATCTTCTATATGTTGTACATAACTTGGCCAACTTGTATGCTTCATATTACAATAACACCTAAACATTCTGCCTAATTCTCTCATGATCCTTTCTACTGGATTTGATTGTGGGTGATAAATAGCAGAATACCTGTACTGTATCCCCTGTTCATTAAGTTTTTCTTTCCATAATCTGCTTGTAAATTGTGATCCATGATCTGATAAAATTATAACTGGCTTACCTATATTAATTATAAAATCATTTAAAATTCTATTTAATAATGATTTAGTATTTGGTTTCTTCATTGTATATAGTTTAACAAATTTTGTAAATATATCTCTCATTACAAATATACAAGTAACTCCATACTTTCCTCTAGGTAAAGGACCAAACAAATCTACAGATACTATTTGTAATGGTTGTAATGCTTCAATGTTCCTCATGAGAGTTTTCTGACTTTTGTTGCTTACTTTAGTTCTTTGACATAAATCACAGTATTTTAATATTTTCTGAACCTTACGTTCTATATTTGTAATATAACAAGTTTCTTTTAATAGTGCAGTACATTTCTTGATACCAAAATGTCCATACATTTGATGATACTCATTTATCAATTCTCTTTCTAACTTTTCTGGAATACATAGTAACCACCATCCTTCACTTCTCTTGCTTCTTCTAAACAATATATTTTCATGAATCTTATAATTTAATTTCAATTCATCACTCTTTCCCTGTTCATTCGTTACCATTTCATTCTTTATCCAAAATATATTTTGATCCGTGTTCTGATCATTTTCTATATTGTTAAGTAAGTTAGGTAATTGTGTTCTTGGAATTACTTCTCTAGTCAAAGCTACTAGTAATGGATTCAATTTCTTTTCATCACCGTACACATATCTAGATAAGAAATCAGCTACTAAATTATCCTTACTCTTGCAATATTGTATTTTGAGTTTATATTCTTGCAAATACATACTCCATCGCATCAAACGTGCACTCAAAGCTTTACAGCTACTTAAAAATTCTAAAGCTTTATGATCCGTTAAAATTATAGTTTCATATCCCAAAATATAAGTTCTAAATTTTTTGCAAGCAAACACTATGGCTAATAGTTCTAACTCAGTGGTCATATAATTCTTTTCAGCTTCTAGTAATGCTCTACTAGCAAAAATTACATTTTCTGTTGAACCATCTTCGTTTATTTGAAACAAATGTGCTCCTAATGCACAACCCGATGCATCAGTTGCAATATAAAATGTTTTGTTGAAATCTGGATGTGAAAGAGTTACTATCTTAATAAATCTTTCTTTTATTTGTTGAAAAGCTTCTTGCTCCTCCATTCCCCATTTCCATTTATTATTCTTCTTTAATAGATGAGTAAGTTTAACTACAGACGAAGCATAGTTGCAGACAAACTTTCTATAAAAATTACATATTCCCAAAAATGATTGTAATTCTTTTTTGCTTTTAGGTGGCTTAAAATCTTGAATGGTCTTTATTTTATCAGGATCCACGTTAATACCTTGAGAACTAATTACATATCCTAAAAATTTTATGTGATCCATCAACAGATCTGTTTTATCAGCATTAACTGTCATACCTGCTAATCTAAGTTTCTCCAAAACCAAAGCTAATTGACTTCTATGTTCACCTAATGTTTTCGAGGCTAAAAGGATATCATCGACGTACACCGTTGCAAACGATAATACTTCTGGACCCAAAACATGATCTAAACATTTACTGAATACAGCAATTGATACATTCAATCCAAAAGGTAAAACTTTAAATTGATAACTCCGACCATTTACTAAGAATGCTGTATATTTTCGAGACGTTTCATGCAATCTGATTTGCCAATAACCACAAGTTAAATCCAAAGATGATAAAAATTTAACACCATTAAATTTCTGTAGTAATTCATCTATTGATGGTGGTGATTCTCGATTTTCTACTAATATTGTATTCAACCTTCTAGCATCCAAACAAATTCGTACCGACCCATTCTTTTTTGTAACTACGACTATGGGATTAGAATAAGGTGAATCTGAATGTTCAATGATACCAAAATCTAACATTCTTTTTATCTCTTTTTCAACTGCTGTTCTTTTTGCAAAAGGAATTGGATAAGATTTTTGTACAAATACCGTTTCATCCTTAATGTTTAATTTACAAATAAAACGATTACATAAGCCTGGCTTATCAGAAAAGATTACATTATATTCTTCTAATATATCTTGTATCGGATATAATTTCTCCTTATTAAATTGTTTATTTAACTGATGTATTGTTAAAGTTGGTTCTGTTTCAAACTCCACTCCTTCAACATTCATGTATTGCGTTTCATTATTTGTTTCTTTTAGATCCTTCAAAACTAAATTCAAATCTTTTTGTAATTGTAATGATTCGCTTAACTCATTGTTGTTTTCAAATAGTATCTCCTTTATCTCAAACCTTGTTTCATCTTGTATATTTAAATTAACTGTTGATATTAACTTCAATTCATTCGATACAATTTTATCTTGGTTAGAATTATTTTTAAAATAAACTTCATGACATTGTCCTGCATCTACAAATTTCATTATCTTACTGTTAAAATTCAAATTAGTTTTAACCTTGTACATCCAATCCATGCCTAAAATGGATGTAGTATTTAATTGATTAATAATTAAAAATACTATTTTATGTTTTGAACTTCCCATATTTACCAACACTAATGCCTGCTTTTTGACTTTTCTAATTCCCCCAGTGACACCTTGAATTGTTAAACCCACTGATGGTAAGATAGGTATTTTATTATTTTGTTCTAATATTCTTACGAACATTTCTTCCGACATTACACTCACCGAACTACCCGTATCTATTAACAAGTCTTGCTTAATACCTTCAATCTCTACATTTAAATAAGGTAAATCCTGATTTACTAATTCTTTTTCTTTTTCCGAAACATCACATGCCAAATCAACTACATTATGAACTTTTTGAATTTTGTTATATTGTTGAAAATAATTTTTCACAAAATTTATATGCTCTTGTTGCTCCTTTGAAACCCGAATTTTAACAATTGGAGCTAATTGCACCGGGTCCTTTAGTTTTCCTGATTTTGCGATGTATTTGGTGATCTATCCCTGGCTTTAAATGACACTGGTGAATCACCCCTTGCTTGAATCGTATAGCTATTCCTATTATTTTCCCTTCCTCTAACATTATTGTCAAATCTTAACATTTTATTTTGATTTTGGTCGTAATTGTTTGGGTTCATCCTATTTCTTGTTTCAAACTGGTTTGCATTGCGATTACCAAATTTTGACGGATATGAAGTTTGAAAATTTGACGTTTTTTCTCTTACGTCAAATTTTGAATTGGTTTGTCTATTTTCCAAACCCTCCAAAACCTTTAGCATTCCTTCTACGTTTTGCACTTGCGAAGCTACTAATGCTGTTTGTACGTCTATTGGAAAGTGTTTGCTAAGAGCTTCTACCAGAATCTCGTCAGGTATCTTTGGTTCTAAATACTGCACTCTCGCAATCCAATACCACACGTGTTTCGTAAAACTTCCAAATCTACCGTTATACATTCTTGCCATATAAATTTCAGACCTAGCTTTTTCCTGGATATTTCTCGACCAAAACTTGTTAATAAAATCAACTTTAAAAGATTCATAGTTGTCCCATTCAGTACAGTGACTTTCAGCCCAAAGGTTTACCTCATGTTCTAAACATTCTATTGCTACTTGTAACTTTTTACTACTTACAATCTTCATAGTATCAAAATAATTTTCCAATTTCTTTAGAAACTTAATAGGGTGTAATACCTGCCTATTCCCGTTAAACTTTGGTCTCTCATGACTCGCTTGTATAACTATACCACCATTAAAACTGATATTCCCACTATTTGAGCTATTTTGTAAACAGTTTGTTATATCTTTCACCTCGGTATTCAATGACTGAATTTGCTTTTTGACGTTACCTTGATAACTGTCAAATTTGTTTTCAAAATTTTTAATATTATCCTTGTTCATTTCTACTTGTGACCTAATGGTATCTACCTCCTTTTCGATAGGTGTTACCTTCTGTACCAATTGTCGTTCTAATTGTACCCTTAACTTATTTATAAGATTTCCATTTTCTGTTTGGAACGTCTTTAATTTTGTTTCAATTGTATCGATTTTTTCTGACATTGCAGTTTCCACCTCAATCACCTTATTTACAATCTCTTGATTGCTGTCTTCAACTACAGATCTAATTTCCTGGTTTGTGTTTTCTACTGCAGATACTTTATTTAAAAGTTCCTGGTTTGTGTTTTCTACTGTAGATACTTTATTTAAAATTTCTTGCATCATTCGCATCATATTGCTGTCATTTGATGCACTGACTAATGTACTAGCTTCTTGCCTTTGACGTCCTTCCGTATTTACTACGTTATCACCCTGTTCTAATTGAAGTCCATCCATTTTCTTTAACTTCCTTGTTGGTTTTCTAAAACCCGACCGCAAATTCATATACGTATCCTCTCTTCTAAATGCCTCGAACCCTCACGTTGATCGATACCAATTATTTTACAATCTTATTTGTTTATCTTTTGTATCTCACTTTGTGGAGCTAAATTTATTACAACTTCCTTTCGAGCCTCACGTTGCGCGTCAATTTTATTACACCACCCCTTTTGTAGGAGATTTTAATGTATAATAAAAATTAGTGATATCTACCCTGTTTGCTTAATTCACAGAAGTAATATCAATAATAATGTATCTAATTCTCACTTACCTTGTTGCTTTCAACTGAATCATATATTGACATATATCATACTTTCATAATTGACTTTGAAATTATGTCATGTTTAAATATACCTCGGCTAGCCAGCTTATTTAGCAATTGAGACTCTCTGTACTTCCCAGCTGAATGAGTTAATGTCAAATATATATACTGTATTAATGAATTGTACTTTGAATGACCAAATAAATATTAGTTTGATTATTTTAAATCACACTCTTAGTACTTGAGTTTGAATCTAATTAACTGTTATAGTGTATTAAACGTTTGAATTGACATTACAAATTAATAGTCAGATTAAAGTTGTCAAAATTATTTAATTAAATGAAAGTTCCAATAAATGCGGTTAAATACTTTTTAAAATAACTAGACCAAAATGATAAATTTCTAATTATAAAGATCGAAACCGTCGAGTACTCAAATCACCATATTAATTTAGAAAACTTAATATTCTAAGATTCTCTAAATCTAAATACACGTTTTAAATTCTAAATTTGCCGTATCCAAACTGTTACTATAATACACTAACCTTCAACAGCCGAACTCGTACTTTCGATGTGGTTCTAATATCAGTTTCACACTGATCGAAGTCGTCAAACACCTACTTGGAGATGATGAGGACCCATAAAAGCTCGTTGTAGGCAGACTTGACCGTTTAATATTTTCTTAAAACGGTATTGCAGCATGCCACACACACAAACACTCACTAAACTGATGGCTTGTAAACCAATGACCACTTGAAATGGCTTCTATAAATCTCCAACTCACTATGTGAAGACTAATATTGACCCCTTGGTCAGTATTTGATCGTGCAGAAGGCTATTCTTACTAACAAGTATCAAATTGAATTATATCCTCACAATTAAAGGTATTATTCGACCTTTAATGTGAATATTTTGACTGATAATCTTTAAATTATAGAAACTTTTCAACCCTTGTAAACAACCTCTTGGTTGCTAATATTTACTGCCCCCCGTTATTCTCTTACACTTGTTATCACATGATACCCTTTTGATATCTTGATATTAATTGAAAATAATTAAGCATTCTCACAGCATGCTACATTACAGAAGCCGAATAGTAAAAAACAACAACCGAATAAGCTTCTCCTAATTGAGAAGAGAACGTTGAACCACGACACGTGTTTTGTCAAGAGGCCTCGCGATTACAAACATGTACAGCACTGCTTCAAATAAAAAGTGCAACATTTTTTGCCATCTTTAAATTCTAAGTAAAGTTTCCTTTGCACTACTTTTACTCACAATCCATACTTGATAAAACAAGTTGCAAAATATAGCTGATATGCAAGTAACGTCGTAGTGATCTTGGTTCCCGGGCAACAATTTGTTACTTTATCAGGATGCATCGGAAAATGGAAACAGCTCTCAGGAACTTTGAATACTGATTCCGCTCAAGAACGAAAAATCTTCGGCCTCGCCGAAACAAATTTCAGCTATACAGAGCTATAACTTCAAATGGCGAATGAGAAAACTGCATGCTTGCGCCTAGCAAAAATAGCAAAATAGTCGTAGCAGATCTTATAGTAATGAGGTATATTCTAACGTGCCTAAAGGCGAATCGCAAAATTAGTATGACGAACTCAAAAAGACAAACAGGAGCATTCTTAGTGCCGCGAAGAGGAAGAATAATTCAAAGAGAAAAATGCCTACCTTAAGGTGAATAGTGGCCCAGTAAGCACATGCAGTGAAAAAATTGCATTTTCACGGTTTGCATTATAGTTGAAAATAATTGTGGCACCGCTTTAGCAAGCCGGAAACACATTTGATAATTTTAGAAAAAACAGATCTGACGGTCAAACACACGAACAGCTTAGTTTGCTGGCTCGCAAAGATAAAATGCCTTCAGGTTTCGTCGAGCGTTCCTGTTAGATCTACTCTCGAAAAATCCATGGAGCTGGTAATGAAAAAGGAAGGTGGTATGCATTTACAAGGAGAACCTAACCTGCAAACGCCGATATCAAAAAGAGACGTTACAACACTGCTCTGTTTTTTCCACTATGTACCTTTTATTCGCTCGACATTCCATTACTAAGTTCAATCACTCTTTTTTGTTACATCTCATTACCGTGTATTTTCTTATTTGTTAATTAATCTTTAAACCACTCTTTGGTCTATCCTTTTAGTAGTCTAAAGAACGATATCTGCACATGCAAGACGTTGGTGTCTCTGATTGTAGGTCAACCATTTTCTGGGGTAGAAATATGGGGTTTTCTTGCCTCAGCCTTTTCTCACTTTGAATCTATCGACAATTTTTCTTCTAATGTGATCTTGTTGGTTCGGCTTCTAATCCCTATTTGTACGAGTCTCCTTATCTTTTTGAATATTCTTAATTTTTTCATTGCGACATACAGCTTATTCCTATGTTTCACGTTATAGCCTTATGAACAGTATGTGAAGGCTTAAATTTCGTTTGAATGCATTATTTTGGTTTTTCCATAATAAAGATCTGATCTGCCATCAACCTTCCTCTTTTAGACCCTCCACTACTACCTCTGTTTGATAATAACTCAAGCTGTTTCTAAGAATCTTTGTAATACTTTCGAAGCTTACATCCAAGAATACAATGTTTCGATAGGTATGGTGGTCCATCCTCTCCATTTTGTGTTTTTAGGGTAGACGAGAGCATTGTTTCATTACTCCTGCATTCGTTGTTCTCACCAGATATTTGCTATTAATTTTCTTACTAGCAACATGGGTGCTTACATTTGCTTCATTTTATTTCTTATATTCTTGTCCATATAAGATTATTATATTTCTAACAGTTTTCGTGCTAGTTGGGCTCGTTTTACTATCTACATATGTCGGCTTATCCGTCATTCTTAACCTTGCCTTATTTACACTCATCACCGAACCTTGTATTTTAGTGGTCTTACCAGGTATATTTTCTTTTATTTCTCTTACCACTACTTCAATCTGGGTCCACTATGTTTCTATGCCATTTAGTTGTGTTTGTGCTTCTAATTTTCTTATCATTTCTGTATCAAAGAGCATTAAAATGTGACTATACTGAAGCCGGTTTACCTCATATTTTCTGTGTTTTCAGTAAACAACATTAAGTAGAGGACTTTCAAGGGGTAATCATGGATATTATAATTATCGTAATGCATCATACTTTATTTTATTAAGTGAAAGTCAGTTTGGTTGCGGAATCGGTCAATTCCAGGTCTAATAATTGAAAAATGCAGAAAAAACTAATTGACATTCACAGGGAACTACATTACATCCATATCTTATCAAAATGTTTAGGTTTGGCGTCATTTACTGTGGAAGAAAATTCTAAACGCATATCTTTGAAATCCATAAAGATTTTCAGCTTTTACAAAATATTCGTTTATGTATCGTTAATAACAGTGCTTGCCTCATCGATTGCTGCAGATTATCTCGATTTTAATTTAAATAAAGAAGGGATGTTTAAGTACTTGGATTTTAATGTGATTTTGTTGCATAATGCAGCTCTATTCGTCAATTTGTTCTGTAACCAATTATACGGTTTAACTCTGATGAAAGTATGGGTCGCTATTGCAAAATGTGATGTTCATCTTAAAGCAATATCTGGCTCTGTCAAGAGCAAATCTGTAATGTCACGTTGGCCGGTTATGATTCTTTTGTGGTTAATAATGATGATAGGAATTTGTATCGGTATGCTGATAATGTACTGTAAGGATATCATTCAATCGATTGCAGCAATTACTTATGTAATAGGTCGATTTTACAATTGGGCAATGCAGTTATTATTTTGCTGTTATATTTTACTGCTTCAACGTCGATTCAAAATGTTGCAAGATTTTTGGAAGGAACTTGTGGATAAGAGCAATGTTGAACATGTCAATCCCAACCACAATGAATTGGCCTTAAATATGACTCTGCACCAAGACCTTACCGATATAGCTGTAGTCACAAATAAAATCTTTTCAATTCCTATGTTAGTTAACATGGCTATGACTGGCTATTTTCTGGTGCTTCGGCTATTTTCAATAAGTGAATACGCGTACTTGTCAGACTCCATTGACAAAAATCTGTTTAATCATTTATGTGCGGCATATCTATATGGATTTGACCTTTTGGTTTTAATTATATGCTGCGGATACTTTAATAAACACGTAAGTAATTTTAGTTTTCATAGTTATTCTTCTATAAACAATTTTGTTTTATTTGTATTTTTCACTTTTTGCTTGTCTAACCAAAATATTGCAAAATTTAAATATCTGTCTTCAAGGCATATAAAGCTGTCGGTTGTAAGGGGACCCTGCTTAGAACAGGTAACAGTAGCTTAACGTAAGGGAGGGGAGTCGCGGACTAAAATAGGAATCGACTGCAAATAAAAGTCAATAAACTTAAGAACTCTATAGATAACGTTGATATAAAGATATTTAAGCGAGCAGCAGCTGAAGAACAGAATCACAACAATCGCAGGTAACATAAAATCTCGAAGAATTATACCTGCCTGTGACGTCACGTCGCTGGGAAAGCAAGATCCCTAGGAACTGTTTGCCAGTGAAGAAATTCTAAAGAAGAAAGCAATGGGGTACAATAGGTGCAAAGGTTTAAGGCGTCACTGCACTTCGAATGGAGCTCCTCTTTCACAAATGCGTTACTTGCTTGTTACAATAAAACTGGTGGCAATTTAAGCATGAAAGGATGCTTAGCTAAATATATATTTTCAGTTAATCAAATAGAAACAGCTTCAATAGTAAGAAGAGCAAATCCGGCGGTTGTAGTTCCCCGTTAGCAGTTAAACATTGGACGAGAATTGTGAATTCGCAAATGGAAGTCGGACTTGACGACTGGGTATTGATAAAACCAAAATAGGGATATGACGGGATACCTTTCAAGGGTTGGCTTCTCAAATAAAGAATGGGTGTTGACTACGAGCAATCTGAGGTAATCTACACGCTGACAGCGAGATGAGTCTCAAAGGCTCTGCCGCCATTCGGAGCTCTCCTCTAAATATATCCGGTATGACATCGATATAAAATTCCGCGGTACTCAAACGGGCGCTCTCGGAATTTCAGACAAGTATTTCGTATTTCGCACTTCGATGTAATTGACAAAATTGCCACGGTCAGGATTTTCGAAAAGAGTCATCTACGTTTATGCTCTCTGTTTGAAGTCAATTGCCCGCTTGGAGCGAAAAGAAGTTTGACGAGACGAATTACCTCCTGAATTAAAGAGCCAGTGGCGTACATCAAATGTTAAACTGACCTAACATGTTAAGAAATATGTATGCAACTACAGCTTACGTTAGTGGTTTTAAAAAGTCCGAGGTTGTATATAAGGCTTAGTCAAGTAAAAAAGAACTAGTTCATTGACATTTAGTGCCATATTAAACATAATTTAAAAATATGGATGCCTATAAAGAAATCATTAACTTTAAAATTTAAAAAAATTATAATAACTTGGGAACACAGTTTTTTTCGAATCTAGTCCCATCGTTGCAGCTTTTGGCTCGACTGATGTAGTGCCGTCAACTTCTATTTCCTATACAGCGAACACAACAAAGAATATATTTTGATCAATAATAGATATTAACATCGTCACTGACGGTTGGTAATGGGGTGTTGGTCGTTAGCTACTTTGAACGTTCTCACTCCGTATTAGTTTGTTATATCGTTGGTGTAGGGCGAGTTCTAAAAATTTTCTCAGTGGTATATGGTCTGATGATCAGACTCCTGTGTTTCAACAAATTTGTTTATTTTGTATTCCAAGTCCTTGTGCTCTATTTTGTCAAAAAGTTGGACCACTTGGAATAATATCGCTGCACATACTTGGTTTTTAATACGATGTCTTCTCATAGTGGTAGTTGCCGAGTTCAGAAAACCTAATTACCTATACATTTTTTGTACATTGGACTAAGGCATATTAAAATAATACTTATAACTTAAGTTACGCTATGTATATCGCTAGTACAGCCTTAAAGTTCTATTAGTTTGTTTTGGTGCTGCTACTTCATGGATGTGGCGCTCATGAGAAATGTAACTATTGCAGCACCTTGACGATCTCTAAACTTGAATGGGGTGGAAATATCCCGGGAATAGATTCGGCCGTATCATGGTGGTATTCATGACTACTTTCAGGTATGAAAGACGTTAAAGAACACGGTCCCAGCAAGATTCGAACCTGAACCTCTAACTTGGATCAAAATCCCAGCTAGCTAAACGACTGTGCCACGCTACCTCCTATTTTGCTTATCGGTTGACAATGCAGTAGGTCTAGGTATGTTCAAACGCCTGAATTTTTTTGCACTTGGTGATCAGAGCTGTTCATTTGCGCAAGGGCGCGATTTATACTTTCAAGACTAAAATTGTTCAAATTTTAACGATTTCGTTAATACCTTCTGATTTTTGAATGTTACCTACCATGAATGATGACAATAGTGGTTTTAAAATAAATTTTGATTTATTCTCTTTTTTATTATGACCATAATTGTGCTAGATATAAACCTCTAGTAATTACTGTTATAGGTATGTTGTGTTTATGTTTATTTATAATTTTTTTTTCGTAGCACTTTTGTCAAACATGGATATTGCTCTTTATCAACTAGCTCCAGTTCATATCTGTTGTTTTCTACTAAACTTTTTTGTGCTGTTCCATACTCAAAGAGTAATGCAACAAGCTCCTCTGCGCTTGATAAAAGCTATATAATGTCAGATAGCAGTAAAAACCTACTTCTGAAAAAGTTAGCATGCTACAATGCGCTCATAATAGCCAAAAATCGCTGACACTAGATAAAAGTGTTGCATCAGAATCTTCAGAAACATCTATTATATAAAGATTTTTATAATCTTTGTCAAATTCTAATTCTCTGGACCACCACATTTCTCTTTCTCTATATGTTCGATACACTTTTCCAGACTTCTGGAGCTACCGTTTACAAAAATTTTTCCAAAATAGCTAGACTTTTCTCCTTACCGCAGTTACAGTTTCCAATATTTTTGTTATAGTAGGATTATGATCTATCCTTAGTACCATTTTAAAATATTTAGGTTTCGTTAGAGTTCACAAACTGCGGTAGATTTGCTGAGTTACGGTTCTTCGTGTATTTTTGTAAAAACTCAATTCCACGTACTGCTGCATTGTGTAACTTCACCAGCCCTCTACGTTTTCTCCCAACCAAAAACCCCGTCTCTTAATTTTTTTCCCTAGGTTTGAAATATCTCGTTCTTTCAGTACACGTAAACAACGATTGTTGGGTTACATGTTACCCTAGAAATCATACGCTATTTA
Organism: Agriotes lineatus; assembly: GCA_940337035.1. NCBI lineage: Eukaryota > Metazoa > Arthropoda > Insecta > Coleoptera > Elateridae > Agriotes > Agriotes lineatus. Next base: position 82,344,649 of record OW679203.1, read on the forward strand.
CAAATGCGAATACTAACAGAAACTGTAGTATAAACTATTATACTACTATATTGATGAATTTCACAACCGACATTACTTATTGCAACTGGTTGAAATCGTCAATATCACGAATTGACTTCTTGGTGTTGTTGATAGAGTGCTAACAGTTGATTTGCTAAAGTTAAAATGATTTGATTAGCAAAGCAAGACAATTCCTCTGCTGCTTCCATCAAGCTTAAGCGAAAGATATAAGCACGAGATGTCTAAGTGAGGTTATATATCAGAAACATGCAATTAATAAATGTAAAACAGTCGTGCATCGAAATCTATTTTTAGTGGCCAGTAATACAAACTTTATTTGAAACAACATTACAATAATATAGAACTTCTTCTATCGTGTGTTCGAACAATAAAAATTCATTTAGGGCAGGCCTTGGAACAAAAAATGAAAACTCTAGAACTGCCTCTAAGTGAATGTGAGCTTGCATTTTGTTTATGAAAACATTTGTCCCTGTGACAGGCTAAAGTTTACACTGCATTAAGTTTGCTTGTCTCAACGAGAGTCAATAAAAATTGCTTTTATTATGTGTTTTGTATAATTTTATCAAAATAGTGCAAGATCAAGATGTAATTTAGTTCTCTCTGGTTTATTGTAGTTCACTTGCTTCAATGGATATGTATCACGTTATGACAAACTTCAATTTGATCATGGCATGCTGATAAAGATGTATTTTTTTGAAGACACGATATATTAATACATAGATTTTTAATATAATTATTAGTTTTTCAGAAATGTTAACGTTCACTTGAATTTAATTGTTCGTTAGTGTCTTCTCGATTTCATTTTATTTAAAAAATATTGAATTTTATTTTTCGAAGCTGCTATTAAAAATTTCTGTTTATGACACGCACCGGAATTGACTGTTATCCTTCTTTAACCAAGTTTTTCAATGGTGGCAGGGATAATTTCTTTTCCGCCGAACTCTCATACGAATTGTGCATCACTTCCTGTTCATTCCTCGCTAATTCCTCTTTATCGGTTTTATATTCTGTTATCTTGTACTTTTTCTATCTTTTTCTGGTGTTTGCAATCACGTGCTAAGGGAAACAAGATTTACGACCTCGCAACAAAATCAAAGTGCTCCAGTCAGCTCAGTGGAGTAGGGGTGTGATATTGTCTGAAAGAAATGCCGGACTCACCAACAAGATACATAGACGGATTTAGGCAATTGTTAGACGCCACCTGTTGTGTATGCCCGAAGATGACATGGGTTGCTCTTTAAAAGGACGGGCGGTTCACACTGTACTATAGGAATTTGTTCACTTCTCAGAAATGGCTTACCTTGATAGCTGAAATATTACAGCTTTACTTCAAAAAGTCGTGTAACTGCATCCCGCTTTAGAAATGAATTAGTATGAAGCTATCAAATTTAATCAATAGTAGAATTACACAAATATATTTATCGCGGGTGACAATTACTTGCTTCGCCATCGTCGTAAACAACCCGTAGAATTCTACCTTGGTCTACTAACAAAATTCCTGAATTCCCGTGATCAGAGTATGTTAATTTTTTAACGGAGTATGTTGATTTATTAAATTTGCATCAATTTAATTGTATTTACAATTAAAATAACAGATTGTCGGATTTGGTATTAGCTAATTTAGTAAGTAAATTAACAATGAATAAATTTGGTAACAGCTGTGCACAACTGTATTTTACAATCCCAAAACGATTTTTACTGCCTATTTAGCAATCGCCTTTCGTTTTGGAACAACTTAATGCTGTCGACCAACAAAAAATTACTTCGGCCACCTGAAAACCACATGCACTTAGAAATTATTAATAATGCATTTTCAACACACTCCATGTTTAAAGATCTTATAACGGCTTCACAATTTAATGAATGTGGCGGGTCCCCATCGTTTTGGGTACACAAGATGTTGCATCTTGAATATTCGAGAGGCTGTTTAAATCGATTACTACTACACTTATCCCTCCACAAATCAAGATTTTCAACACATTACATACAACACTGGCTAAACAATGTAAACAAAAATTAATCACCAAGATTGTTCGAATTTCAAGCTATTAAACCCTTACCACAGCGTTCAAGTTTAAACACAACAACCTTGACCCAATTAAGCTCCTATTACGATACAATATACATTTTTCCTAATTTATACTCCTAATTACTATGGAGTTATTTCATAATCTCATATCCAGATTTTTAACATTTTATACTTTAATAACTTGCTAAGTTTGAATGACATGAAGTACTCTCCTCTTTATAGTCAATTCGTGTAGCAGACATGTGATAATATTAAATTAATTTTATTTATCCACAGTTTTCAAAAAGTGATTATGTCAATACCCTTATTTGAACTCTTTTCTTTATATAATACATAAAACAGTCCTAACCCTTTTGTAATACGACAAATTCAATAATTAATAAACAAAAAATTTTAATGGTTTAACCTACAACGAGGAAAGAAAATTTTTTCACCCCTACATTAACATGCTTTCTTAATTCTAAGTTTTTACATGTAAAATTTCAAATCATCAAAGAAATGTCTTTTATAATGTTTTAAAAAATTGTCTGAAGAAGCTGCTTTAAAGCAGCGAAACGTAACATATTAAAATGTACTTTTGTATACTTGACTAATGCTTGTTTTTATTTATCTTATAACTAATCAAGCTGCTTTTCAAATATATTTTTAGCTGATTGTCTCCTAACTTGTTTATTATTAGTAAGTAAAGTTTGTCATGATAACAACCCGCGTGTGAAGGAAAATTGGCGATATCATTTAATCTTGAAGTTAATCGTTTTGATAATCTTCCAGTCTCTCGTAAGGATAAACAATATAATTTCAAGAAAGTGAATTTTGAGCAATTCTATACTGCATTAACTGAAATTGATTGGTCGGGATTAACTGAAAGTGCCAATGGTGATGATGATGATTGTGATGTTTTTTTTATAGCATGTTGTATACTGTTTTTGACGAATTTGTACCATATTTCAAAAGCAAACGTAGTAAACAACATTATCCCAAATGGTTTACTCCAGAAATTATAAACAACATTAAACTAATTTTTTTAATATTGTAAAAAAACTAAAGTTCAGGGCGCTTCATTCCATACGTAGGAAGATGGCCTGGGCCTCGGCTGGTCAGGGCCGCAGATATATCTTTTTCCGAAACCCAGTAATCTGGCACACCGTTAATGATGCACTGGATGATGTGGTTAGCATCACTCCTTCGACTACTGCCTTACTTTCCCTACTTCCACAATCGTGGTCTCGGTACCCAATTTTTAAAGCTACTAGGTGGGCCACAAACCAGTTGTTAGGTGTGGAGTTTGAACTCCGTACATTAGCACCGCAGAGCTCTTTAACTATTCGGTCAATCTGGCGCTGATCATATACAGAAGGTATAAGAGATATCATCGTGATGAACATTTAGCTGAGTTTAAACGAATGCGATCATTGATAAAGACTCAAATTAGGGTGGTTCATGATCCATATTTGAATAAAATTGGGAAATTTTCCATCTATATGGAAAATTGCTAGAGTTGCTATAGTTAAAAGTGGTGGTCCAGCTGATATAAGTAAATATAAGCCTATCGCCATATTATCTATCATTGCCAAAGTATTTGAATCGATCATGCATTCATGAACTAAAATTGTGGGGCTTCAGCGACTCAGTAATTTTACTACTTGCATCTAATTTAAAACATCGATCTCAGTTTGTTGTTTATAATGGATTTACACCTAATATTTTTTCCTATGTGCCTCAAGGTTCCAATGTAGGTTCTCTTTTGTTGATTTTGTTTATCAACGATCCATGTGACGATTTATTTTGCGAAGTTTTAATGTTTGCAGATGATGTAAAAGTATTTACTGCAACTGAGTCTTCATCTAACAATCTGTCCTAAAATTTCTTTCGTTTAAAACTTTTAAAGAATATCCTACCAGATGTTTTCCCAATATTGTACTAAGTGACGTATTTGAAATGGCATCTCTTGACCTTAGACGCAGAAAAATTGAGTTAATTTTGTAATCCAAAGTAATTAAAAGCATGATAGATTGTCGGCTTATTTTGACTAAATTATATTTTATATTCCCAGGATGGGTCATAGAAGAAATTATTATACCTAGTTACGGGTAAAAAAGCATTTATATGTATTTACGTATTTAATTGCCGTATTTTTGATAAATTAAATATTATCTACAATATATAATTTAAACTATATTTCAACGCACTGTTATTTCTAAATCATTTTACGCTATTTTATGCTTGATGTCACGCATCTAGCTATTTTGGGTGCACATGCTAAATTTCCCAAAGTGTTCCAAACTGCACGAAAGCATGCAAAGTGAGCTACATTTGTGAACTTAAATGTTCCATTTTTATTCGCTTGCATCCTATATTGAGGATTCACTTTGGTGTTGTGATTTCATTCAAGAAATATTAATGGAGTTTCTTTTAAGAGATATTTTTCGTGAATTCTCAAAATCAGACACGTTTCTGGATTTCTACCTGAGCGAACACATGCTACTATTTTGGGAAACGGAGCGAAAAACATCACAATGGTAGGCTTCCTTGTTGTAATATTTGCTTAGATTCTATGCGCTCCCTTTTTACCTTCTTCTAGTTATGGGAGAATGCATGTTGTCGTGTGATCCCAGCCCCTCTCCCTCTTTTCGCTTGACGGATTTGTGTGTATGAGGATTCCATTTCTGCAAGAGGTTCGATGTCGATTGCTTTTGAGGCCGCATCTTTGAAAGCTTTACCTTACCTGCAGTCGAAGGTTGCAACGAAAAATCGTTGTTCAAATATGGCGGAATCACTGGGTCTCCTTGACTCTTATCGACAAGCTTTTGATACGTATGCTTGCTACCTGGGCTTTAACTACAGCAGATCTGTTTCGATCTACTTTATGCTACACTGCGCCAAAATTATAAACTGCGACCTAATTAATGTGTTAATTGTTTTGCGATAGCTTTTGCTGTATTTATCAAATATTAGATTCTCGGTATGTTAAGACAATTAATAGCATAACGTAGAACTTATATGTGTAGGGCTAATTATTTTGACTCACACCACTGGTTACAAACTGAATGCCAAATCGATTTTGGGATGTGCCACACATACCAAGTGGTTTTTGGATTTTGTAAAGTAATTCTGCATGTTGCACTTTCTAATTTAAAGATTTGGATGTTTAAATCATATTAGTGACCGAACTATGTGGTTGAATTAAACTTAATTAGCTTCCCCCTTGCAAGATATTGTGTTACTTGATTTGCTTTACCCGACGTTTTGAAATCGAAGATTTAAATATTTAGTAAACATATTCTGGGATATGTAATGCCCTACTCCATACCAAATTTAGGGGTCTGTAGAACCATTAGGTTAATTATTAATAACATTTGAATGTTCTTGCATTTGAGGATTTAGGGTTGAATTCAACACAACACTCAAAATTTAATCTTTGATAATATTATTGCGGTCATACACCCTATACCGGGTGACAATGATACCAGGACCATGCTTCTATCTCCGTTACTTATGAATGAATTTGGATGAAATCAGATATAAGGATACTAGACATAATTTTGGATTGACATATAAGCATAAACAAAATGGCCGACTTCCGGTTTTCCTGAAAAAACACTAACTTTGATTTTTTAAATGGATTACCCTATATTTTTGTGTGTTTTGCAATCTACGACTCAAATTACATACAGCAGTGTTTTCCAAATTTGCTTAGGTATTACACAGAAATATTACCAAAATTAATTAATTAATTATTCGTCAATTTTAGATAAAGATGAACTACTGTATGGTGCATATCGTTAGATTTGTGATTAAATTTTCTGTTTAATGGCAAGATGACCTCTAGTAGGTGCTATTTAAAAAATGTGACTTTATTTGTCGGCATTAAAGAACATCGAAATCGTCATTAAAGTACGAGAAATCTACATGAAAGTAATCCATTGTTTTACGACTTTTTTGTATGTACCGAGGCGACAGATAAACATCAACCGACGTTAACATAACCTACAAATGTTGGTTAAAATGTTGTAATTTCACGATATCTCGATTTCAAATAAAACATAATGTACTCCTCGGCACTGAAGTTTCTTTTTATTCCTCATGTGGTTTAGTTGCCTTGGCCATACCGGCCTCGGCAACTAAATCAACATTCCTGATAAAAAGCTACTTAAACTTCAGTGCCTTGGTACACAAACTACTATTTTCTTAAAAAACGTGTTTAGCAAATGTTGTTTTTTTGTTAAGGGTTTGTTGACTTGATAAAATAGCTGCTATTATTAGTTGCTAGAGTCAATTAGAACATATTTTTTCAAGTCACAGCTTTCTATAGTAAAAAATAAAAGTTGAAAAAGTATCTTTTTGTTTGAAAAAATAAAAATGTAGCGAGGCCAGTATATGTAATTTGACTTGTAGATTCCGAAAAACATAAAATATACAGTGTGATCCACTTAAAAAATAAAAGTTGGTCTCATATTTGGTCAAACCGGAAGTCAGCCATTTATATTTATTGGTCAATAAGAAAGTATCTCTAGTATCTTCGTATACAATTTTATGTAAATCAATTCATAAATAAAGAAGATATATGCATAGCTCTGGTCTCATTGTCACCTGGTACAGTATGAAAATGTTCAACCTGTAGAATGCTGCTACTTTTTTCAAAATTTAATTTATGTTGGCAGTGGTGAGCGAAGGTACTTAATAATATAACCTATACGGTTTTGACAGAATCACTTAACTTTGACAGAATGTTTAATACTGAACGCGAAATGGTGCTGCGAATGGAAAACGGAGACAATCACTTTGAACAGCTGCAGTTGTTTTTGTTATTACCATTTTTATGTATTTAACAAAAATGTTTGTATTTGTTAAAATGACATTCCTGACATAACCTTAAACTGATAGATATTAAATGCCAATGTTACTTTTACAACCACGACTGCCAACATACATTATTAACAAAACAATTTGAGAGCCCTCTAGAGCACAAAGGTTTTCTATCATACGGTATATGTATAATCTATAACCTACCGGTAATGCAAATTGCTAATTTTACAGTCGACTTGTACTAGTTTTCATATTTTGACTGCTCTTTTTCAGGGCTTAGTTACTAGCCCTTTTCGGTGTATACATTTTTTTAATTAGCAAAGTTCTGGGTTACTTGCTACTTGGCGCCCATATTTTTTTCAGCTTAAGATTAGAGTCTTTTGTTTAACCCACGACCAGCTCCGGCTGAGAAGTCGGCTGCCTTTACTTCTCTTTTATTTACGGTCAGACAACAACCTTTTATAGACAATTTGAAGAAAATAATATGTTAGGAAAGCTACCTGTGACAGTAATATGTTCATATTACAATGCAATTTGCATTTATTTTCAATTGTAGATTAATTTGTTTACTGATGTAATTATATTGACCACTGCTGCACTTGTTATATATCCTGCATTGATTATATTTCATGTATTGTTTATATCATTTAGATAGTTTATATGGTTTATAAATTGTTGGTATTATGTGTTTAGCAGGTTTCTATTTGTGTCTAAAATTTAGTATTAATGTTATTATATTACCTCTTTGGTAATAGCTTTGTTTTTGTCCTGTAACTGGCTCTTTTTATCGTTGAAAAATAACGCAGTGTTATTATTACTATTAAAATGACCTCTTTGTGATGCATTTTTACGCAACACAAGTACCGAAAACAGTGCCTCAGACATTCTCAGCGGCAAAGTGCCCAAAGCTTTGGTCAACATATGGCACTAAATATCTTAAGTAGAACATAACGTATTCGAAACAATTCGCAACATGATTTTTTTTAACTAACTTATCCGTTCAGCGTATCCTGGAATGCAGCAATTTGGCTGACGGCCTGAATATAAAATATATCGGTCATCATTCTGAGTTGATGCGGAAGCTACCAAAATAGGTGACTTGAAGGATTCAAGTACCGGACCACGTCAGGCGCGCAGAATTAAATGGGTTTAACGAAGGAAGCCGCGCTCGGAGAGTGGATGGCCCAGGCTTCACCCTATGTTAAATGCTGGACAATAGAATTTTACAAATATTCGACACAGTCTAACACTACCTAACTAATGCGACAATGCGAAAACTGGAAGCTCTACCATTGTGAAATTCGAGCAAAACTCGAAAAATAAATATAACGGCCCATAATTTCTTCTACTCAAGGACAAATCCTGCTTCAAAAGCTGCTCGGCCAAGACTCATTCACTTGGCTTGCCCAAGGACTCACGCGGACCCCGATTCGCCTTGCTCGTAACCAATGTTCAAGTGGCACACGAACGTTTTTAAAGCTGCTTACCACAAATTTTCAACGCATGATATATTTTTAAAAGTCTCTTTTGTGTTTCAGGCAAATTCCGTTAAGAAAATATTGATAAAAGTCGTCTCGAAAGTCCACGACAGTGCATTAAGGAAAGAGATTAACTCGTTTGCGTTGCAACTCTTACACTATGACCTCAAAATTACCGCCGGAGGATTCTTCATAATAGATTTTCCTTTAATCTACACTGTATGTCTAGTTGTGTATTGTAGTGTAACGAATTATTGAACTATTTGTTCTTCCAGATGATCGGGGCCATCACTACATATCTTGTTATAATTATTCAATTCGATATTGCGCTGTCACGTAATTAAGAAGTATTTGTTAGCCGCTCAAGATTGATGCAAAGATTATTTTAAGTAATTTCGGGTCTTTGATGTAACATTCTTTAGAATAAAATACTCGTTTTTGCAGTGATTTAAACTGAATTGTATTTTGTTAGTATTGTCTCTTCTTTTTTCATTTTTAATATTGTACACGGCACATGAAGAGTTCAAACTTGCATAAAAAATAAATAGACAAACGGATCATAAGTAAATAATTTATTTAGCTAAAGATATATGTAGAATTTCTCTATAGATTTAACCAGATTATGGCGGAGGTTGTGGCACATTGTACCCCTAATGGTCTCACTAGCTCACATCTAGTGAGTATGTCAACTGGCACTCTCGCAGCACTCTAGCTTGGCTTCAGTCAGACATCTCTTTTTAAGACTTTTGTATTAGTTAATCTTAACCGACGCGCCGTGCAGTTCTTTACAAGATTACTAAAACAATCAAATTCTGAGGGCGCCAACGAATCTTTATATAACAAATGTGCTCAGATAAAGATGAGAACTCAAAAACTCTGAAGCAGCAGTCAATCGCAAGCTATTTCGAGCTAAGGAGGGCCGCAATAGCAAAATAAGGCAAGTAAACAATAACAGTGTATAATATTCAAATAGAATTCACAGTGTATTACAACCAGTACAAGCTAGTACCTACGTATAATGTTCTACAATACATCCCGGTAGACCCAATAAACAGCAACAGTGGTACTAACCTAAGTCGTGCAAACAATTAACTGTAAAGCTACAAATGACATGTCTAATTAAAAAAAACAGTGCAGAGATAAGTTAAAGATTGAATTTATAATATGAGAGCTGAAGATCATTACTCGTTGACAAATAAAACTTCGGCGAAGCCTGAGCGTAGAACGCTCCGGAGCTGTGCATACAATGCATAAAAACGAGAGGTTGGAGCTCAAACATTATTTCCGCAAAGAAACTGTAAATTTTGAGAAATTCCGATGGTATTCAATCGAATGAGCCAGTAGATACACATAGCCCACAATATTTAATAGTTAGAAACCAATAGGTTACATGAGATAAGTTTTCCTGGCTGCTCTCGTGAGAGAATTGTTACTCCTAGCCAGATGCCATTTTAGGTTTAAGAGTACCAGTTGCAGATCTAGCCCAACTGATTATAACCTTCTAACACATTATTACAACAGCTTCTTCGAACCAAAAAGCGTTACGCTGTGATAAACATGTTGGGACTGGTTTATTGGAGATGCGACTTACATCACCAGACTCGGTTCTAAGACGTGACGTCAGCGGACATCTGAGCCGGGTCGAACACGTGTGAGGGATGAAAATTGTACTACACTAGAAGGAGTGGGAAGCGGAGGTATTTGAATTTGAAAAGGGAAAGCGGAATTTCCAATATTTGAAATACAAGATAGGGGAAAACGCGGATATTAAAATGCAACTGCGTGATTTTAAACTGGTTTTAACAGTCCACTAAAAAATACTCTTTTGTAGGAAAGATTATTAAAATTTATGAAAATGTCATCCAAAAAATGCATTATATCTAACTTCTGGTTTTTGAAATTACTAAATTATCACCGGTTGCCATGGTCAGCATGCATGGGTGGACCACTTTTATTGAATTCATGTCTCCGCATTTTTTCTTGAATGTGCCCAATGCACTGCATCAGACATGCGTGCAACGACTGGTGCCGGGTGCTCGTATGCACGTATCATCCCCAGACACGCCTCCATCAATTACTATGGTTTAACCTGGCAGTCAGATAATCGTCACGATCTCCTGGCCAAGTACACACTGACAAGAATAAAAACCTGCACACCTGCAACCCCAATCATACGCATCGGTCGCTTGTCTACAATGGGGGGCGCATACACAGCAACCTCACACGCGCACTTTCTGAACAATTTGGCAAACGTCTATCAATTTCGGCTCAAATCGCCTACCGACCATATTGCCACATCATCATAATCCGATGATATCTCCTCTTTGCAATAAACCAATGTCAAGTTTTACACATACATCTACACAAGGTCCATCCTCAAACACTTCTCCACGTGTTATGCCAATGAGTTGTTCTTGAAGTAACCATGTAGTTACACAGTATCATCAAAAATTATTGTTTACACATAACAATCAACAACTTAACCAATCACCGCCTTCTTTAAACAAAACGATCCCTGATTCTATTCAACCAAAATGCAAAGATCTATTGCAACAGTTTCCCCAATTTCTCAACGACTTCGATATCAATGCACCTCTTAAACATAAAGCCGTACATAAAATTATCACAACAAGATTACCTCATTTTAATAAATGCAGACGTCTAAATCCTGAACAATTGTCAAATCTGGTATTATACAACGAGCACTGAGTTCATAGGCAGCAGCCATTCACTTGGTAAAGAAGGCGGTAGATAGTTATAGAATGTGTGGCAATTATCGACAGTTGAATAATGCTACAAACCCCGATATGTACCCTATACCATGTATGCAAGATTTCACCTACAAAATTAACGTTAACGATCTTTTCAAAACTAGACTTAAAGAAAGCATATATCTAGATACCAATTGCTGCAGAACACACAAATAAAATAGCAATAATAACATAGTTGGACAGCTATATATACCTACGAATGAATTTTGGGTTGCAAAACGCTCAGAGTAGCTGGTCAGCTCTCATGTCAGAAGTTTTCGGAAGGATGAGTTTTGTTTTTTGCTATTTAGACGACATACTACAATTAATTAGTCAATTACGGAATATGACTCAACATAAACAAATGTGTTTTTGGTGTCCCTAACTTAAATTTATTAGGGTACACAGTGTATAAAGAGGGAATTAGACCTCAAGAGTCAAATGTAGATGCAATCAGGTCATTTTCGTGTCTCCGACTACTCAACGTAAAACGGGTCTTTCGTTAATGAAGCGTACTCGTATTAATCAGATAAGTAACTGTTGAGAGCGGACTCTGTACCACTCATATGTGCATGTGCAGTCATGCACCTCTGCAGTTGCAACATTTATGCCTGCCGCCACACTTTGCATACTGGTTACACATTGTCCGTGTTTGTGATGGAACACATCTGCTATTGGTGGGTAACTATAGCATCTGGACTTTCTTTTCGTATTTTTACTGACATTTTCAATCAAGATACACGAAACTGCATCAACTATGCTTCTTTAGTAAAGTGTGATAAATTTTAGTGTGGTCTCCGTTGTGCAGTCCAAAAGTTGCACGCCTTAGATCTACACGGGTTTAAAACGTTGCTGGTAGAATAGCAAGTTGATGGAGCTTTCATTAGAAATAAACTATAACGACGGAAAGACAAAGTAAGACTAGATAAATTTAATTTAAAACTTCGGTTACATGGACATACACATAAGCGTCGCAGCGGTAGCTGCGGTCATCACTCAAATTAGTAACTGGCCAATAGTGGTAGTAGTGTAGCCGGATCTGGTTATTTTAAATTTCTACAATTGCCAGGTTGATACTTGCTCCCGGCAGCTCAGAATGCCAAGGTATTATTAATACACTCAAGCTTAGTAACCCAGAGAAATCATATAATTTGTTTAGCTATTAATACATAAAATCAAATTGTATTCATAAAAACAAAAATAAACTGCAACAATGTTTATAATTGAACTAAAACAGGTATTTTTCGGTCTACGTCGCGGTCAGTGGTCTTCAGGTAGCAGTAGTGACTTTCGGACCAGCCTTAGTATAGAGTAGTACTTACGTCTTGTACGCTCATTTGACCTAATACCTGAGATATGAGATGTTTAGCGTTGACTGCCAATATGGCGGTAGTGTAATACCTAACTGAGATTTGATTTTATATCTTTCAAGCGGGAAAAATGCGGACAGAATTACATTTAATAGAATCCATACCTGCTGCTGCTTACGTTATCGGGTCTCGCAGGTGTGCAGAAGGTGCAGTATCTTCGAGCGGCCGGGACCGGGTCGGAGCTATCTTGTTTACCTTTTGCAGCTACCTGCAGGAAATCTTGGAAGTCCAGGTAAGCTATTTATGATTGAATTACAGCCGGTCCTCGCAGACGGCGTTTTCCGTAGAATGGCCCCAATATTAAAACGTGCGGAATTGTAAACGTCGACCTTTTGCGACGCAGCCTTGCGCTGCGGACAAATACAGGCTGGACTTTCTAGTGTGCGTCTTAAGTAGTACTTGTTTTAAGCCGTTCATGTCGCAAGTATTGGTTTTAATACCGTATGTTCCGGTGTTTCGGCTCAGGGGAAATTCATTGCAGGAGACTGGAGCGTCCCCTGAGCGAAAGGGACCTGGGAAATTGTTTTACGGGGACGTTTTCGACTAGCCTGTAGAAGCCCCTCTGAAGACAGATCTAGGTGTGTAGCTTTACGGACGAGACCGTCTTTGACGAGCCTGCAGCAGAGCTCCTGAAGACGGGTCTAAGTATAGGTTTACGGACAGGAATCCCCTCGAAGGGTCTACAGACCCTCTTGAGCAGAATTAGGCTAGGTGTAGCTTACGGATAGGAACGTCTTCGACGAGCCTCTAGCAGCCCACCTGAAGACGGGTCTAGGTGCAGGTTCACGGACAGGAATCCGCGCGAAGGGTCTACAGACCCTCCTGGGTAGAATTATGTTAGGAGAAGGTTCAAGAAAATTCTGTTTTAAAATGGCTTCTTCCTTTGGATGCGCGGCTGTGAACCTGCGACTATCCGTGATGACGTCGCTTATTGCCTTCCGCGCAGCCCAAAGATGCAGCGTTCCGATTCCTAACGTGCTTCAAGCCATGGGAGAACGCGCGAATTAATTTTTAATTCTAAAATCGCGTTCGCGCTGGGCGAAACGTTACAGTTAAAACGCATCAAGCTTTGAATATGATATTAAGTCTTCGGCTCGGGTAGTTGCTTCGGAGACCCTACTTAAATAAACCGAGAAAATAATATAGAACCTAATGGTTGAACTTTAGCAACATTAGAAATATTAACTAAGAAATCAAGAGTTAACCTCGAAGGTCATGTACCAGTATAAATGCTACATCTACAGGCGTCAATCGCCCTTGGTTTCGAGTCTCTTCACTATCCTTTTCCATTTCTTCTTATCTATTTCGTCTACTTACTAGTTTTTCACTCTGACGACACCGCATCCAGCTTTCTTTTTTTCGGTAGGGCACTTCTTCGCTTTCCACCTTATCCTCCCGCTAACGTTCCTTTAACCAGCTTGCTTATCGGCATTGTCACTATACATCTTAATTATCGATATATTTGTGTTCTAACTACTTGTGCAATGCTTGGTTTGCTATACATGTCTACTATCTTTCTGTTTGTCCTTCTCTATTCTTACTCGTCTCCTCCAAAATTTTTCTTGGGCTTTTGTCTCACATATTTTGAACCTGATTTTCTAAACTTCCTTTTCATTATCCAGTTTTCGCGGTCATGCGGTACGGTTGACCCTATAATCGTGTGGTAGACTTGAATCTTTGAGGATATTGGTATATTTCTTGCACTACCATATTTGCCAGCAACCTCGTGTCGATTTCCTTCTCTTCTTTCCCTTGATTTGTAAGTGTTACTCCTACGTAATCACATTGCACGGTCCTTTAACAAAAGGCGAACACAGCACTGGCTAGCTTGAGGCAATGATTCTTATGGCAATGGCAATGAATTATACTGAACAAAATATAAAAGCATGCTAGTGGTCCGGCATGACAACAACCAACGCAGTGAAACTCACAGTCTAAATAAAACTTATTTACCTTATTCGCCTTCTAGCTTACACTCACATACACTCTAAAAAAGTGAACAGGTATCGGTTGGGACAAATAAAACATAATGGACCAATATTAAAATATAATAGGGAGGCTTTAATAGTTAAACTGTTTGAACACAATTGAATCATACATGAACATAAAGGCAAATAACGTCCTGCACGTATAAACGTTAAACCAGACTCGTCATTTCATAGGACTTTGGAAATAAATATTACAATTTTCTGCCCCCTTAAAATTCTAAGAAAAATTTCCTTCGCACTACTTTATATCACAATCCTTATTTGATGAAGAAAGTTGCAAAGTATACCTGATTCCCAAGTAACACCGCAGTGATCTTTGTTTCCGGGCCACCATTTTTGGCCTCAGCAGGTTGTATGAAATGGAAATTCCTTGCAGGAACTTTGAATACTAATTCTGCTCAAGGGCGAAAAATCTTCGGCCTCGCCGAAACAAATTTCAGCTATAACGAGCGGGAACGCTTCAAAGTGCGAATGAGAAATCTGCTTGCCTGCTCCCAGCGAAAACAGCAAAACAGTCCTAGCGGTTCTTATAGTAATGGAGCGTATTCCAGCGGGCTTAAAAGCGAATCGCATAATTAGTATCATCAACTCAAAGAGACATACAGAAGCATTCTCAGTCACACATAGAAAAATACAGAGAATACAAAGGGAAAAATGCCTACCTTAAGGTAGAGAGCGGCCCAGTAAGCACGTGCAGCGAAAAAATTAAATTTTCACGGCTTTATTAACTGTGGCACCGTTTCAGAAAGCCTGAAACACTTCCAAGCATTCGATAATTTTGGAAAAATAGACCTCACTGTTAAAACTCAAACAACTTAGCTTGCTGGCACGCAGAGTGTGTGCAGATTCCGTCAAGCAATCCTGACCTCTTCAAAAATCCATGGAGCTAGTAATAAGAAAGGGAAGTATGCATGCATTTACGAGGACATTCTAACCTGAAAACGCTGATATCAAAAAGAGACGTTAAAACACTCGACACTCCATTACGAAGTTCAGTCGCTTTTTTTGTCGTTATCTCTCATTACCATATATTTTGTTTTTTTGTTAATTCATCTTTAAACCATTCTTTTGTCTATCCTTCTAGTAGTCTAAAGTACGATGTTTACATATGCAAGACGTTGGTGTGTCTGATTCTAGATCATCCATTTTCTGCGATAGGAATAGAGGGTCTCCTTGCCTTAGGTCTTTCTTCACTTTGAAGCTATGGACAATTTTCCTTTAAATGTGATCTTGTTGGTTCTGCTTCTAGTCGTCATATCCACCAGTCTCCTTATCTTGATTAATATTCTTAAGTTTTTCATTGCTACATGCAGTTTATTTTTATGTATCAAGTGATAGCCTTGTTTATAGTCCACGAACAGTATGTGAAGGCTTAAATTCCGTTCGAATGCATTGGTTTGGTTGGTCCATAATAAAGATCTGGTTTGTCATTGATCTTCTTTTACACCCTCCACTACTGCCTTTGTTTGATAATAACTCAAGCGGTTTCTAAGAATCTTTGCTAATACTTTCTAAGCTTACACCCAATAATACAATGATTCGATAGGTATTGTGGTCCAAAATCTCCCATTTTGTGTCTAGGGTAGACTAGAACATTATTTCATTACTCCCAACATTCTTTGTTCTCATCAGATCTTTGATTTTTATTTTTCTATTCGCAGCATCGGTGCTTTTCCGCCTTGCGTTAGAAATGCTATTTGTAAATAATTCACCCTTGTACCCTTATTATTGTCGTGTCGTCTTACACATGGCCTCTTCGGTTGGCGCTTCCACTGTTCCATTTTTGAGGCTCTTCTCCATCTGAATGGCATACGTGCGCACTTGTACTTTCTTCTTTTTCATTCAGAAGCTGTTGATACTACACCTTTAATTAATATTTACAATTGTCAGGAGACTACATAGGCAAATTTGAAGTCCGAATAGCTGCAGTGAAGACGGCTGAGTTCTGATACAAAGCAATAAATTTAAAATTGCCAAAGGCGCAAAAGGGCCTTTAATGCAACAACTGTACCAAATAGAAAGAAGAACGGATAAACTCGAAATAAAGGTGGTCGGTTGCTGGATAATCTGAACTAAACATAGCACAATGGCCAGATTATGAGGTGTGCAGTAACCAATAACACACACAATTTTTGGTAACAAATCCATATAATTTTCATTAATATAATAACTTATACAAACGGCTTTAATATATCTAAAACGTTAATAGGGCCGGGTGCACCTCAAGCAAAAATATTACATTCAATTTCACTGATCTCCAGCAAAAATCGATGAGCTGAATTGTAAACACAGACAACATATAAATGTAAAATTACAAATGCGAGCAATGAAATACACAAACTTAAATGACATTTGCTGGTGAATATCAATATAAAGACAAGCAAAAATTCGAGGAGGATCTAATAGGCTCCAATCGGAAATGTTAGCTCTTGGCCCAATAACCGAAATCAAAACTTAACGTATGACAACAAAAATGAAAGACTTACAAGGTCCAATTCGAAAAGATCTGATCAGCTCCACTCGAAGCGTTGGCACTTGACTTGACGATTCAGTCTCGTAATCTACAAAAGCACGAATTAAGATGTATTTTTTTTTTATTTGTATAATGCCAGTCCAGCATAAACTGCTATTCACGGCAGAGTTTATTCATAGTTTTTTCGAACTACGCGCACTACTCACTAGGTTCATTTGACATAACTTATATCATTGTTTAGAGGTTCACCACGTAAGAGTTAACTAGACTGTTTTGTTATTGTTTAAAGATTTATTCACTGTCACTCCTTAGTAGATCTATTGGTAATTTTCTTTTCAATCTGGTGTGCACTGTTCTTTTACCTAGGTTATAGAATTTTGCACCGTCGCATTGGTTTATGTTGTCGTAAAATTTTCTTGATATTTTTTTGATGTGCTGTTGAATCGTTGAGATGCCGGTCTCCCTGTGCAACTGTGAGTTTCTGACGAACCATTCTGCATTGGTTATCATTCTCAGTACTTTATTTTGAATAACTTGGAGCTTGTTCAGGTTGGTCTTAGAAGTAGCACTCCAAACGCTGCATCCGTAGGTAAATAAAGGTCTTATCAAAGACGTATAGATTAAGATACCACATTTCATTTTAAGGAGAGATTTTTTGTTGATTATGGGGTATAACATACTCAGCCTTGCGTATGATTCAGATAGCTTTCTATTAACGTGTAGATTCCAGTTTAGCTTTCTATCTAAGTATATACCAAGATATCGCACAGCACTGTCCTCTGGGTTCCATTGTATCTTAGAGTTGTTGAGAAATAAGTTTGGGGGATCTAAAGGTCGGCGAAGCGTAAAGATTTTTGCTTCACATTTGTTGGCGTTTAAAGTGATCCTCCATTTGTTAAACCATAAGTTTAGTTGGTTTAGGTTTTTTTGGAGATTAGAGGCTGCATTAATAATATCATGATCTTGTACGATAATGGCTGTGTCGTCGGCGTACATAGCTAGGCTTGAACCAGGTAGGGAAGGAATGTCGGACATGAATATATTAAATAGTGTGGGCCCTAGGATTGAACCTTGAGGAACACCTGCATTGATCTGACGAATTGAGGAAGTAAAGGAATTAATTCTTACTTGAAAAGTCCTGTCGGATAAGAATGAGATTAATATCTGCAGTAAATATGGCGGAATATTCGTCATTATTATTTTGTGGATAAGCCCATCAATCCAGATCCGGTCAAAAGCTTGTGCTATGTCTACGAATGCGATGAGTGTGTGCATTTTTCTTTCGAAGCCTTCTTCTACTAGTTCCGTGAGTCTTAGAATCTGGTGAATTGATGAGTGGGAGTTTCTAAAGCCAAACTGAAATTCCGGAATAACGTTGTTAGTCTCCAAGAATTTGCTTAACCGTGACTGTATTGCTCGTTCTAACAGTTTTGAGAGTGTAGATAACAAGCTGATTGGGCGATAATTTGCAGGATTATCGTGCTGCTTGCCAGGTTTTGGTATCATCAAAATTATTGCTCTTTTCCAAGCAATAGGAAAGTATCCACATCTCAAGCATGCATTGAATATCGCTGTTAGATAGCAGATGGATTTGTTTGGTAAGTTTTTAAGTACCAAGTTGGGTATAAGATCCATTCCTGGAGCTTTTTTGAATTTCAGTTTATTAATATACGATTTAACTTCAGATGGCGATATTGGATCAGTGGGTGTTATATTAGAAGGAACATCTTTGTTTAATTCGAGTTGATCGGGATAATTAGTATCAGATTGAGTAGATGGAGTGGTAAACGTTTTTTCCAGCTGCTCTGCGAAGATCTCGCATTTGCCGGAATCTTCTGAATATGTACGACCATCATACCGGAGTTGTGGGATTAACGTTGGTTGTTTTGTATCCTTTTGGTGGCCCTCCACATGTTGGGATCGCCAGGATCAAGAGATTCGATGTAGTTTTGGTAGGACGAAATTCTAAATTGGTCTAATTCGGTTTTTACAAGCCTGATAAGCCTGTTTAGTTGGGTCTTAATTGCTGGGTTTCGAGTACTTTGCCACTGTTTACGTGCTGTGTGTTTATCTCTTATTAATTGTTGTATGTGTGAGGGAGGAGTTTGGTCAAATCGGTGTCGCTGTATTCGAGTGGTTTTAGTAGCTTGTTGAGTTGCTGACGTAATTACATCTTTGAACAATATCACCGCGTTATCGATGTCCTCATGTGAATCTAAGTTGGTGGGGCAAGTTAGCTGATTATCCATAGTAGATCGGAACTTATCCCAGTCGATGGGTCCGTTAATTAATCTTGGGAGGTGTGGGTAGTTATAGGGTAAACAACTGAGGGTGAACAATACTGGCAGATGATCAGAATCGAGTTCCGTGAGTACTGTCTGAGTAATTGGTAGAGTTAGGTTTTTGTGTAAAATGATGTCAAGTATATCTGGTAGTTGGTTGTATCGATATGGAAAGTAAGTATATTCAGCGGGTGCAGCCACCTGTAGTGCCAGTTGAGAAGCAAAGTTATTAAGTTTTATCCCATTGGGGTTAGTCACTCTGCATCCCGAGTTAGTATGTTTACAATTGAGGTCTCCTGCAAGGAGCGTGGGATGTTGGTTTTCAAAAATTTGGTTGAGTTCGTTTTGGCTGAGTTGACTATTAGGTGGTTTGTAAGCTGATACGATTCGGAGAGTTGAGTTTTCATTTACTGTTATGCTGATAGCAACAGCTTCTAGAAAGTGTATGTTCTGCAGAGTGATTGGAGAAACAGCTATGTTTTTTTTAATTAATATTGCGCTACCTCCCCACCCAACCTCTGTTGGTCTGTCTTTCCGGTATATATGATATCCCGCTAACGTGAATTTTTCGTTTAGAATAAGGTGAGTTTCAGTGATGCATGCAATATCTATATTGTGTCTGGATAGGAATGAAATAAGTATTGATCGTTGGTTTTTAATGCCGTTTGCGTTCCAATTTAAGAGGGTTAACTTGTCTATAGGGATTCGATTATTTGCTGCCATTTTGAAATAACATTGGAATCAGGGATAAGATAAATTCTTTAATTTGTTCTAGGTGCGGTGTAATTATTTCGATAATAGATTGGAGGATGTTAGTCACAAAGAAGTTTTGATTTGTTGATTTTTGATTATTTTGGTTAGGAATATGTAGATTGGGAGCATGGGGATTGTGGCACAGGGCTGATGCGTATGTTGTATTAGACGTAATTTTCTCTCTTATCGCGTTAGGGTTTAATGGTCTGGCTACCGGGTGAGATTTGATGTATGGACATCCTCTATAGTTAGCTGTATGTACCCCACCTCAGTTTACGCATTTGGGAGAATCAGTGTCTCGCTTTTTTTGACATTGTGAGTAATGGTGATTGCCGGTGCATTTCACGCATCTTGGAGATAAATGACAATAGTTTTTAGTGTGCCCCATCAATTGGCAGTTGGTGCACTGAGGGATATCATTGTTCTTGCATCTGGGTTCAATGGCTACTACGCAATATAGTAGTCTATTCAGGTTGAATATATCATTTGTTTTCTCATTTTTGGTTAGTTCAATAGCAACTATCGGCATAGGAACCTTATTTCGGTTCAAAACTCGCGTGGCTTTAATTACTGGGAAGTTTAAGTGTTCTAATTCAGTCTTAATCTCTTCTTCCGTTATGGAGATAGGAACATTTCGAATGATTGCAGAGATGTTAGAATTTTCAGGGTTCCTGTATGTATAATAATGAACTTTATGTTCATCATAAAACTTAGTAAGTTTTCTGTAGTCGTCTATGCTAGTCAAATTAATTTTTAATTCCTTACCTTTATAGTTGGTGGTGAATGGTTCTGTAAAGGTAGATTTAATATCCGTAACTATGTTTTGATAGCTTGTGCCTTTGGGTATGAATATCGGTGGAACCTTAGGTTTTTCAGTAGCGTTGTTTGAAGTGGAAGCGGTTGCTTGTGAGGAATTTGTTTCATTCTCCGATTGTAGAGCGTGGAATTTATTTTGGGAGATTAAAGTGGAAGTGTTAAATAAATACCGTTTATTAAAGTCGCTGTCATCTGGTGAGCTTAGAGGTCGTTTGAGGTTATTTGTGTCGTTATCTGTGATTTCTTGGCATTCCATTGTAGTTGAATTTGCGGTAACATTGTTCGTCTTATAAACTATGTTCGGAGGTCTGAGCAGAAATTTATTTGTATCAGTCATATTTATGTGTGCACTTTAGTATTTATAAACAAGTCTCGTGTAGAACTGCTATCTTTGTGAGATAGGGCACTGCGCTGCAATCTGCTGATTGCAGCGCGTCGAACTCGCTCGTTCCACTTTCAGTAATGTGGAGCTGATTGCTAATTGGTAGGTAAAATGATAATAATCAAAGAAGTACTGGATCAGCTACGCACTTAACGGAAGAAACTCAAACACAACCGTACTCGAGCTCGTTACACGCGGAACCGAATTAAGATGTATAAAAGGCAAAATAAAGCTGGATAAGGATTTGAAAAATCACAGTCGAGAATTGACAACGCTTAACACAAATAATTAAAATGTATCTTCGTGAACGACCAGTGACTGTCTTACTACGAAGAATTTACCTCTCCTTGGACACAGTTAGCAGCAAGGTGTCCACATTAAATTTTTCCAAGAATGAATACGGATGCGGGGACCGTCTATACCGACGAAATGGTAGGTCCACCGTGGCCTCAATTTCCGGCAATACCTAGGCTTGGGGCAAGAAGCATTCCTCGAAGGGATGTTAGGTGAAAAATCCTTCCAGTTTAAACCGCGGCACAAGAAAGAGAGGAAGGGAGACGAACAAGGGCCAGCTATTATCAGCGGTAAAATTTTCTGGAAAATCTGGAAATACTACAGAAGTGTGTAAAATTCGGCTACAACGAAAGAGCAAGTAAAAGTTTCTATGTGAACTTACCCCAAAGGTCGAATTTGAGCCGATGAAGGAAACTCGACCCGCCAATGCAATATGACAAACTAGTCCGTCGGCCTAACGAGGAATGAACTTTTTTCTAAACGTCGCTTTTGGAATGTATTCACCTTCTAGTGAGTGCTGCAAAAACATCATCCGCAATATTAATGCAACAGGTGATAAGAATAGTACGTCGTGCAAAGCTACGTTGCACGTCTAAATTCCATTCAGACAACCAACGGGCAAAGCCAGAATCACCATGGGGGAGGTTTGAAATATACTGGGTAACCAACTTAAGTGTATGCAGCTTTAAGCAGGCGAGTATGCAACACACATTACATTTCAATGGCGAATGCTGCATATTTACCTGCTTCATGCTGCGTACATTTAGGTTGGGCAACCTGTATACGTCAAGTAACTTTTAGCTCGTAATACTATTTAATATACCGGACCAATATATTCAAATACTCTTCGAAATTCCTACCAAAGAGCTTGCTTTGATCTTCAAATAATAGGGCCTTTTCAAGTTTGTATAGTTGCTTCTTTTTGTTTTTTATATTTTTGCTCTTATAAGACTCTTCTATTTATAACAGTTTTCATTCTAGTTGATTTCGTTGCATTCTCCGCATCTGTGGGCACCTCCGTCATTCTTAACTTTGCTTTATTTACACTCATCATCACACCTTGTATTTTAGTGGCCTTACCTAGTATATTTTCTATTATTTCTCTTACCACTACTTCAATCTGGGTCCACTCTGTTTCTATGCCGTTTAGTTGTGGTTGCGCTTCTAATTTTCTTATCATTTCTTTATCAAAGAGCATTAAAATGTGACTATGCTGAAGCCGGCTTACCTCATATTTTCTCCAATTTTTAGTAAACATTAATTGTACTCAATTCAGAACACATTAAAAATAGGAAAAATATCGAATTGATTGCCGTAAAGTTTGAAATAGTAAAAAGAAAAGGGTAGGTAGGTATAAAGCCGTACTATTAACGTTAGGAATTTACGACGTAAATTATTTTTGCTGGAAAATGGAGCAAAGCATATGCACTAAATAAAGTATAGAATAATCGAATACTGTTATCCTCTACAGAATTGTTTGTATTCGTTAAAGTGACATTACTAATAGTGGTTAAGTAGAGGACCTTCAAGGGGTAATCATGAATATTAAAATTATCGTTGTTCATCATACCATATTTCATTAAGTGGCAGTCAGTTTGGTTGCCGAATCGGTCAATTCCAGGTCTAATCATTAAAAAATGAAGAATAAACTAATCGACATTCACACGGAACTACATTACATATATATCTTATCAAAATGTTTAGGATTGGCGTCATTTACTGTGAAAGTAAATTCTAAAAGTATATCTTTAACATCCCTAAAAACTTTTAGCTTTTATAAAATATTCGTTTATGTATCGTTGGCAACTGTGCTGGTCTCATCGATTACTACAGACTATCTAAATTTGATTTTGAATAAAGAAGGGATGTCTAAGTACTTGGATTTCCTTAGGATAATGTTGTATAATGCAGCGCTACTCATCAATTTGCTCTGTAATCAATTATACGGTTTTACTCTGATGAAAGTATGGATCGCTATTGCAAAAACTGACGTTCATCTTAAAGCAATATCTGGCTCTGTCAAGAGCAAATCTGTAATGTCACGTTGCACAGTTATGATTCTTTTGTGGTTAATAATGATAATCGGAAGTTGCATTGGTATGCTGCTAATGTACTGTAAGGATGTTATACAATCGATTGCAGCAATTACTTATGTAATAGGTCGATTTTACAATTGGGCAATGCAGTTGTTATTTTGCTGTTATATTTTACTGCTCCAACGACGTTTCAAAACGTTGCATGATTTTTGGAAGGAACATGTAGATAAGAGCAATATTAAACATGTCAGTCACAACCACAATGAATTCGCCTTAAATATGACGGTGCACCAAGAGCTAAGCGAAATAGCTCTAGTCACAAATACAATCTTTTCAATTCCTATGTTACTTAACATGGGTATAACTGCCTATTCTCTTGTGCTTCAGCTATTGTCAATAAGTGCAAACGCGTACTTGTCAGACCCCGTTGACAAAAATCTGCTTAATCATTTATGTACGGCATATCTATACGGATTTGACCTTTTGGTCTTAATTTTATGCTGCGGATACCTTAGTAAACACGTAAGTAATTTTAGTTTTTATAGTTACTCTTCTATAAACAATTTTGTTTTATGTGTATTTTTCACTTCCTACTTGTTTAACCACAAATGTTGCAAAACTTAAATATCTGTCTTCAATGCATATGAAGCTATCAGTTGTATGGGGAAACTCTGCTTAGAATAGGTAACAGTAGCTTAACGTGAGGGAGGGGAGTTGTGGACTAAAATAGAGAGAAACTGCAAATAAAAGTCAATAAGTTAAGAACTCTGTTAAGATAGCATTCTTAATAATACATTTAAGCGAGGACCAGCTGAAGGCCAGAATCACAACAAACAAAGGTAACAAAAAATCTCGAAGAATTATACCTGCATGTGACGTCACGTCGCCCGGAAAGCCAGAATCCTAGGAGTTGTTCGCCTGTGGAGTAGTTCGAATGGAGCCCCTATTTCACAACAGCATTACTTGCTGGTTACCATAAAACTGGTGGCAATTCATGCATGAAAAAGATGCTTAGCTAAGTATATTAACATGTCCAAAATTTGCAGTTAATCAAACAATAAAAACAGCTTCAGCAGCAAGAAGAAAATATCTGGAAGTGGTAGTGTCCCATAGCAGCAAAGAATTGGTCGATAATTGTGGGTTCTCAAATGGAAGTCATACTTGACGACTGGAAATTGGGGGATGGGATACCTTTCAAGGCTGCGTTGGCTACTCTAATAAAAAATGTAGACAGCCTACGAGCAATTTGCGTTAATCTACACTCTGACAGCGAGACGTGTTTGAGGGGCTACACCGGCATTCGGGGTGTCCTCTAAATGTAGCCGGTCGGATATCGATATGAAGTTTCGCGGTACTCAAACGTAACGCTAACGTAATTTCAGATGGTTAGGTTGCACTTCGATGTATTTGACAGAATTGCCACTATAAAGGTTTCCAAAATAGCTACATTCACGGAATGATAACGGTTACTTACGTTCAACAGCTCTGCTTGAAGTCAATTGCCCGCTTGGTGCTAAAAGGGGTTCAACGAAACATTACCACCTTCATTAAAAAGCCAGTGGCGAAGTCAAATTTTAAACTGACCTAATATGTTGAGAAATATGTATGAAACTACAGCTTAGGTTGGTGGTTTTAAAAAGTCCGAGGCTGTATATAAGGCTTAGACAAGAAAAGTAAAACTAGTGAATTGACATTAATGCTATAGTAAACATGATTTAAAAATATGGATTCCTATAAAAGATTAATTTTGCGATAATAATTTGTACTAAATCGAAATGTTCCTTAACACCAAAAATTTAAAGAAATTATAATAACTTGAGACACCGTGGATTAACTATGAATATCTTTTTCTAATCGAGTCCCATCGTGGCAGCTTTTGGCTCGACCGATGTAGGTCCGTCAATTTCTATTTTCTATGTAACAAACACAACAAGGAACAATTTCTAGTCAATAATAAACATTAATATCGTCACTCAGGGTTAGTAATGGGGTGTTGCTAGCTATTGTGCCCGTTCTC
Source organism: Agriotes lineatus (assembly GCA_940337035.1). NCBI lineage: Eukaryota > Metazoa > Arthropoda > Insecta > Coleoptera > Elateridae > Agriotes > Agriotes lineatus. The sequence goes on from OW679203.1 coordinate 82,370,144, forward strand.
ACTAATTACCAGTTGGTTATATCACGGATGTAGGGCAAGTACATACAAGGTAAGTCCTAGTGATATGATCTGATGGTCGGACGTCTGTGTTTCAACAGATTTGTTTATTTTGTATTCCAAGTCACTTGGGACAATATCGCTGTTTTTCTTTTAAGGTTCTTTCAGTTACATTGGCGACTCGATATATTTGATTACTGGTCGAGTTGTTATTACAGAAACCAAATTGAAAAGTATTCTGGAAAACACTTGAGATGATTGGCAACAAGAATATAGGCCAATACGAGGTCTTCTTATAGGGCTACTTGCCGAGTCCAGGAACCATAATTACCTCTGCAATATAATGGCTTACTTACTTATATACTTTGCTTATTCTTCTTTCTCTTCTTAAAGTGTCTTTATTTGCATTTTTATATTATTAATAATAACGAGCTGCTTAGGTATAACGAGACCAAAGATCTTGGTGTTCTTTCCAATAAGAAGTTATCCTTCAACATATCACATGTTTATTTATTTATTTATTAATTATTATTTTAACTGCAACCAACAGCCAACTACTGTTCATTTACAGGTAACAGGACACATATAACAAAAAAAAATTACAAATTCGTGAAAGTACACACTTGATTATCTTCAAGTACTTCTAATATAGCAAAATATATCTATAGTTCAAAAAAAGTAATGCGACAGTATCAATAATGAACGTAATCAATTATTCTATGGATTATTCTACAAATATGACAGTGTAGGAGGAACACAGATACACAGGTGTTGTATCGATAATAACCTAATAATAATAGAACAACTTAGCTCAAAATTAGATGCAACCTAGACGAAAACTTAAACTTAAACCTAAACCTAAACTCTAACTTAAGCCCAAACTCAGACTTAAATTTAACCTGATTAGGGCTGCAGTGCAAGTAGACAGTGCTCTTTAAAAATATTATACGAAACATTAAATATATCTACAGTGTCATCAATTGCGTTGTATATAGTACAAGATCTATATAAGGAGAACTCAACAGAATATTAGTTCTTGCAATGCTCAAATAAAATAAAGATCTATAACTTGATGTAGATTTTGGAAGACAAAAACACATTTTATTGAGAAAATTCCAGCATGACTCAGTAAGCTAGAAAGCTCACGTTTTTTCTCCAAGGTGAGTATACCCAAATGATAGATTAATTCTCTATAAGGTATCAAGGCTGGCTAGACAGCCCAAAAGTTTAAATTCTAAATATCTGACCAATTTACTTTGTACAGTTTCAATTTGTTTATTATGGCCTTGGCAGTAGGGGAACCATATTAATGATAAATATTCAAATTTAGGACGTACATATGGTTTGCATAGTAAAATTTGTGTTTATTTTTGATTAAATGAATGAGAATTCCTAATGATAAAGCATAAGTTCTTTATCGATTTACTTACTATTTTGTCAATACGGAAATTAAATGTAAATTTGTTAACATAATATACCCAAATCAATAATTTTATCATTTCGAAAAAGTGAACGTCCGTCCATTGTATAATTAAACAATATAGATTGAATTTTGCGTGAATAAGTAACAACAGCATAGTTGCTAACGTTAAAAAATAATACTTTTTTTGAACTCCAATTAAAAATCTTTTGAATATTTCGTTGCATTGTTTCGCAAGCACCATCTACTTCAATATTTATCCATGTTTTAAAATCATCTGCAAATAATGCGTACTTCGCATTCTCTACTACCTGGGGTAGATCATTAATAAATAACAAAAACGACAATGGGCCCAGAATAGACCCTTGAGGTACTCCAGAAATTGCACCGTACCTCTCCGTTCAGTTAAATATGACCTGAAAAATTCAACCAAGGTACTGGAAACCAAAATTAGACAAATTTTTTAATAATATTTCGTGGTTGACTCGATCAAAGGCCTTAGTGAAGTCGGTGTATACCTCATGAACCTGCATGCATTTGTCTAAGGCCTCACACAGTTCCTGAGTAAAAGTAACCAAATTTGTCAAAGTTGATCTTTTCCCCATAAAACCATGTTCATCGATAATCTGAGGTTTTATACGAAAATATTCTAATGTGTAATACTTTTTCAAAAACCTTAGAAACAGCCTGTAGCAGAGAGACAGGTCTGTAATTAGCAACGTTATGTTTGTCGCCAATTTTAAACACAGGACAAACTTTGGCAATTTTCCATTTTTTAAGATACTCACCTTATTTCAAACAAAGATTGAAGATTGCAGCCAAAGGTTCGGAGAGATACTCAGAGTACGCCTTGTAGATATTCATGGGTATATCATCAAAAGCGAGTGATTTCCTAGGTTTACATAGTTTTAAGGTACCCTTAACGTCATCTACAGTTATTTTATCAATGAAAAAATTTGATGCAGCATCCTCTTCTTTGTTGTTAGTAATAACTGTAATTGAACTATGCTGAATATATACCGACTCAAAGTTTTTTGCAAACGCATGCGCAACTGCAGTATTAATTTCCAGCCGGTCCTGATTAAACTGCAAGTAACCATTTTCAAATTTAGATTTTCCTTTGGCTTTAATGAAAGACCAAAATTGATTAGAATCATGCTGTATATTTTTCTCAAGCACGGCACGGTAGCCTTTGTAAGCAACTCTAATTTCTAATTTTATCTGTTTTCTTAAGTTTTTAAATTTCAAAAGTAATTCATTTTTAGGTGAATTTAGCTGTTTGCGGATTCTACTTTTCTTCTGGATATCTTTTATTATCGACCTAGTGAACCACATGGGAAATTTATTTTTCGTAGTATTTGTTTTCGGAATTGTGCCATCTAGAGCTCTGTACATGAGTTCGTAAAATTTTTCAACTGCATCATTAACAGTTGAATATTGACTTAATATTTGCCAGTCAGTATCACGCAATAGATGATACAACTCCAAAAAATTTCCTTTCTTATAATTATACTGCTGGTTATAAACAGATTCGATTTTATCAGCTTTTATCCCAGAGAACAATCAACTGCTGGGTGATGATTTTCCTACTAGTGCACAAATGGGTTTTCCGACTTGAAAACTGATACTTCAACATGTTTCATTTGCAAGTAAAATGCTACCATTTATTATACATAATTGCAAATAGTTTTCCAATATTAATGCCCTGAAAGCTTTGTATTTTTCGCTAGTCAAAAGTAAACTTGAATACTGTGCACTGATTTGGATGCTGTATTACGATTATTATGAATATCAGATTGAAAAGTTTTAAAGGTAGTTTTTCAAATTTCTTTGGCTTAAGACTACGTGACACATTTGAAACGGCATCAAGTTGTGTTATATGTTTTATTTAAATTAATAGAAAGCATGATAAATTGTCGGCTTATTTTGGTTAAATTAAATTCGACATTCCCAGAATCGGTACTAGGAGAAATGGTTATACATTTTTATGGGTCCAAAGTCAGTTATAAATCTTTGACAAATCAAATATTATCTACAATATAATTTAAACTACAGTCAAGTTTCCTATTTCAATGTATTACCAATTCTAAATAATTCTACACTTTTTATGCTTCACGTAGCACGTAGCGCTATTGTGAATTGTCTATCCTAAATTTCCCAAGGTTTCTCAAATGTTTGGGCGGGGTGCTATTCTTTTTCGGCCATTTGCCAACGTGTTCTCCTGCAGGAAGACATGCAAAGTGAGCTACATTTGTGAACCTAAATGTCCCATTTTTTGGAAATTTTCGCTTGCATCATGTATTGAGAATTCACTTTGATGTTGTGATTTCGCTCAAGAAATATTAATGGAGTTCTTGGAAGAGATATTTTTTGTGGATTCTCAAAATCAGACATGTTTCTGGATTTCCACCTGTGCGAGCGTGTGTTACCATTTTGGCAAACGGCGCCAAAAACATCTCTACGGTAGGCTTCCTTGTTGTATTATTTCTTTAGATTGTATGCGCTCAATTTTTAGTCTTTCCTAGTTATGGGAGAATATATTTTGTCGTGTAAGTTTAGCCCCCCCCCCCGTCTTTCTCTTTGACAGGTTTGTGTGTGTGAGTATTCCATTTCTGCAAGAGTTTCGATGTCAGATTGCTCTTGAGGCCGCATCCTTGAAAGCTTTACCCTACCTGCAGTCAAAGATTGCAACGCACGATCGCTGTTCAAATCTGGTGTAATCACCTGGCTTCCTTGGCGCTTATCGACAAGCTTTTGATACGTTTATTTGCTACCTGGGGATCAGCTACAGAAAGTCTGTTTCAGTCTACTTTATTTTTCCTTGGGCCAAAACTCTGGACTGCTTCAACCTGCAAAATGGAATTCTTTCTAATGTGTTTAAGTGATTCCCTTTATGTTCAGATGATTAATAGCATAACGTACAGCTTACCTGTGTACAGCTAATTATTTTGAATTACTTTGAAGCACTGAGACCACTGTTTACACACTGAATGCCAAATCGATTTTGGGATGTGTCTTACATACCATCCAAGTTACTATTATTTTGATTTTGGATCTTGTAAAGCAATTCTGCATGTATTTAGACCGTTTATATGGTTTATAAATTGTTAATGTTATGTGTTTAGTATTTACCTATTTTCGCCTAAACTTTAGTTATAATGTTATTGCATGCTCCCATCTCACTTCCCTAATATTTCTGTATCTTGGGAACCAGATGACATAAAGAAGTGGGCACGGTAAGATTTCTTATACCCATACTTTATGAGGATGAAAGTTGCGTTTCTAGCGTAATGGCGGCGTTACCAATCTCTTTAGAATAATTTCTGTTAGTTTTGCATTGCACGATTTTAACGGTGTCGGATAGTTGTGGCCGTAGATGGTGTCGGCCTCGGTTACCAATAGCACAGACTTCTGTGCCTCTTTAGTTGTAGCCAGTAATTATGACTAAATTGTTTATGCAATTTTAATTTTAATAGTTTCTTTTTTGTTTCAGGCAAATTCCGTAAAGAAAATATTGGTAAAAGTCGTCTTGAAGGTCCATGACAGAGCACTAAGGAAAGAGATGAACTCGTTTGCGTTGCAACTCTTACACTATGACCTCAAAATTACGGCCGGAGGATTCTTTATAATAGATTTTACATTAATCTATACTGTATGTCTTGTTGGGTATTGTAGTTTAACGAATTATTGAACTATTTTTTCTTGCAGATGATCGGAGCCATCACTACATACCTAGTCATACTTATTCAATTTGATATTGCGCTGTCACGTAATTAGGAAGTAGTTGTTAGCCGCTTATGATTGACCCAAAGGTTATTTTATGCAATATCATGTCTTTTATGTAACTTGCTTTAGAATAAAATACTCGTTCTTGCAGTGATTCAAACTGAATAGTAGCATCTTCCTTTTTTATTAATTTTTCAGCCAAGCTTAAAACATAAATATGTTAATAAATCGTAGGTGATATGCAAATTTCACAAAACAGTTTTACTATTGTATACTGCACATGAAGAATTCAAACTTGTATAATGAAATAAAGAGACAAAACGGATCATAAAGAAATAATGTATTTGGGTAAAGACATACGGAGAGTTTACCTATAGATTTCACCAGATTATGGTGGAGGTTGTGACGCATTGTGGACTTGATGATCTAACGTGCTCACACCAGTGACTACGGCAACTTGCACTCTCGAACCACCCTAACTTGGTTTGTATTCCATTTTAAACTAGCCTTTAGTCAGACATCTTTTCTTAAACCTTTCGTATTGGTTTCTCTTGGCCGACGCGGCGTGCAGTTCTTTACGAGATTTCTAAAACAATTCAATGCTGAAGGGGTCAACCAGTCTTTATACAACGAATGAGTAGTATAGGGATACCTTGATTGTGGTATCAAATTAATTAGGCCAATTAAAATCGCGAATTAAATTCAATTAAATCCGCGGTTTGACCTAATTAATTTCGCGGTTTGCTCTAATTAATTTTCATATGTGCTACTGATTAATCACATATGAAGTTTGATATTTAATTTTCATATGTGCTACTAATTAAATTACGCGGCGACCATATTTTTTAATTTGTTTCCGGAAGTACGCGGCGGCCATTTTCAATTTTAGCGCGAATATTTGAATTTGAAATTTTTCAAATTTTTTCCTAAGTTCAATTTTTTGAATTTAAACTTCCCGGGTGTCGGCCATCTTTGTTTTCGTGCGAATATTTGAATTTGAAATTTTCAAATTTTTTTCGAAGTTCAATTTTTTGAATTTAAACTTCCCGGGGGTCGACCGTCTTTTTTTTCTGCGTGCGCACTTCTCGCGGCTGCCCTTTTAATTTGAAATATTTCAGATTTTTTTGAAGTTCAATTTTTTGAATTTAAAATTCTCGGGTGTAGTCCATCTTGGTTTTCTGCGCGCGTACTTCTCTCGCTCGCATTTATTTAATTTAAAAAAGTTTTCTGCGACGTTCCTAGGCCGGATTCAAACCAGCAACCACAGTATTACAAGTCTAAGGGTTAAGCACCTGAGCTACCCCGACAGCGTACCTGAATACGGTTAAAACTTCAACAGTTGCGTACCGTTTCGGCGCCATGTTTAAGTAATGAATTTCAAATTTACATCGCTGTTTATGAACATAGATATTTTTTAAATCATTCTCAGTTTTACTAGAGCAAATACATTTTGTTCCTCGAAGAAATTTCAAAAAGAGGCCAGTTTAAAACCGTTTAATAGATGTGGCTATCAGAAACCCATTTCACTGCTTTGACATACTGCCAGACTGTAAAACAAACTATTTTTTTTAAATATAAATTATAAGAACGGAACTGTGTAGCCTATTGTGTTTAAATGCTGTTACAATTTTTTTAAAACTGATTTTGAAGGTAGATTTCATGGAAATCATTCTTTTATTTTATAATGTGAGTGAGGCGCATGAATGGATTATCGATATTGCTATTGTTTCTACCTACTATATAGCTGGAAATTTCCGCTCGACCGTCGAAATTTGAAAGCTATTATTTTTATAATTTGCCCCAACAGAACGTATGCTATCTCACACAATCTTCATTGGTTTCTATAACTTTCTCTTTTTCACTCGTAGTACCGTGATACTGATTAAATTACGCATTAGCTTCTGATTAAATTAGGCGGCGGTCATTTTAAATTTTCGCGCTACAGCAGTTCATTTATTTTTATATTATTAACTATTATACGAAATAAGAACAATATATTTGTTTATTACAAAGTGTTTGTGTTTTTTATTTCTACTCTGCTTCTGTTTTTTCACGAATCTGCAATAATTACAAAATCTAAAGCTAAAATATTAGTATTTGAAGTTATTTTACAGTTACAAAGTGTAAAATTTCAAAAAAAATCAATCTACGATTTCATAATGGTGTGATATAATTTAAAAAATTGTGATTTCTTTTAATTTTGAGCAATACAATTTATAAAAAAGTGTAAAACATTTGCAAAATTATGCTTAGAAACTCTAAAACTGATTTTACATCATTTTCGTTTTACAAAACGATTTATAAAACGAATTGTGATAATTTTTTAAGTGAAATAATGTGGGATGACGTATTTTTATCGCTTATTGAATAAAAATGACGTTTTTTGTATAATTTCAAGTGACATGATGTCAGTTTTTGTAAAATTTTTAGTGAAATGATGGTGTCAGAACATTTCTTTTCAATGAAATTGTGTTTTTATTCAAATTTATGTTAATTTGTGGTCAGTATACATATATTTTGTATAATTTCAAGTGATATGATGTCATTTTTTCTAAAATTTTATGTGAAATGATGGGGTCAGAACATTTCTTCAACGAAATTACTGGTTTTTATTCAAATTTATGTTAATTTGTGGTCAACATACATATATTTTGTATAATTTCAAGTGACATAATGTCGATTTTTGTAAAAATTTATGTGAGATGATGTGTAATTGGGTGATTTTTATAAAATTTCCATCGTGTGTTGAATTAAAATGTAATTTTTTTGTATATTTTATGTGACATGATGTCGATTTTTGCAAAAATGTATGTGAGATAATGTGTAATTCGTGATTTTTGTTCAATTTTGAGTTAATTTTCGTAATAAAAATGAACAATGAGCCTACGTAACTGAAATTTTGTTTATTGAAATGCTTGTGGGAGAAGATTTTTCAATGAAATAGCGTTCTTTGGTGGTGTCACAACATTTTTTTCAACGAAATTGCTTGTTTTTATTCAAAATTATGTTAATTTGTGGTCAAAATACATATATTTCCATCAAAAGTACAAGAATTTTTGTAATAAAAATTCTAAATTGTAGCATTATATGGATCAATCTGTAATAATTGCGTGGTTTTGGTTCAATTTTGAGTTAATTTGTCGTCATCACATGCATATTTAGTCAATTGTACAAGAATTTTTGTAATAAGAATGCACAAAGAGCCCACGTAACTGAAGCTTTGTTTATCGAAATGTTGGTGGTAGAAGATTTTTCAACGAAATTGCCTGTTTTTATTCAAATTTTTGTTAATTTTGAGTCAACATACATATATTTCCATTAAAAGTACAAGAACTTCGTAATAAAAATGAACAACGAGCCTACTTAGCTGAAATATTGCTTCTCGAAATGATTGTAGCAAAATATTTTTCAATGAAATTGCTGTTTTTTATTCAAATCTTACTAAAATTGCAACAAGTTAGAGAAAAAGTGTAAAACATTTGCAAAATTATGCTTGGAAATAACTCTACAACTGTTTTTACATCATTTTCGTTATTATAAAAGCGCTTTGCAAAACGAATTGTGATAATTTTTTAAGTGAAATGATGTGGGATGGCGTATTTTTTATCGCTTATTGAATAAAAATGTCGTTTTTTGTATAATTTCAAGTGACATGCTGTCAGTTTTGTAAAATTTTAATGAAATGATGGTGTCAGAACATTTTGTTCAACGAAATTGCTTGTTTTTATTCAAAATTATGTTAATTTGTGGTCAACATACATATATTTCCATCAAAAGTATAAGAACTTCGTAATAAAAATGAACAACGAGCCTACGTAACTGAAATTTTGTTTATCGAAATGATGGTGACAGAACATTTTTTTCAACAAAATTGCGATTTTTTTCAATGAGAGTTGAATAAAAATACTGTTTTTGTAGAGAATTTGAAACTGAGCTAGCATGAGTTCTCAAAAAATTTGAAAAAGTGTACGTTTGGATATACTGTTGGGCCATAATTATCTATAACAGCAATGAGATAACATGAACAAGCAAATACAACGCTTGAGTAAGAAAGAGATAGCCATACAAAAAATTATATTAGTAGGCATGTTTAGTTGACAAATGTCATAATTAAAATTAAGAGTCAAGCCTTCTCGAATATTTGCTACTATTTCTATCTCTTTCTTACTCAGGCAATACGTGTTATCTTCTTGTTCATGGTATCTTATTGCTGGTATATATAATTGTGGCCGAGAACTGCAGCGTGGCTAAAGTTCGTAGCGGATGACCAATAGAAAGCCAGCCCCGGGAAGTAATTATGCCTGCGTTTTCAGTGCAGCCTCTGACGGACAAAGCACTGTTAGTCACAAACACATTCCTCGACCTGTTTTAAAAAGGAATCTTTGAAAAAAATCTGAAAAATTGCAAATTCAAATATTAGCGCGAAAATTGAAAATGACCGCCGCGTAATTTAATCAGAAGCTAATGCGTAATTTAATCAGTATCACGGTACTACGAGTGAAAAAGAGAAAGTTATAGAAATCAATGAAAATTGTGTGAGATAGCATACGTTCTGTTGGGGCAAATTATAGAAATAATAGCTTTCAAATTTCGAAGGTCGAGCGGATATTTCCAGCTATATAGTAGGTAGGGACAATAGCAATATCGATAATCCATTCATGCGCCTTACTCAAATTATAAAATAAAAGAGTGATTTCCATGAAATCCACTTACACAACCAGTTTTAAAAAAATTGTAACAGCCGTTAAACACAATAGGCTACACAGTTCAGTTCTTATAATTTATATTTTTGAAAAATAGTTTGTTTTACAGTCTGGCAGTATGTCAAAGCAGTGAAATGGGTTTCCGATAGCCACATCTATTAAACGGTTTTAAATTGGCCTCTTTTTGAAATTTCTTCGAGGAACAAAATGTATTTGCTCTAGTAAAACTTAAAAAATATCTATGTTCATAAACAGCGATGTAAATTTGAAATTCATTAGTTAAACAGGGCGCCGAAACGGTACGAAACTGTTGAAGTTTTAACCGCATTCAGGTACGCTGTCGGGGTAGCTCAGGTGCTTAACCTTTAGACTCGTAATACTGTGGTTGCTGGTTCGAATCCGGCTTAGGGCCGTCGCAGAAAGCTTTTTTAAATTAAATAAATGCGAGCGAGAGAAGTGCGCGCGCAGAAAACCAAGATGGACGACACCCGGGAATTTTAAATTCAAAAAATTGAACTTCGAAAAAAATCTGAAAATTTCAAATTCTAATATTCGCACGAAAACAATTGCAATTTCTTCATGATGATATAAAAATTACTGCAGGGGGATTTATGACCATAGACTACACTCTACTATTCATAGTAAGCTCGCAATATTGTAAAATTATTATTTTCGATTTCATATTGATGCTTTTTAGATGTTCGCTGCTATGTCTACTTATTTGATAATACTCATGCAATTCGACACCACTTTTATTTGTTTCGTAAGAAAAACTGGTGTATTAGCAAGACGCTGATTGACTAATACTGTTATGATATTATCTTGAAATGATTGTAATGTATTAAACAGAACATGGATATTGTTTTACTTCAATCTTAAGCTATATTGTGTTTTTAATTAACAATTCGTAAATTTTATACAATATAGTCTTATTATTATGTAGCGGGTATACTATTCCATGTCTTCATGTGTGTTACAAAGAAGAATCACAAATATAATTTCATAGAGTTAATACAAATACATGTTAAATACAAAACGGATTTATGGCTCCGCACAGCGCAAAAAAGTGGGACGAAAGGTTGGCTTGTAGTATGGAAGAACGTCTGGCTAGCTATAATCGAAGTAGAAGTGTATCTTCTGTACCAGAACAATTCCCTCGACGACGGGAAGAGTGCTCAGCGTTGAAATATTACTTATATTTTGCCTCATTTTTGAAGTGCTTATCTTAGTCCAAGAATTCGCGTAACTGTACTTCGATTCATAAATAAATTAAGCATCATGAAGTTTGAGAATCAATATATTAAGGTAACACATCAAATACATTTTTCGTCGATCATAGCTAAAATCCGGAGCCGCAACAGGCAAACCTAAAAATGTTGATTGCTCCTGATGCCATGCGATACGAAAACCCATGTAAGTTTTACTGCAAACCTTTAGGTGTGAATCGGCCCAAGGATTGCTGGCGAATGAATATACAATACATAACAGCAATGGGCAAAAATAACCAATAATAAAAATTAAAATTCTCAAATGTGTTCGCATGTACTAAAGTTCAAGAGGAAAAAACAATGCTGATAACGTGTTTACTTAAGGCGTTAGGAAGCTCCTAATAAGGATGCACTCAATACTAAGGTCTACCTAAAGAGCTAAATTCTTAAATATTTTACAGCGTGCATCATTTAGTTTATTAAATAGTATTATTGACTCACAACATATATTGCAAAATAATAGAATATGCTACTTAACTCGAAATACAGCAATTTAGGTAGCAGTAATTAACGTAGAATTCAAATGAAGCATTCTTCAGCTGAGTGCGAAACTTGCGATCTGGGCACGTAACGGGTAAATTAGATTGATCTACGAATTATATAATGAGAAGATCTTCAGGGCTGCGTTAACCATAGCATCGCTCTTCATACGGGGTGATGTTAGAAGGACGGCAAGCTTGCTTCAAATATCCAAACGGGGTTGAAATAAAATTCCACTGCACAACAACCAGACGTGAAACGAAATTTTAGGCATATAGGCTCTGTCTTAGTAATGGTTGCAAATGACGTAAAATGTCAAATGCAGGTGATAAGGTTCCCAAAATGCCGCTACACGTATATCATACTCAGCCGGACGGCAGCCTTTTGCTGGAGATTTATGCTGACTGCTGACTCGATGGTGCGAATTTTAAATCGAACTAACAGCACACCTAAGTGTGTTTTATTTTTAATTCCATCACAATTGCTGCCCTATCGGCTCTGACAGTTAATCCATCTCTTTCGTAAAACTTCGCAACTGAAGTGGGAATCTCAGCACGGCTCTGGGCGTTTTCAAAATTGAAGATGTTAGCAAGTACATTTGTAACTCAAAATGGCTGAGAGGGTTTTGCGAAGTCTATATAGATGTTTCTTCGTCATCCTTTGATAATTCAACTACTGACTTCCATTTCCATATCTTTTGCTACATCAGTGCAGAATGAAACTGTTCTACAGACAGATCTTAAACTTCGGAGTTTGAGATATTAAACAATTTGTCTTCTTCCCCAGATGCTAAATTAACGAGCACTCCTCGATAGCTGAATGAAAAAATCGGCTCCGTCCTCGCCTAAGTTTGAGAGATTATTAACTAGCGAGATTTAATTTTTAATTAGTATTTAATGTATCCTGTTTATTGTATTCGTTGACATATAAAGCGTTGATATACAAAAAGTGTGTCTTTAAATATATTCCATGTGAAGAGCGAGAAAAAATTTAGCTTTAGTGGTGCTAGATGAAAATCGGAATATCATATTGATAGGCTGCGTTTTGGAGCTGAAAATACATGTTAGACAAAGGTTGTAATTTCCAACGTTGACACGGTGAGGCTTTTCTAAAATCTTACATTCATGTAACAATAACGCTCACACCACTTACATTTTGTTTGACAATTCCTGGTTAACTCAAGGTCATCTCCTAAGCTAACTTGCAGGGAACGAATTTCTTACCCTTTCTCTTTTGTGCATAATATGTAATTGCTTAATGTGGTTTAATAAGATAGTCAATGCTTGAACTGATTTAACAAATACGTATACAAACAACGCACAAATTGGTCAACAAGAAATTGAAGGCATTAAGTTAGGGTATTAGGATAGAACTTCCAGTTAGAACAGCTCAGCAACGGAGGCAGTAGGTTACTTCAATTCTGCCAAGAGAGAAACTTAGTAGATATTAATACATTTTGTATGTCACTTAACACAAGATTTTATAGTCGAAAGTTTCATTCAGATAGCTTTTCTACTGCTCAATAATCGTTACAAATACATTATTAAAAGTGCGAAGACATTTTGAAAAGCAGACTTGACGGCTTAACATAACGAAACTGACACCAAAGTAAAGGCGTTAACACCTTGCGCAATCGCTGAAAAGATTTATGAGTATACGTGGACAATTAGAGCTATAATGTGTAATAAAGTAGTTGGTCAATATCAGATCCTGCTTGAATTGTTGACATTTATTGAATAATAAGTCTAACTGATTTATTTATAGATATTAAGGATACAAGTTTGATTATGAGCATCTTAAAAAAATGAGTTCGCCAAAACGAGCTCGACAGCTAGTCTAATCTCAACAAAACAGATAAGGTTGCTACGAAGCGAAATAGTTCATAAATTAAATGGGCACACAAACACCACGCCTCCAAAAAAGCACACAGTTAATTTTAACTTCTTAACAAGGCATCCCAGCAGCACGAGGCTGCTGGGGGCTTAAATTCGAAGCACTTCTTAACCCTCTTAAGGCGGAAGCGGGAATGGCTCTATAATACGGAAGAATCCAACGGCTGTAGCCGCGTCTTAAAATGTATCTCTCTTTTGCAACGACACGCAACATCTTCCGTCGCCTATTTCAAAGAATTATAGCATAAAATGCAACGTAATGACAAAATATTTCGGGGAAGCACCGAACGTTTTACTGCAACTTTTTAACGCACGGAAGTAATAAAAGATAAACCGACTTACGCAGTGTGAGCTGTAAATGCCCACGCAAGGCGTGCTTACCAAAGGAAAATAAAAGCTGAGTACCCTTATTGACAAATTTCTTAACAACCTACGTAGATCGTAGATTGATTAATGTAGCCTAAAAATCTGCATTGCGCATACTACGCTCAACAGAAGTCGCTACGGTTTAGACTATTACGAAATTCAGCTCTAATTTAGAAATGCAAACTGCAGAAGCTTCGAAACCTGATTAAATTGTCAAACTGAATCTGAATAAGATGGAAATTGGCAAAAATACAGCAAATTATACTCACAAATCCTCGATTAGAATTTCGAAAACTGACCAGCAGGCGGAGCTGGGCAGTAATTAATTACTTTGCAATTAAAATACTAACTAAATTCCTTTCTGTTTGTTTGCCTTGGAATTGAATTACTTTTCCAAATGCGGTAGATGTAATTGGAAGTTTCCATTTTTGTGAAAAAGTGCTTCACAATTACTTTTTGAAGGTAATTAATTACTACATTCATTTACTCAATAATTTTTGTGCAATGAAATTACTCTATTTAAATTGCATTACAAGTATTTGAATTACCTGTGGTCATTGAAATTGCTCGAGATATTTGAATTACTTTATTTTAATCTAATTACTGAATTACTAACCTCAATTGGGTGCTAAATCTCCAGAACGCAAAAAATACGATAAGGTCTTATTAAATTACATATTAAGCAAATCGGAATAGGATATTCCAGTACCAATATATGCCTAATTTATGATTTATTCTGACGAGTCGAATAACAGTAACTTTCCTACAACATTAGCACATTGTACGACGCTTGCACGAGCAAAGAGTGCATTGGTGCGTTTATATAGATGTGATGTGTAGGTTGCAATAGTAGAGATAATATTTATCGTGTAAGACTCTAAAACTAAATTTGCGGTAAGTACATTACAGATTATAATACCTACGGTAAAAATATAACTTAAAATACCTTCATTAGACGATATTGGTTCATAATAATTATTTATTCATTTTAATTTGCTTTTTTTAAACGATGTACTAGCATAGTGTAACCACGCATTAAGCCCAGAAAATTATGTTTTTCAGTGAGAAATTGAACTAAATGCCAAAATCCGATAACAACGTTTAAACAGCGTAAAACACACAAATAAAATGCAGGATGAAATATGGTACTAATACAATCTAAAAACGCCGTATAAGTTTGCCACATTCTTGTATTGACCATTTTGTAAATTATCCATTCTTTGTTGCTTTCTTGCCTTGTAATGCTCATATGCTGCTTTGTATACCGGCAACTAATGTATAATTTTGCGGCTATGGAAAATTGTTTACGGTTTGCTGCACCATGTTCTCTCTCTCTCTCTTTAGGTGCCGTCTCATAGTCTGAGGTTGGCGATCATCATGGCATATCTCCATCTGTCACGTGCTGTATGAATTAAATCTTCTCTGTTGAGTCCTAGCCAATTTCTTATGTTGCTCATCCAGGATGTGCTCCTCCTACCTCTAGCTCTCTTCCCTTGAATTTTCCCTTCGATTATATATTGTAGAAGTGTGTATTTATCGTGGCGCATTATGTGTCCAAAATATGTTAACTTGCGTCTTTTAACAAGGTTCTCCAATTCTTTTTCTTTTCCGAGTCGACGTAGTACCTCTTCATTAGTTGTTCGATCTGTCCAGGGAATTCGGAGCATTCTTCTATATGACCACATCTCGAACGCGTTGATTCGATTTAACATCTCCTTCTTAATGGTCCAAGCCTCACATCCATACAGAAGTACTGTCCAAACGTAACACTTCAGTACTTTTACTCTTATCCCTAGATCTAGCTGTCGAGTGCATAGAATCTTTCTATACTTCATGAAAGCTGATCTGGCTATTTCTATTCTGCGATTTATTTCCGCATTACAATCTATGTTTTTATTGATTAGCCGTCCAAGGTATATATATTTATCCACTTGTTCTACTCTCAAGTTATTGCATGTGATGTTTGTAATAACATTATCTCTACTAATTACCATAGTTTTAGTTTTGTGCACATTGATTTTCAGACCCATACTTTCACTTTCTTCGGCCACTTTGTCCACTAGTATTTGGAGATCTTCTTGGCTTCCTGCAATTAAAGCTGTGTCGTCAGCGTATCTTATGTTATTTAGAAGTAACCCATTTATTTTGACGCCTTCTGTTCTATCTTCCAGAGCATTTTTGACAATTGTTTCTGAGTACAAGTTAAATAAGATTGGTGACAAGATGCACCCCTGTCGTACTCCTCTTTCAATTCTTACCAAGTTGGTTAGTTGGTTATTGACTTTGATTTTCGTTGTTTCATTCCAATATAGGTTTTTTATTATACGTATATCCTTTCCATCAATACCTATTTGTTGTAGTACGTCTAACAGGGTCATGTGCTGGACTGTATCGAATGCTCTTTCAAAGTCGATATAACATATATATAAATCCTGTCGCATATCCATGCATTTTTCTGCCAGGGTTGTTAAACTAAACAGTGCCTCTCTTGTGCCCAGGCCAGCTCTAAAGCCAAATTGTGTATTGCACCATGTTAGTTTCGATTATTATTGAAAATCTGGAATAGTGTCTTATAAAAATCGTGACTTTCTTGAAATTCAGCTCACCTCATCTAACATTACTTCTTTACGTTATACAGTTAGCTGCGTTGATGGACGAAACATACAAAACCCCCATGCTAATTTGGGGGATAGAAATATTGGCTTCTTAGTAATTTTACACAAAATTCCATTTTGGGGATAGTGAATAGTGACCCAATTTATGCAGTTTCAGATATTTTATTGCCCTTTTGATAATTAATAGGTATTATTAAAGATGTTGATAAGATTTTGAAATTTGAAGTAAACATATGAAAACAACCTGAGCAATTTATTTGTCGAGCATTGACAGTAATTTTATCAAATACGCATTTTTCCCGTTTCTTATACGGTGTGTTCAAGAATAAATTACATAAGGGTTGGCCATCGAATATAAAAGTAATGTCAACACCAAGCTTTAGAATTCATCAACTGTCAGCCCTGTTGTTGTTATTGTAAGTTTATATTATACGTTGATATCATGATTGAAAATTCTAAAGTGTCAACCTTGCGATTTTAAAGACCTGAGACCAATCAGTATTTTATCAGTTATTTCAAAGATTATGGAAAAAATCATTGCCTCTCAACTGTCTAAACACATTGACGAATATAATATTCTCCCCGTGTGTCAATCTGGGTTCAGGTCTGATCACAGTTGTGCAACTGCTTTGATTAACGTGGTGGATGACATTGTGACGGCAATCGACCAGGGCAAACTTACTGTATTAATATTGTTAGATTTCAGTAAGGCATTTGATACGATCGATCATGCTGTTTTGGAATCCATTTTTCATTTTATTGGACTTGATTTATCGGCTGTAAGTGTATTTCGATCGTATTTGAGGGAACGCACACAGAGAGTATTGATTGATGATCAATTATCTGATGCACTTAACATAAATTCGGGGGTTCCACAGGGCTCTATACTGGGGCCACTGCTTTTTACTATATACACGTGCTATTTAATATAAAGTTCGCTTAAATACTGTCGGGTGATACTCAAATATATTTATCGTTTCCTTCAGAATGTTTGCCAACTGCGGTGTATCAAATCAATGAAGATATACAGTCCCTTGTTCAAAAATGTCATGAACATAATTTATCTATTAATCCCAGCAAAACTAATGTAGTTCTTTTTGGTAGGCGAAAAGATCGGTGTTCTGCTCTTAATGATATAAAACTTTATATAAATACTACTCTCCTCCCTTTGAAAGACGAGGCTAAAAATCTCGGAGTTGTGGTTGACTACACTTTAAAATTTAAAACTCACATTAAGAAAGTCATTGGCAAAGCTTATGCTAGTCTTAAAATGATTTATTCAAATAGATACATACTGAACAAAAAACTTAAAATAATGCTGTGTGATTCGTTGGTACTTTCACAATTTAACTACGGTGATACGTTATATATGCATTATATTGATTCCGTTGATCGTCGTAAAATACAAGTTGTCCAAAATAGCTGTTTAAGATTAATATATGGTATTTCAAAGTACCAACATATCACACATACGTTAAAAGAAGCTAGTTGGTTGTCGATGCAGCAGCGAAGAGACTTTCATGCTGCAGTATTATACTATAAAATTTATTTAGTTAAGAAGCCCACATATCTGTGTCGTAAAATCACCTACCGCACTGACATACATAATCTTAACTTACGTTTCAGAGGTGTATTAACTACGCCTTTACCACTCTACAGCCATCTTTCAGCTAAGTTTTTCATACTACATTTGCATGTTCTTTAATAGGTTGCCGGTGGAATTTCTTAGATTGTCGTTGCCTAAATTCAAATTCTTATATAAAAGAAGGCTGTTGGAACAAGGTACCTAAAATTTTATTTATATTTTCTATAATACTTGTATTGTCTGCAAGCTGATGTTATTAAGTTTATTTGGTATTCCATTTTACTGCATGCGTTGTAAATATACTACGATTATATATTTTTTTTGCCATGTTTTACTCATACTTAACGTATTTTTGTGTATATTTAATTTTATTATATTGTTGGTTAGAACTACGGAATTTCTTTAATTTTATTTTGTCTATTATAATTGTATTGTCTGGGAGCTGATAGTATGTAAGTTTATTTTGAGCGCAATTTTATTGCTTTGCATTATGTATTACACATACACTGTAGCTACGCTTTGTCTAATTAATATTAACGGTTTTGTAATTAGTTTATCTTATTCTATCTATTCTAAAGAGTAGTATCTTTGCAAGTACTCGTTTCAATTTCATACGGGGAAGTGGTAGAACAGTATCTTCTAAAGATACTGAACTTTCCCCTTTTTGTTCCGCTTATATTTATTCGTAATCTATGTTATTAAGTTTATATTAATTTTATACAGTGGAACAAATAAAATTATTATTATTATTATAAAGATTGCTTTCTCTATTGCCAACCCCTAAGTAATTTCTGTTTGAACACATGGTATAAAGGTCTCTTAAATGTAAAAATGTCTTGAGCTTGAGCTTGAGTCTTTTGTTTTGGTATCTGATGTACGAATTCTTATTTCAATAAGCCGTTTTTAACTAGGTTTATCATTCACCTGGTAACTTTCAACAGTCGCTGATCAACACCAATTTGACATTTTGTTTTAAAATTTCAAAAGTTACCTAACACATTTTTATGGCTATTGGTATTACTAGGGAGGAACATGTATGATTCCCTTCAGCAGATGTAGTTTAATTTTCCAGCGTTGGCGAGAACAGTAGGTAATCAATTGTAATCATGCAAAGGAGGAAATTACATTTTAGTCCAGAGTTATACATATGGCACTTTTACATTTTGTGATGAGATTATCTTTTGTATTCGGCTGCATCCAAAAATATTTAAATATAAAAATCAGGAGCCTAGTTGATTTATTATTAATCACAGTGCCTCCCGTCTCTAATGGCAACGGGAGCCAATGTATTATATTCCCTCCAACTGCCTTTGGAAACCGAGCAGGGAACCAAACATATATTTTCCGAAAACTTCTAACAGGTGTGAGAAAATGTCATTTTCGTATAAAGGGGTAAAAAAAGTATTTTTGAACTGAGCCAACTAAAAATGCTCAAGTTGTTCCAGTTGGATCACCATGTAGTGTTCTTTACAAAATCTAAATAGAATTTTGCAGTCAAACACTTAAGAAATCCAATGCTGCACCTTGTATACTTACGTAAGTTACATATTTTCTTCATTTAGCCTAATGTTAGGCGTATTTAATTCTAAATTGTTCTACAAGCTAGGAAAAGTGAGAGTTTTTCAACATTTAATTTACGAGGGAACGAAGCAAAGCGAGTGGATTAATTTTACACCAACATGGAAAAATCACTTTTATAACATATTCAGCGTACTATTAGAAATCTTTTGCGAGCTAGGGCTTCGCATTCGAATATTATGTGGAAGGCAGTCTCCTCTTCCTCTCTACATAATTTGCATATGGGGTCTTCATTATATAGCCCTATGTTATGAAGATGTTTTCTGAAGTGCCAGTGTCCCGTTAAGAGTCCTGTCACTGTTCTGATTTGAGTCTTGCTAAGCTGCAAGATTGCCTTTGTCAGCTTGTGGGGATGGTTACCCATCATAGCTT
Organism: Agriotes lineatus; assembly: GCA_940337035.1. Taxonomy (NCBI): domain Eukaryota; kingdom Metazoa; phylum Arthropoda; class Insecta; order Coleoptera; family Elateridae; genus Agriotes; species Agriotes lineatus. The sequence continues at coordinate 82,390,146 of OW679203.1, forward strand.
TGCTTTGTCTTTGTCTTGGTGAGAGTCTCCAGTGGTCTGAGTGTTTTGTAGATATCCATTTTTTTACTGCTCCTCTCACAGTTTTCTTTGTTGTGCCAACCACAGGTTCAGGCCCTATGTATGGTGTTTCACGTCCCTGCTTTGCAAGTTTATCTGCATTTTCATTTCCTTCTATGCCTCTGTGGCCCGGTACCCATACAAGTTTTACCTTGTTGACGTTTGCCAGTGTTAGGAGGCTGCAAAGGCAATTCCAGACAAGCTTTGACTTAATCTGGAACGAATTCAGTGATTTCAAAGTTGCCTGGTTCTCAGAGATGATAATAATGGTTTTGTTTTTGTAACCCCTTCCTATGTTCTGTTCTATTACTGCTAAAATTTCATATGTTTTTGCTTGGAATGTCGTGGTAGTTTGACGCAGAAATATAGAGTTACTGTATCTTGGTTTGCTACCATATATGCCAGCTCCGGTTCCGTTATTTCTACGTGAGCCGTCCGTGTACCATACTATGTTGTTCTGCAGTTCTGGTGGTTCCCCTTGCTGCCATTCTTCACGGTTTATCCGTATTTCGAAAGATTTTGAAAGGAGTGTTTTGTTAACATGTGGTCCGTTTCCATGTCTAACATTAGGTCGGATACTACGGTTATTATTTTGGAGTGTCTCCAAATATTTTGTGTGCTTTTCCAATTGCTCGTACAGCTTAAGCGATGCGTTCCCATACGTGCCCCGCTTTTGATTATTAGATCTAAGAGAGGAAGTTGCAAGAGACCTTCTAGTGCTGCTGTTGGAGTGCTCCGTGATGCTCCAGTTATGCAGAGACAAACCAGTCTTTGGAAACTAAAGATCTGGTTTATTGTTTGTCTTTCATTTGTTTTTGGTCACCATACTAGTGAACCATAAGTTATTATTGGTCTTATCACTGTTGTGTATAGCCAATAGATACTTTTTGGTTTAAGTTCCCATTTGTTTCTAAAGGCTCTTGTCATCATTAAGGATGTTTTAACCTTATTGGTAGTTTTCTGCAGATGTTGGTTCCAGGTCAATTTGGTATCTAGGATTACACCCAGGTATTTGACCTCTCCCTTAATATGTAGTTTTTCCAAAGAGTTTCGTAGAATTTATGCCTCCGTTGTTTCTCTTCCTGGTGAATGGTATAAGGTTGGTTTTTGCAGGATTTACAGTAAGTTTTATTTGTTGTACAATGCCTCGAATTTATTCAGAACTTTTTGCAATATTTCTGAGATTATATTGCCGTACTTACCTTCTATGAGAAAACTATATCATTTGCTAACCCAGGGCTTGGGTTCAGATTTTACGAGGTTTTGGAAGTGCGAAGTTGCAGTATTAAGTTTGTTATTGTACGAAATGGTCTGCACAAATACAAAGTTATGAGCATTATAGTGGTGAGAAAGCTAGCACCAGAATGGCAAAGTAACTAAAGGGTATAGCAATGCAGTACGAAGATTAGAAACGTTGTTAGACGCAACCGACAAGAAATGCTGCAAAAGAGCAACCTACTAATAGCAAAGAAATAGAACGAAGCACATTATTAAGTGTATAATAAACTACAGAACATAACAGTGCGGTTAAAAACACAGTGAAACTGCAGAGTAAGGTGTAGTGCATCATAACCTAAGAAAAACATTTATTTAGTCTGTAAGAATTAAAGATGTTATCAAAAACTTATTCTATAAGTTAATTTTAAGTATATATATATATCTTCAGCACTACAGGCCTAGAGGCCCTTGGCTTTTTCGACTATTGTTTTCCATATCTTCCTTTCCAATGCTAAGGTTCCCCAGTTGGCAACATCTAGTTTCCTCAGGTCTTGCTCTACTTCTTTTTTCCAGCTTAATCTCTGTCTACCTCTTTTATTCCTTCCTTCTGGCTCTGTTTTATAAATTTCTTTGACAATTCTTTCATTTTGCAATCTAGTTAAATGTCCTAGCCATCTTATTCTATTTTGTTTGATTATTTTTGTTATTGTAGTGTCTTTAAATAGTTCTTCCAATTCTTTGTTGTTTCGTCTTCTCCAGTTGCCGTCTTCATTTACACCTCCGTATATTAGTCTTAATATCCTTCTTTCCCATGCTTCTATTTTACGTTCCTCTTGCTTCGTCATGACCCAACACTCACTCGCATATAACACTACCGGTCTTATAATTGTTTTATATAGTTTGATTTTGGTTATTCTTGATAGCACTTTTGACGATAACAGATGTTTTAAAGCACCCACGCACTTAGAGCCCGATGCCAGTCTGCGTTTTATTTCACTGTCCATTTTCCCGTTTGTGGTTATTTCTATCCCTAGGTATATCACACTTGTAACTTGCTTTATTTTGATGCTTTTATCCATATACTTTATTTCTAAATTTTCACGTTCGTTTGTATCTCCCATTATTATAAATTGTGATTTCTCATCGTTAATTCGTAATCCTACTTCTTCTGCATTTTGTAATAATCTGGATGCTATATCTTGTAACGCATGTTTTGTTCTTGTTAGTATTAAAACATCGTCTGCAAAAGCTAAGCATTGATGGGGTCCTCTGAGAATGTTGCCGTTAGTTTTTATACTACTTTTTCTGATTATTCTTTCTAAAACTAGATTAAACAATGTACTTGACATAGATCTCCTTGTTTCAATCCATTACTGGTTTGGAATGCCTCTGTTTCATTGCTGCCCACTCTTACTTTGCTGAATGTTCCTTTTAACGTCATCTTAATTAATCTTTGGAGCTTACTAGGACACATAAACTGTTTTAGAGTTTTTATTACTTCAGGTCTTCTTATTTTATCATATGCATGTCTGAAATCAATGAACGATGCATATATTTTAATATTCTTTTTCCAACATTTCTCTTGTATTTGTTTGATGGTGAAGAGGTGATCCACTGTTGATCGATTTGCCCTAAAACCAGATTGATACTCCCCTAGCATAGGATTAGTTACTATTTTCAGTTTCATGTCTATTAATTTGGCAAGCACTTTGTAAGCTACGTTTTGTAGACTTATTGGCCTATAGTTTACACACTTGGTTGGTTGTCCTTTCTTGTATATCGGTAATATTATTGATTCTTTCCACTCTTCTGGTAGTTCCTCTATTTCCCAAATTTTCCTAATTAGTTTATATAATTTTTCTATTAAAGCGTATCCCCCATATTTCAAGTATTCATTGTAAATTTGGTCACCTCCGGCTGCTTTATCATTTTTCAATTGTGCAATCACTTTTTCTGTTTCTTCTAGCGTGGGTATTTCTACATCTCCATTCTCTTCTGATTCTCCTTCTTCTGTATTCCATTGCGTGTCGTCTTTGAACATTTCTTCATAATGTTCTACCCATAGTTTTTTTATTTCATGCTCGCTTCCTATTTGTTTCCCTTCTTTTTCCATGAGTACTTGCTTAGTTTGTTTCTTTTTTGTTTGTTTAATTTTCGCATAGAACCATCTTAGTTGGTTTTTTTGGAAGTCTTCTTCTATTTCACTAATTAATTTATTTTGTTCCTGTCTTTTTTTGTTTCTTAATATGGTTTTAGCTATTTTTCTCGTTTCCCGGTATTTGGCTTGTGTTTCTACATTATCTTGTGTTAGATAGTCAAGTTTAGCTTTCCTTCTTTCTTCTATGACTCTCTTGCATTCATCATCAAACCATCCATTCCTTTTTCCTTCCTTATATCCTAGCTTTTCTTCTGCCTTTCCTCTAATTAATTTGCTCAAGTACTTCCATTCTTCGTTAATATCTTCTCTGTCCTCATATGTTTCTAATTCAGATTCGATAGATTTGGCATACTCTGTTTTTACTTCTTGGTCTTTTAAGGAGCCTATATTTAGCCTTTTTCTTCGTTTATAATTTTTCCTCACTTTTGTTATTTCTTCGTTTAAAGAGATCCTGACTAGAAAATGATCACTATCTATATCTGCTCCTCTTTGGCTTTTTTACATCCATTAACCTTATATACATGTTTAGTTTCTATTAAGAAGTAATCTATTTGATTAATGGTTTTTTTGTTTGGACTAATCCATGTCCCTTTATGGATTTCTTTATGTTGTAGATATGTTGCTTTGACTTTTAGCTTTCTTTCCACTGCAAAATTTTAAGTATCAAACCTTATTTCTTTTAAAAAATTGTGTGGTGATATGTTTCCCAGATACCAGACCTTCTTTTGTTTAACAACCACAGAGGGAGCATTAAAATTGCCCAAGCTGTTAGCATTGTTACAAGTTAGCTCAAAGAAAAGTTTAATTTTTGTTAATAAAAACACATTCATTGGTGCAAGTGTTGGTTTTATTTAACCATAAAAGTGTTGGACACAATTGGAACCAGTTTTCCAGTCTTAAAGAGGTGTACTTTGTGTTTTTTTCGTCGGCAACAAAATCCAAGCAGTTGCGGTCCAAGTACTGGCTGCGTTCGGGAGTCGATATCGCCTGCAGGAGCTAGGTGGGGCCAAGGTTGGTGACTTCAACACCTAGAACAGGCCTTTGCGCAAAGCTTCAGAGAGAAATCCGAAGTCACCAGGCCTTTAGCAGCTAAGAAAACGTTTTAGCGTCCCCTGAGAAGTGCGATCAGCTTCGGAGTCTCTTTGCAAACCAAGCATTTTGCAAAATTTTTATCGTCCGGAGCCTTTTTATTTCGTTTCCTCTACGCATTGCCGCAGTTCCCGATTGTCCAATGCATTCCAGAAACCAGAAATCGATGTGGCGTCATTAGAATTTGTAGGAATACCAAGAAAAATTGTTCATAAGTTTGCAAGCTAAAACAATTGATGTTGGCGTCACTTGTACGTTACGCTAAAACAAAATCCGTTAGTACTGTTGCTATACGAGAATAATACCGCTTACCTGAGGCATTTTGCTGATTTCCGGCAATGACTTAAATCAATTATTGCGATTTGTACGAGTGCACTCCACTTTGTGTTTTATGTAAATTTTTGAGGTTAGCTACTTCAGATTTAGTTTTGGTGCCTTCACAAATAAAAATCCGAGTTGAACTGGAGCTACTAAAAGTTAGTTTGCTCTACCCAATATTTCTAATTTAGCGACACCTAACCCTGAGACAGAGTATTATGTTCACCAGAGCAGCCGAATATGATTGCATATAGTTAAAATAAAATAAGGCCACAAAATCGTTTACCTTTGCATTAGAATATTTATACATTTAATACGTGCATTTAGAAGCACCCTTTCCCAATCACTTTCTTTTATTAAAGGTAGAAATTCGCATAAAAGTGCTGGGGGCCATTTTTCATAGTAATGTATCAAGTACGCATCAATATAATTGTCCCGAATTTCATTCCGTTTCATTTTTTTTGTGAAGCGGAATGCAGTTACGCGAATCTTTAATCAAGATAAGCATGTCAGAAAAACAAAATAAGGTGAGTAATACCTTGGAGCTGAGCTCATTTTCTGTTACACAGCGGTATTTTCTTGGTGAATGCCCCATTACATACACCTTAGATACATTAGGTGGCACAACATAAATTACCCGGGTTATTACGGCCTTTTGCGTATTCAATTTATTATTACTATTGCCATGGAGCCTGTTTTTTCAGCTTACAACCTCACCCCTTTCCACTGACCTACTGGAGCACTATTTTAAGGCTTGTTGCTGATCGTAAATTGAGTTTACCAGGTTTAATCAGTATTTATACCGATGTCTAAGAAGACAAATGCAAGACAGTGTCAATATAATCGCAGTGTCAATATAATCGCACTGTCAACGTGAAGCGGACCTGAAAACATTCCTCGAAAAATAACACAACAGATTGAAACAATTTTTTGGCTCCGCTCAATTGTTTCGCCATTTAACAATTATTGCAGGCCTCACCTGTATATTTTTATTTGAATTATAATCCATTGCATTTCGAATTCTTACATTTTCCAAACCAGCGCATTTTGTACCTGTATTGAGTTGCTATCGTTAGCACGGTGCACTTTTGACCCGCTATATCTGTTATCGCTGGCCATAGGAATGCGAACTTGCATTTTGAAGCGAACCATTTCGGGCCCGGGACTTGTCTTCTGGCCTCGGCCGACGCGCGGTCGAGGTTTGATTTTTAAATAAGTCAAAAGTACGTGCCCTCAACCAATTTTTACAAGCATTTTGTTTCCAAGAGCTGATAACTTGATTCAGCTTTTTACCAGGAATTATTTTCACCTGGAATTCTCAAATTGCACTTGGGATTAACAACTTGGAGTCCAGTTTCCTGTTCTAATTCGAAACGAACACCTGCTATTTTTTGCATCGCTTCAGCACGCATGTTGCGTAAGGCTGATTCCTTGCTGTATGCGGGTTACTAATAACAGCAGCTCCCGACTAGCGTTTACACCCTAAACTTGTGGGGGCCTAGAAGGTCAGTTGGTTCGTTTTTTATTACAACGCCAATCGAGGACGGGTTATTTACCTACCAAGTTAATCTTGTGCTGGTGATACCGCATGCTAAATTTATTACTAACATAATAGTTCATTCACTCAGTAAATTTAATTAGAGATAGCATTTAAAACTATTGAATTTTTATGTATACCTTATACGTTTTTGTAAAAAGAGCACCCACATTTTTTCTCTCAGCAACCTAGAAAGAAAGGTTTTTATGAATGACAACGATATGCATATCTCTGAGCTAATTCGGCCTGCGCGGTAAATGAAAATTTTTAGAGCTTCCGTGTAGTACGTACTTTAAGGAGGTTAATCTGCGATTTTTACTACCACTGATTATTTTATCTAATTAATCGCAGGTCAGCTTCTTTATTATAACAAGATTAAGCGAACGTTGGAAGATGAAGTGCCTAGGTAGCTATACTTACTACGGCTTTATACGCGGCCTTGCCATAAGAAAAGCACTGTTTACTTACAACGTTAAGGGTTACAATTTGAATGCATGCTTGTTGGGAGTGCTTAAAGCGAATAGGTTATTAATATTGTTTACTTTGTGGAATGGTATCACAGGAGAACGAACACCTGCTAGGGCGAGACGTGAGGTCACAAGCAGGCACAATTCTTTAGTTTACTTATCGCGGTTTTAGATCTCTGTGGTAACCGGCGATAAATGTGTTTTTGGGTGTGTTGTCTTAATATTAACGCCGTGTAAGGCATTTGTGCAGCGAAATACAGTTTTGAAGATTTTCAGAAAAATTATGGCATAAGGTTGGATTGCACGATTCTCTCAAGTTTATTTGTGGCGATTTCAGATCTTACTAGTGATAAATGTATTTTTCTCAAGGTTATCTTAACATAGGTCTTAAATTTAACTCTGTATAAGTCACTCGTGTAGCAAAATGCAGTTGGGCGAAGTTTTGAGTTAAGTCCATCTTCTCAGAGAAATTATGACACAATTGCCAACTCTTGGAACTGACAACTTCTCTTGCAACATACCGAAAATTTCTAATTCCAGTAGACTCATCAGGTGGCGCTCACATACATTACTCGGATTGGTCGCTGTTCATTTTAAGATACCATCGATTTTGACTTATTCGTTCTTCTATCCACCCTTTCCCGCTGACCTAAACCGAACACCTTTTAAGGCCTACTTCGTCACGGCTTCTTCCGATTATGAGAGTTACACTTCCCCAACAGAAACTTTATGGCCAATGGTAAGAAGAGTGTTCAACTTTCCATCCAATTAGTCCTGGTGTGCCACAAGACAGTGTCTTAGAGCTAATACTGTAGACATTCTTGATCGCCAACAACCAGGCTCACCATGATTGCAGCATACATACAGCATCAAGGCTAACAAAACGAAATCCACGCTTGTGATATTTACCGTGCATAGACACGCCTAAACTCGAGTTATACTAAACAATGAGCAATTATGACAAGTTGAAGATTCAAAATCTGGGGCTGAACCTTGACTGTCGCGTTATCTGAAAGAATCATATCTGAACCAAAGGAATACAGCTCTTCTGATATTCAAGATTACATACAGACACTGTTATTTAAGGCTGTCTTAAAAGCAACAACTTTAGTTAACAGTGAACAACTGAACCATACAGATCATGCAATGCTTCTAATCACACCATCAGGAAATTTCAAAATGCTGTTTACTACAACCTAGAACGCAAAATACAATGAGAAATATCTGCCAAAAAGGAATGGGGATTTGCAGATAATGCAACTTTCATCAAAGAGGATTTTATGGCTGTTGTTTGGCAATGGCTGATTCTAACCTGAAACAATACTGTTGTTGAAAGAAACGGGTTTTTACTGAACGTCCTGTTTCGCCAAAATACACGGTATTACAAAAGCAAGAAACATGATGACATGGCGTTCAATTCATCCTTGGGCGAAGGGGTGTGTGTGAGATATTACTTGGTTTGAGGTTCAATATCGTTTAGATCTTTAGTTTTGAATAAATGGTCGGTGACGTAACCTTTATAGGGAAAAATAACTATCGCTTCGGGAGGAACGACTTTTCTAGGTTCGGGTTGAGATATGGAAGCAGCACAGTGCCCAAGTAGAATTATGATTGGAAGCTGTTTGGTGATGGTACGAATTGGTATGTTGATAGCGATCATGAGGGTGGACTTAATATAATATTCAATGTCCAAATTTTCCCTTGTGTTGGCAACCAGGAGAAGAAAGAAACCATTGTTTCCTGTATTCATGGTTAAGTTGATGTCTAGGTGTTGACTCTTAGGATTATTTAAAAAAAATGCCTAACTATGTGATCAAACGATGAGGGGTAGCACAGCCTTAGGTAGCTCTAACTTTCGGCAGAATATGACGTGAATAAGGACTAGGCAGCGGTCTTAAAGTTACATTATTTTTAAATCAAAATAAGCAATTTGGGCACCAGCCGTTAAACAAAACGTAAACTAAATCTAGCTATTAACAGAAATTACTGCCTGCCTTGTAAGTCTTTTAACTTCACCACCTAGATAAAAAAAACGAAGAAGTTTATAAAGAGTAGTAACAAGATAACAACGGTTAACCAGTACCAGAAGTAAAAATGTCATTTCACCAACATGGCAGCAATAACAATGGTCCAGACATGGTAAATAACAAATTAAATCAGGCAAGACCTGACGCATTACACCAGTAAACATAATAATTGTGACGGGATTCAACCCCATTCAACAAGTTACAGTCATAATAAATGCAAAATATTGATATTTGAATGTCATGCAATAATGCAGCTAAATGTTGTGATAACAAAACGCACTTCAACCGGCTTGTAAAGCTTCTAAAATTTGAAATTGGGGAAAGCCGCAAGTTTAAGGTCACACTGCTCAAATGGTGTATTGCAGTGTAAATACAGGCGTGTTATCAGCTAATTTCTTAGGTGATTACGCACTAGTTTTGATAAAACTATTGAATTTACGTTAACTCGTGCAGTTTTATACCCAAAGGCCTTTGTTATAATAGGCAATTGATAGCAGGCAAATCTGCTCTATCGACATAATCAAAACGCTGAATAACAAATTAGTACGTACTTAATGCGAAGTGGCACGCTTCTTCAGGACGATCTCAAATGCAGTCACCATTTGTAGAGACATCATGCGAAGCGCAGCATTCTTTGGTAAACTTTATCTCGAAACGACTTTGGCTTAGTGCACATGCCGATCGTGCGTACTTCACAGAATTTCAAGGGGGCTACTGCCGCCAGGACATTCCGCCGGATGATAAAGACCTAGCTAATTACCACTTAATTAGTACAGAAACAAAAATTACAGGGAAATAGGGCTTAATACATTTGCAAATTATGTCACTGGAAACATACGCCGCGCCGCGGTTGTTGACAATAAACAAAATGTTGCTAATATGCATAGCCTACTTTAGAAGGCATAATCTATTTGGCGTGCACAGCTGAATTCGAGGAAAGTAACTCAAAAATTTCAATCCAGGCGTCTTTATCTCCGAGGTTAAGCGTTTTTGCTCAAAATTCAACATTTCTTCGCGCGGTTTCGCCGGGGAAAGGTGGTCTTGTGGTTATTTAAATTAGATCTGCGAACCAGCATCGGAGGTGCGTTCATAATGATTGCAGAAATAAAATGGGGCTATACACAGAGATGTATACAGGTTGCCTAAATTTGTACGAAATATTGCAATTCCATGAGTTGGAAAAGGTTCAAATGCTATTTGACGTAAGATTGACCGAAATGGAAAATGAAATAACAAATTTGGTAGCTAGGCGAAAGGTACAATGATAGTACATGTGCCATGTCGTTTTCTTTTGAGAAAATATATATGTCCCTTATAATTTTAGGCAACCCGTATAGAGCTGTCCTTGAAACAGGAAATGAGTGGAAAGGAGGTATTTTTCTGTGTGTGCAGGCAGAATCCCATGATGCTCTGATAATCACTGTTGCGTTGTGACTATACAATCAGGAATGAGATCCTTAATCAAGGGAAAAGTGACATTTAAGATTAAAATCAAATATTCAGGTTCGACACTTGTTATATATGTATATAAAGATCAATATTGCTTAGTAAGTTCGCCAATGAGTAAGTTGTGGAATATGGTACTGACAATGGGCCTAGAAGACCGATGGGGCTTTGAATCGTGGAGAATCAACCTTAATTGGATATCAATCGGAAAATATAATAATAAGACCTAACTCTCTTGGCGTACTTGGTTGGAGCCATAAGCATGGCCTTTATCTACGAACAAAGTTGAGATATTAGACTAGCACTTAAGCCAATGGGGGCAACCTTCCTCCTTGGTCATGCTACTATGGGGGGGGGGGATAGATGGTCGTGAATGCCTGAGCGTTTCAAAGGGTATATAATCGGCTATGTTTCTATGAAGCAAACTGATGAGATGAAATATTTATAACCGTTTTAGAATAATTATGATCTGAGGAAGGTTCATTTGATGCTATCAAGGAATGAAAGTCGCAGTTGTAATTTCTAATGTTTTTGTCGGCACTAGTTACAGAATCTAAGGCTGTTGGGCAATTGTTAGGGAGTCACTTTAACTGCAGGGTTAATTTAACGTTTCCAAAATAACTTAGATTGAGATTGCTTTAAGCGACTATACATTAGGGCAACATCTTGCAAGACAAGTTGTAATTTGTAAATAATTTGCTAAATATCTATAAGGACAGATAAATATTTTCAGACGAAATTAAAGAAAGAGCAAACCATCTATGCATAAGATAGAAAAAAGTAACAAGTTATTGCGAATCAAAGCTTACTCCAAGTCGTTTAGGTATTTTGAATTTACCGAGCTGCGATTTTTGTCTACAGCAGTACAACGCATTGTATAAGCCGCCCAGGATACATTTTGAGTGGTTAAAATGCGCTGACTGGTTGCTTTCATTTGTATGTGTTTCCCTTCTCGTGCTAATTTGAGTTTAGAATTCCTTTGCTCTCATGGTTATTTGGACATGGTTTGAATGTGAGGTTTTTCGAAGAATATTTTCATGTTATGATGGCGGATCAGCTTAGTTGCTTATCTGGGAGCCTATGTTTTTCTTATCAGTCCAAATTTTACCTAGTCACATGGTGAGTCATACCCGTTCATACGCCTTTCTCCCCTGTTTCTCCTAAGTCGATGTTTTTTGTTGGCTCTGACTGGCTGGTAATACAACCTCATTTATTGTGAAAATACGTTAATTTTTGGCGGTATTAGAAAACTTTGTAGCCTGCTTAATACGTACCAATACTTTTGTTGCCTCTTGCATATACCCTGGCGCCACTCTCTACCTGGAAATAAAAGCTCCGAGGCCCGCTTCTATTGCCTTCTGTGGAAGGTCCCGTTTCGTAGCTTTTTTTGATTGTAGCGAACTTGCCTAAAGTCGGGGTGACTGACAATCCTTTTAGTCAAAATACACTTGTAGACGAAGATTGATGAAGGTACTGTTGCGGGATTAATAAGATAACTCGGTAGACCTTCTCTAAATGTCTAATAAGCCTATCAGAAACGCTCCTAAATACGGACTCTTAAGTCACGTACATGAATGTGACAATGCCTAATCGCTACATAATGCAATATATTCTTGAAAATTATAGGTTTTATACACCAAAATTTTCATGTTGTCGACAACTTGCAAATGCACTATAATAAAGCTTACAACCCTATTAATGAATTTGCTCTAACCCGTACGTAGTTATAGCCTAATTTTTATGGCCAAGTGACAATAGCTTTGTCCAATTTTACAGCCTACGAGGTATATCCTGCATAAATTTGCCCTTGTCTTTCCGTGAGATTCAGATACTTCTATCTTTCGACCGCCTGTTGTAACCTTTAGTATGCTAAATCTACCTTAAAAATATTTACGTTACAGATTGCTTATGACTACCTAAAGTACAGTTTATTTGCACAACCGAGTATAGTTCATTTAGTAAAGTAACATAATGTATGTAACCATTGTAGGCGCTATACCACCCGTGGAAATTTAGCCTTTTAATTCTTGAACCAGGTTAGATTGTTTCTGGTTGTACGCAACATCGAACTGTTCCTTGCAATTATAGTAGAGGGCCTTGATGGATATTGGCGACATACATAACTTCATAGAATTATGTTATAAAAAAATAGTGCTCTCGACAGAGGCTCCTCAAGACTAATCGAAAATTTATTAGCGTGTTTAAACGTTATTTGTCGCTATTTATTATTTTTGTCTATTTTACTATGTGCTTTTGTTGTTTGCAATTATATGCCACTTACATTTACCGTTTTGTCGGCTGATTATTGATGGTTTACAGTAGTGTTAATTTAGAGTTACTATTTTTATAGTGGGTACACTTTATTGTGTTAATATTTGCGATTTGTAAGCTCTATGTAATTCAAATCAAATCAAATAAAATTTATTCAGTTAATATGTTACAAAAATATAATACAAAAAGATAACAAACAAAGTTATACGTTACGAGAATGTAACAAGAATATAATAAAAATAAATAGATAATAGCAAATTTTAGACACAACAGACTCCCATTCTAAGCCAGCTTGTGTAATGGGAGTCTGTTGTTGTACTCACAAAAAGGATAAACTTCTGATCAAGTAAATTGTAGCAATTACAATGTTTATACTTATGACTGGTAAGTAAAGGCTTAGTCTAAAATGTGTTTAAAGCACACCATATTAAGCCACACAAAACCAGTAACTCTGTTAGAATACAGGTGTACATCGTTGATTGAGTTGAGTGTTAAAGGTAATAAGTTCCCTCTAAAACCAAATTGCTTGTCATGTATTATTTTATTACGTTCTAAAAAATCAATCATTCTTTTCTTAATACATTTTTCCAAAAGTTGCGAGAAATGAGTTGCTAAAGAAATCGGTCTGTAATTGTTAACAGATGTTCTATCTCCATATTTAAAAATAGGAGTAATTATAGATGGTGTTTGCGCCCCACCCTTTATATTGCTATATAGCCCCTATTATGGAAACTATGGCTTCAATGTATTTCTTTTTATATCACAATGATATCTACTATAATCAAGACCTCTTATCTCTTCGGGCTGGGTTCATCAAATCTAGTATGCTATTTACTGTAGCAATGAAACTTTATAACCTCAAGTTCTTTGAATTAATTTAATGTTTAAATGTCAAATTTTACTTTTAAAATTTACTACACCAAGGTGTACTGACAATTGTGCTTTTACATTTGATGTTTACTATTAATTGATTCTACTAGATAATGATTGCTTCAGTTTTTGTTACTTGCTTTAAAAATTGACAGTTATTCAAGACTTCGATGTCAACTTAATCTAACAAACCTGTTTTTATTGCTTATGTCCTTACCACGAACAACACTCACCACTAAAGCTTTTCTCCAACAGATTGCAACGTCCAAAACACCAAACAGCTAACCCTTCCTTGGTCCTGTCAACTGATGTTGGCTCCAAATTCCTGTTCTGCTAGTCTCCGATGTCACAACAAGCTCCTACGTTTAGCCCTGCGATTTACTGAAAAAGAACACTTCTCCTAGCTGCTACTGCTCTTTCTGGTACAACCATCACAGCTCCTCTTGTATGTCTGCACCATCAATCCAAATCTTAGCAATGTCCTACTTGCTCGTTCACGTCCAAACAACTTATCTGCTTCCAAAACCTCGTCCTGGTCGCTGCTGCAGTCCACATTCCTGCTATCTGGTACTGGCAACCCCTAGATCTGCTCTTCACACGAACTATTGTCCTGGTAAGTTACTTTCCTTCTATTAATTTTCAAACATTAACTTTGTCCCATTTATTTCAGGTACGCTAACGGCTCAAACTCCATGCACCAAGTATCTATCGAATTCCACAAACAACCAATATGAAATTACTTCTTCTTATTTGTAGTTTAATACAATAAATCCATTATCCATCGATGATTATTAATTCTTGTAAACCAATATTACAATAACTGTTTATCTTTGCTTCTTGTGATACTATTCACAATACCATATTATATTTAAACAATTTATGCAGAAATTCAATTTATTTTCAATATTAAATTTTCCAGAAATTTTATTACATCTGCTTTTGTGAGTACTCTTTAGGTAACTGTTTTATAAACAAATTTTTCTTATCTACTAGTAACCATTATTTATGCACACTATTTAATTAATTTAAATAATAACAATACATCATTTGCTTAACAAACGCAATTGTCGATGTAACCTTAGTTTGAATTTATTTTCCTTAATTATTAATTTCAATGCATTCAAATCAGCCTACCAGTATTTTATGAATCCCAATGAATAACGCAACCAGAGTTGTTTTTCATCAATTAATTTTAAAATGTTATATCTATTAAGACTCAATTTCTGTAACTGTCCAAATTTATTCGTTCAATTTTCAACATTCCTTTATTATGATTTCTGCCCATATCATGTATCATAACAATATAGTCTGAGGGCCGCGGTAGCAGCGAAGAGTACACAACTGCTTGTCAATGCGAAAGGTTGTGCTGCGGCATGGAGCTAGATATACTAGCATTTAATATGTGTTGTATTGGTTCTTAGTTAATTAAAGGCATTTAAAGTAGTGAAGTGTTTTACTCCAACATCATTTAATGCGATTCCTGGCGATGGAAGCAGCAGATAATACAGTCCACTAATTAATAAACTGATATTAACCTACGAGCTCGCACGGATGGTTTAAAGTAACTAGGCAAAATACCTTTTTCAAATACTAGATTAAATAGTAAACATAACGGTTGTAACATATACTGTTTGATAGTTTTTATTGTGTAAGAAGAAATATTATCAATACCTTGTGCAGACCTATTTCTAATCTTAGTGATATATCTGTAAAGTTCTTCTTCAGAAATTGCTTCCAAAAACATTGAGTTTTTACTATGCGGCAATGGTAGATCGTGATCAGTCTTACTAAGGTTGTCTTCTGGAAGCCAAGGTGCTACCAATCGTAGTAAAATGTTCGTTAAGTGCGTTAGCAATGTAATTTGGACCAGTAATTGTTTGATTATCATCATTTTTTAATATAATGTTATTGGTATCACTTGGATATTCGTTGGTGGCTTCTTTAAAAACAGACCAAATTTTCTGAGAATTACATCCAGCATCATTAATTTTGTCATAATAATATTTATCTTTGGCAACGCGTATTAGGTGAGTAAGAGAATTCCTATAAGTTCTATAACAGTATAAATAATCTAAGTTACTTGGGGTTTTGGTAACTTTTTGTTTTAACGAGTCACGCTTTCTAATGGAGGTGACTAAATCAGATGTTATCCATGGTTTAATTTTCCTACTTTTAGAACTCATTTTTACATTTGTTTCATTAGTACATTTGTTGATAGAATTTGATAAAAAATCTAAAAATTTATTAGTGGACACATCAACGTCATCTGCACAATCAAAGAAAAAACCCATACAATATGTGAAAGAATATTGGAAAGTTTATGATAATCATTTATTTTTTTCTTAATGAAATTCGCTTTCTCGCCACTATTTGCTATGTTGCCATTCAAATTTAGGTGAAAAATAACTGGATAGTGAGCAGTAATACTGTCTTCTAAAATGCCTCAAAAAAAGGAAATTTTGGGTGTTTTATAGTTATTACATTTAAGAAATATATGATCAATGCATGTACTAGAGTTTTTCGATACTCGAGTAGGCTTATTAATTAAAGATTTGAATCCTTGCCCTGCTACCGCACTCAAGTAATACGCTCCAGCTTGATTAGGGTCAATAATGTTAATATTAATATCGCCAATAAACATTTCGATATTTTCATTAACAGTTTCCAATAAACTGATCAACTCATTAGTGAAAATGATTTCATTACTTGCGTTAACCCTATAAACGCCAGTAGTGCCATACCTGCACTCATTAAGCTGAAGAGTTAATCTCAAAAAAGTATTATCTGAAAACTTGTGTTTCTGAACTGACTCAACAGTAATTTTGTTACTAACGTAAATGATTAAACCAGTATTTTGATTAAAGTTACCTTCAGTGTAATATGCTAAGTAATTTGGTAGCCTGACTGAATTAATATAAGTTATTTTCCACGTCTCCGAAAGAACAATTACATCAAAATCACGTAAGCCACTTAAGTAAACTAAAAGAGAATCTGCATTCTTTCCCATACTTCGCGTGAAAGAGACTAAGTCCCCCCTTACCACCATTAAAGTTCGACAATAGCTATTTATGCAACAAGTGCTAAAAGTCGACGTTTATGCACGAGACATGAAAATTATAAAACCAAGCCGAAGGCTGAGTTTCATAACATGTATCGTGCATAAACGACTTTTAGCACGTGTTGCATACAATATTTTATCTACGACCTTAATTTTACCGTTATTAATTCATAAATATCGATTTAACAAATGTTTGCTTCTACAACACTTCTAATTTATGTCATAATAAATAGTAGCCCATGCGCGGGCGAATGTTTGCGAAGCCAGTACTGTAAAAGTCAGTTATCAAAGGTAATTTTTAATACTATACATCTCACTGTATTCATTACATAAAGCTTTAATTACAAAAACACTTTACCTCTAACGCAAGAAGTATCTAGAATAACTTTAGAACTTCACTTCCAGTTCGAAATTGTAGTTTTATAACCTCACTTCACTTTTAGCACATGAGCTGAAAGTATACAGCTGATTTCTTTAAACACGCTAAATTATAAAACGTCACTTTTAGTGAAAAAACCTAGCGCTAAAAGGCTTACTTTTAGTGGTGGTCGTAGATAAAAATGTATTATAATCATCAGTGCTACTAAATACAATAGTTTCAAGTTCATCAGATGTAATATCATTTAATGCATCAACTATATTCATTAATTACAATTTCAAACAAATGCAAATACGTCGTATAGCTATAAATGAAGTCAAAAAAGTATTTCTAATACACAAAAAAGACAGGCAAGAAAATAAAATAAAATTGATAGTATTGCAGGCAATAAAAGCCAACATTAAATTGCATAATGCCGTTGCCGCACCTCGCTAATTAAATAAATTATTTTGGAAATTGGAAATATACTACCGGTTCTTAAACTAATTTTACCATAAAGTTTATGTGTTTTATTTATTGCAAACTTGTTACGATCTGGTCGTTAAGTGAGTTTGTTTCAGATTATACTCACAGCTATCGCCTAAATTTTTTAGTCCATGAGTTCTCATCGCTATCGTGGGCATAATTAGTTGTATGAAGAAGTCGTTGGCGGTTTTTGTAATTTTATTGAATTTAAGCTTTCGTAAAAAAGCTGTTTCACTGTTTATTTGCTACACCTTTCGTTTGATTGATTGTTTTGATAACTTTATTAAAATTGCTAGATGACACAATACGGAATAATTCAGTAAAAAAACATGTGTCTACACAACTTAAAGTAATTGGATAGGAACTAATCTAAAGTATCTTTACGTTTAAAAATGGCTGAACTGTACGTAGAACTGTATCCCATATACATATTGTCGAAATATTTAGGTTTGACAACTTTTACCATTGTTGGGTCTACGCGCAAACGATATTTTAAAAGTACAAAATTTTGTAGCATTTATAAAATTAGTTTCTTTGCATTACTGTCGTTCATATTTTGTTTATCTGTTGCCACCGAGCTAATTTATGTACTTTCTCATCAACAAGATTTACTACAGTACATAGACGTATTCGATATGCTAGTACACAAAGGAGTTTTTCTTATCACGGTTGTTAATAATGAATTCCACGGCGTAATACTAATGAAAGTATGGGAGAAAGTTACAGAAATTGATTCTTCCTTTAACCGTTTGGCTTTACAAGGTACACATGAAAGAGTTAGAATACACTGTATCAGTATAATCTTGTTTGGACTAGTGTTATTAACAGTGACATATAGGTCTATGTATCTTCTATTTTCTATCAGCCTTATGCAGACTATGGGAATAATTACTTACTTTGTGGAAGCATTGTATCGTTACACTATAAAATCCCTATTCTGCTGTCATATTTTGTCAATTCGCAGCAGATTTCAGTTGCCGAATGAAGTTTGTGGGGCAATGATTCCACTTGCGTTGCTTCGTGGGCAACCACTCGTTTGTTGAATTAATATAAAGAAAACACCGTAACTTAGTGTGGATAAACTGTATTATAATTTTTAAAAACACATGCCAACTCGCCACGACTCGTCTCTCCAAGATACAGAATACGAATGGTCAAATGAACGCCCTTAACGGCAATTTGTGGGGGTAGCGCGGAAACTGGCCCCTCAGGTAAAGAGCCCGCTAGAATTTCCTGGAACCTAGCTCGCTGGTGAAATTTCTGTGCAAAATGCTAGCATAGCAACGGTCTGTATAAAACTCGAACATACCGCCCCCTTTGAAACGACTACGTTTCAACAAAAAAAAAAAGAAAACACAAATACATATGAACATATAACAAGGAGCTGTGGCTTGTTGGCGGTATATACACAGAATGCTAAATTTATAATTTTTCAAATATACAATATACATTAGGACAAAAAAAACGACATTAAACGCGACATGTAAATGCAAATAATTGTTTATAAAGTCGAACGTCCCCTATATCAAATCATTCTTCACTCACCGGTAACACACATATTTGCCCAACGGCACATTTAAGCTCACTGTTTTTTGTTTTAACGCTCACTACGAGCACTATTCCATCCGTACCTGGGTGGATGGCTGTGATGCGTCCCATGGGCCATTGCAGGGGAGGCGTGTTGTCCTCCTTCAGCAGTACCAACGCCCCTATTAACTTCTTGGGTTCTTTCTGAAAACGCCATTTCGAGCGCTGCTGAAGATGATGAAGATAGTCCTTGGACCACCTGGTCCACAAATGCTGAGACATCTTGAAGATGTGCTTATAGCGAGAAAGCTTGCTAATCGGAGTGGACTGCAGATCTACTTCTGGTACGGCGGTGAGGGCTTCGCCAATTATAAAGTGACCCGGGGTCAGTGCTTCAAGGTTGGTTGTGATCAAGGATAAAGGCATTAAAGGACGAGAATTTAATACCGCTTCTACTTGGGTTATCAAAGTATAGAATTCTTTAAACGTGAAATGAAAGTTATTGGTTATGCGTCTGAGGTGATATTTCACAGACCGTACACAAGATTCCCACAATCCGCCCATATGAGGCGACCTGGCAGGGAGAAAACTCCATTCAATGTTATTTTGCAAGAAAAAGTTGTGCAATTTTTGTTCAAGTAGAATATGTTTAATGGATTGCAAAACATTGTCTGCTCCGCGATAGTTAGTGGCATTATCTGAGTAAATCCTTTTGCATAAACCTCGTCGCGACACGAATCTTTTAAGTGCACATAAGAATGAGTCGGTGGACAACTCTCTGACAAGTTCCAGGTGCACAGCCCTTGTAGCCATGCATACAAAAATACATATGTAAGCCTTAACAATTTTTCTGTTCCTGGTCTTGCCATTCTTTATTTGAAACGGGCCTGCATAATCACTACCGCAGATCGAAAAAATCCTGGATGGGGTCACCCTAGATTTAGGTAAATCGCCCATTTGTGGAGAAACACTTTTAGGGTTAGCTTTGAAACACGTCACGCATTTGTGAACTACAGATCTTACTGCCTGTCTACCGTTGAGTGGCCAATATCCTTGCCTAATACATGCTAGTGTAGCTTGTGGACCTGCATGAAGGTTGCGGAGGTGTTCGTATTGAATTACAAGCCTTGTGAGAGGGTGTTTTTGTGGAAGTAAAATCGGATGCCTTGCATTGTAGCTTAACATTGAGTTTTTAAGGAGGCCACCTACTCGCAAGAGTCCGTGACTGTCCATAAAGGGATTTAAAGGGGCAAGCTTACTGCTTGGCTTAACATTTTTCGAGATGTTAATTGCCTTAATGTCATCAGAAAAACATTCGGCCTGAGCAATTTTGACAAGGGCACGGGTGCTATCCGATGTTTCCGAAATTGTTAGTGGTCCGCATAGTCTGCTATCTGGAGTTGATTTGAGATTCCGAATAAACCGTAAACAATATGCTGTTATCCGTAATTTGGAATAACTGGAATATTTATTAAATAAATTAAGGGTAATTGCACAGTGTAACGAAATAGATTGTCGTTTACATTCGGGCACTTCTGCATCAATTCTGGAATAATTCAAAATATTTGTATTTGTTGGCCACTGATTGATGTCTGATAGTAAAAACGACGGACGGTTCCACCATAAACTAGAACTTGCTAATTCCTTGGGTGTTGAGCCCCTTGATATTACATCTGCAGGATTATTTTGGGAGCTGATGTGATGCCAATTATTAACGTCAGTAGTTTGCTATATATATATTTCGTATGAGACATTACATTAAACAAACTTACTAGGTAACATTCTTTAAATTAACTGAAAATTAATGCTAAAAATAACTAACACAACTAACATTGCCGGTGTGATTATAAATCGAGCTTTAAGTTAAGAAGTGACTCTGTTCGCGTCCGAGGCTGAAAGCTTCACGTGCCCCCTGGTTAACACTAAACGAACAGCAACAATAGAAACAGTCATTAAATAGTAGTTTGCTGAATTTCGGATACTCTATTACAAACAAAGATTTGCCAAGTATGAGGTTCGGCTGACAACCAAGATAACACTATAGTTGAATCAGTCCAATAATATATAGCATCGATATCTAATGATAATGAAGATTTTACCTTATTCATTAACTGGCCAAGCAATACTGCACCGCAAAGTTCTAATCTGGGTAGCGAGATTGCCTTAAGAGGTGCTACTCGTGATTTGGCACATAATAGAGTAGTTTGGATATTATTTTCGTCTTGCGATCTAACGAAAATCGCGGCATCTAAGTCTTGATATTCCTTCATGAAACTGCAATAGCTTTCTTTAAAGGTGATATTTTTATTTAATTTGCGTTCTAATGCATAAAAACGTTTAATTGTATTTTCCCTAGATTCACCTAACTGAATATAATTGTCCTTAAATGGCAATTTGACTGTGAACCGTCCTGTGATAGGGTCTCTACTAAAATTATTTACAAAGTGATTCTCACACTCATTTTCCTCCTTAGAATAACAATCGCGAGTATAATTCTCTTCTAACCTCCAAAAGCGCTCTAATTGATTGTTAATCTCTTGGTTTGCGATTAGAAAAGATTTTTGTATTGTCTGTTTTTGGGAAATTTGTATAGGGCCCGAAACAATCCACCCCAGCTTAGTTTCTTGCATCACGGGTTGACGTGCTCCTAGCTTAACTTGACCTGTAGCGAGAAGATAAAAAAATACGCTAGCGCCTAAAAGTACGTCAATATTTAACGGTGTATTGAAATTTGGATCTGCCAGTGACAAATCGGATGGTATTTTTAATTTGGAAGTGTTGATATATTTTTGGGGCATGATATCTGTTATTTCGTTTATAATGAGACACGAAACCAGGACTTCATGTTCATTTAGTCTAGATTTGATTTTTATCTGAGATTGGTAATTAATATTGATTAAAGACTGACTTATTCCAGATATTGGTAGATTTATTTTTCTGGCTTGCAATCCTAAGCGCAGTATTAAGCCTTCGGTAATGAAGCTAGACTGCGAACCGTTGTCTAACAGCGCGCGGCACAATACGGGTTGATTTTGAGAATCAAATACATATATGAGAGCTGTAGATAGCAATACGAATGAGTCAGGGTGTATATAGCTACAGTGAGCATTTGTAGAAATGTTTGGTATACTGCAAATATTTTGAGAGTGGGTCGTATTTTCCATATTTGGAGTAAGAGACTGAAATCCACTGCAATCGTAATTTGATTGCGGGAGTTGATCGGCATGGCTTGGAGTGGTGTTTCCACCAAGCGTACTATTTTGACCTAAAATGGGCATTTGTGCAGTGGCGTAGGAAGTAATTTATTCTAGGGGGGGCCGAAAATTAGGTAAACAATTTGTACCACAAACCGCCGAGTACACCCTTGTTTAAAGGCGGTCTCAGAGAAGATACATAATTTTCCGCACCATATTGGCTATTCTATGAAAAGACTCATAGTTTTTACAGAACTACTTTAATTATTTAATATTTGATTTCGGATAGGTACCTACTTTTATTGTGACATGCGCAAATAAATTTCAGGTCTAGCGAGCTTTGGAATTTAAAAGCATGTCTGTGATTAAATGAAAAATTTATGAACTGTCAGTGGTAAACATTAGAAGTTGAAATGCAAAACATTCAATTGTTTTTGTGAATTAATCAAAGTCATTAGTTCAATTTCCATGAATAACTAGACCTGAAATTTATTTGATCACTCGATAGTAATGAATGAATGTACAACCTAGAAGACTGAGCTAGTATCTGAAAAAAAATGCTATTAATAATGTTGATGTAAAATACTAATTTTATTAACTCATTAACAATATTATAAACGTAAAGTAAAATTCTAAACTAAAATACATATAATTCCAAATACAAACTAAAATATGTTCTACGTCTATAAGTGGCTAATGACCAAATCTGGCCTTTCTTTCTGCCGTCCTGGATATGAATTCTGGCATAACGTCGTTTAAATTGATTGCTCCAGCTTTATCTTTATGTACATTTAAAAGAAGAAGGTGGGTCAGTCTTTGTTGTGTCATTGTACTTCTGAGGTAAGTTTTTACACGTCTCAAAGCGCTAAAAGATCTTTCTCCGGAAGCAACAGAAGCTGGAACTGTCAAAATAATTAATAACATTTTAACGACTTCGCTTAACATTAATTGTACCATTTCAGGTTGCGATTTTAAACAATCTATGATTCCGGATAAAGTCTGTTCACCAGTCGTGAATTTGACCACGGTCGATAGCATTTTTAATTGCGTCTGTAAATAGGGTACATTAAAATCCGACTTAAACACTCCCAATCTTTCTTCGAGTATTTCAGTGTTCTCTAATGTTTGAGGTGCTCTAACACTATTCAAAATAACTTCCTCTAGCTTAACTAGTATAGAAAATCCAGGTTGTTCAAAACACCTTTCTATTTCGTTGGTAATTAAATATAATATTTCGAAGTATGATTTTCTGAGTCTGATATTTTCATCAATATTAGCAGGAGCCGTAATCTTATTAATATCTGTATGATGTTCTAAACGTTTTGAGGGTCTAATAACGCGATGGGCACTGTGCGAAAATCGTTTGATGTTAAGAAGATCTGCCTTATTTTCGGTTTTTCTAAGTACACCCAAAAACCCGTTTTCAGTTCTTAAGTTCTTTAGGACATTCAGTAATAATGTAACCGATTTTTTAACACTAAACGAAGGCAAGGACCATATACCTCTATGGCCGCAATTAGTGCAAATATTGTGTCAAAATTGTCTATTTTTTTCGAATATCCACGAAGCTTCGGTTTAACGTCGTCTCTAATAGCACCTTTCTCGTTTTAAAGCGTGTGTAGTGTTTCGCGCACTCGCTGATAATTCTTCAAAAAACGTGTAATAGCTTTGACTCTAACTGACCATCGTGTCGGACATAGCGGGATTAAATTATTTGGCTTGTTTAATATATTAGTACCACCATCATCAGCTTGCATACACGGAAGAACAACGTTTTTATAAATAGTTTTCCGTTTGCTGCTTTCGAGAATTATATTAGATATGTCTTTAACAATTACCAATGCCAAATTCATTAATTCACACTGCCTTGATGTCTCCTGAAGAGCTAAATCTAAAGAATGATTAGAGCAATGAACATGAACCGAAGCTGGGTAGTCATTTTCTAAAATTGCTTTAACACCCTTGATCCGACCTGTCATATTCGCTGCTCCATCAAAACAGTATCCTCGCATTAGATTTATATCAATGCTTAATCGTATAAGAATATCTTTAATGACTTTCGCCAGCGTTTCCCCGGTAGAATCAGGAGCATTATACATGCCCAAAAATACTTCGTGTATATCAAAGTTCTTTACGTATCTTACACACAGTGTAAACTGTTCTTGTCCGGAAACGTCCGTAGTACCATCAGCAATGATAGAAAAAAAAATTGCAACTATTGATATCAGACACCAATGTACGCTGTAAGTTGTGAGCTAGTAACTGTAAAATTTCATTTTGTATGTTGGGACTAGTCCAGTTATCTCTTCTTTTAAACCATTCCATTAAATAAGTTGAATTATTCGCACGTTCTTCTAAGAGCAGCATAAGATTGCTGTGATTATTATGTTCGCTTTCTTCATGCCCCCTTAATGCTTGCCCACTTCTAGCTAAATATCTAATCTAACTAAAAATTAACTGTAATGCTTCCCTAGATTTGATTTGTTCCTGTAAAACCTGCTTGCTGATTTGAGCAGTTACTGTTGTGCCTATAGTTCGGTGTGTTAATTTATACGAGCATTCTCTATGAAATCCTGATTTCTCATGTGACTGGAACCTTAGTTTTGCCTTTTTCCAGTTGGAAAATCCTTTTATAAAAAATGTTGTTTCCTTAGATGGACATTCTGACAATTTTAATTCAATTGCTTTACAGCAGGAAAAACAGAACACAAAAGCAGACGACTCATCAAAATGAAGCCATGGGTACAATTTAAACCATTCCGGTTGGCAGCTGCGAGTATGGTTAAGTTTTTTATTTTTTGAAAAAACAGTTTGCGTTGCGGATGCTTTTATAGGACGATATTGTGACACAATGATTAAAGAATGATTTAAGTTTCTTAAAGTGGATGGTATATTTTTGTTAGTTTCAATTTCAATTATTTTGTTTACGCTATTGTCGCTATCGGTTGATTCAACATGTTCTTGTGCATAATTGTTAGAAGTGATGTCAGACTGGGTCAGCTGGGTGGACTGCTCCACTGCCTCCACTCGGATACTATCTAAATTAAATAGGAAAAAAAAAAAAAAATTTACAGTGGGCTTAAATTTGGTAATTTTTTACTTTTTGTTGTTAATTAATAATTATGTTAATAAATTGTTAAAGTTTACAGGTTTACGTACGTAGATAGGCACTCGACTAGTCTTACTACTTACTAGCAAGTGAGACATTGCTTTATACCGCATAACAACTATGTATGTACCTACACATTGTGATTATTTTTACTCAATTACATTACTAAGGGTACTCGCAAACAATCGACACTTCACACTATCATTCATTACTGTTACTGAATACTATATTGCTGATCCAGTAATTCTCAATACTGGTAATGATATAATACAAATAGTCAAATACATAATATTGTAAACTACTACTTACCGGTAGCAGATTTTCCTGCCAGCCAATTGCTTAAACTGCTTTGTTTCTTTAACATGGCGGAACGTATTGCGTATTTTACGGCGTATTACGTGAACGTCTGTTCTCAAACTCAGGGCCGTGTCTTCAATTTCAAGGTAATACAGCAATGCTAACATAAACAAAATATTATTATATTCATAAAAAATATGTTAGGTATTCTTAATTTACAAATGAATTCGTCCAGCTTTTAAGGCGGCGAAATCATTTATTATTTCGGTCATGACATGACACATTATTATAGGTTATGTTCAAAAACGAAATCTTAAAATTTACCTGTACTTGTATAGATTCACTTGATATATCAATACTTTGGCCTGCTTCAATAAATCAAATATTTTTTGGCGTCGTGAGGCCATAATAAACAAATAAACAAAAAATATTTGCAAGAACACACCATAAACACACCACAAACGCCACCAGTTACCTACATCTGTCCGGTTTCGCACAGGAAGAAAACTGCGTTACCAGACGCATATGTCCTGTACATACTACGCATGCTGGTAAAGTAGAGGGTATCGCGACGGTCAGATAGCTAACCAATACTAATTTGTCATTTTTAAAGTGCACCTACTCCCACTCGACACCGGAGATTTTACGTAACGTCATAATTTATGACCTGGTGCATATTCTTTGGGCGGAAGTCGGTTGTCAGGCGCTAAGTTACATAAAGGCGTTAAAGATATTTATTTTTGTATTCTTAGAACATATTGTGGTCTGGGCTCGACTGCTTAAAAAAATAATAATTTCGTTAGCTCTTTGGCCGCCCTTTATTTGGCCGCCGCAGCGATTTTTAAAAGTTCGAGTGACCAATAAAAAATGGAAATATTTCTATTCTGATTTTAAACAAGGGTGTAACACTAGTTTTAAGATTTACGTTTTCCATAAATATTATAGAAATAGTAAAAACAATTTAAAAAAAAGTTATTCCCCTTAACTCAAACGTGTTAAATGACTTATTAACGGGGAGTGCTGGGCCTCCTGCTTCAGATGTCAGGGGGGGCCGGGCCCCCTGTCTTAGTTGTCAGGGGGGGCCCGGCCCCTGCTGGCGCCCCCGCTTCGTACGCCACTGCATTTGTGTCGTATTGACAGGATTCTGAAGATTGATGTGCAATAAACTGTTATGCTTTTTCTGACATATTCTGCATGAGCCAGATCGGCATGATGAATTTGAATGTCCTGGACGTAAGCAATTAGTACCCAGATTAATCCGTTTTACTTCCGTCAGTCTTACATTTGGTGACATGTCTAATAATTTTTTGCATGAATACACTGAGTGCGTGCCGCGGCAATAGCTACAAGCTGAATTGTTGTTTAACGACACGTGCGCGTAAGCTTTAGCACGAAAATCATTGAAACTCCTTTTCGGAGGAGCAGCAGTTGAAATTGATTTAATGTCGATATTTTCCAGAAAATTACAGCGTTCCGTTAAAAACGTAATGAAATCTGCAATTTTAAGCAATTTATTGTTTTTTATTGTATTTTCCCATTCCCTTCTAGAGCTTACATCTAATTTTGCTGTCATCAAGTAAAATAACAGGGTGTCCCAATATTTCACCGTGGGTTCTAAATTTTCTAAAGCGCGATAATGTTTTAAAAATGTATCCAAAAAGGATCTAAGCTGAGCATGCGAATCTTGCCTTACATTTGGTATATCTAACATCCCCTTAATTCGCGAATTAATAATTGCGCGCTCGTTTTGGTACCGCTCTACTAATAATCGCCAAGCCGTTTGATAGTTGGCATCAGATACAGTTAAAGAGCTGATTACTTGCGCGGCGTCGTCGACGACTTTCGTAAATAATAATATTTTTGAACATTACTCAGCGGGTGATTATTGTGAATAAAGGCCAACGCGCACTTGTGCGACGCGCAGAGCAGCGCGGCGAAGCGCGGCGACGAGCAGTTATACCTTTAATGTATTTCTTACCTACTAACGCGCACTTGACGGAAGCGCGGCGCGGCGCAGCGAAGCTACCCTAGCGGAATTCTTGCCAGAGAATATTTTTCTCTGCGCCGCGCCGCTCCGCGCGTCGCTTCGCCCAAGTGCGCGTTACCTTGCGACCAAAGTGACCGGAATTGGGATTTACGAAGTTTTCCGAAAGCAGTTGGAACTAGCCGAATGTATTCCGACAGACGCTAAACGCAAGAGTTGAGTTTTTTTCTTGTCTTTCGTTGAAGCTTGAAAGCAGAACTTTTTATAAATAATGACTTTTTGTCGTAAAATCAATAAAAATCAATAATAACATTTTTATGGGTGGTCCAGTTCATTTGTTGAGCAGTATATTTTTAATCATATATGCTTGTTTTACTTAGAAACATCTATTTCGTCTTAAATTTAAAATTACTGTCTCATTTTCATAGAAATTAACTACAAACCCACGACGCATTTAACGTTAAAATTCGTAGAAAATGCCACCTGAATTGTGGATTGCAACATTTGTTCCGTTTGATTGACGTCTGGCAAAGGATTATCTTTACAGGGGGGCTTATGTGTTTCTAAGCAGACATGATATTTGATGAATTATAGGTTATTGGGATTTCCAACAATCTTTTAAACAATCTACAAATCAAAATAATGTGAATTATAAAATAACTGAAATAATGTGAATGCAAACTTCACTTTCTGCCTAGCCGCTCCATTAACATTCAGCATTTCGCTATTAATTTTCAGTAATAATAGGACAAGAAGTCAAAATATTGCCGACAATAATTTTTGCGAGTCAGATACGAGTTTCTGTGGCGATGAAAATAACCATGAGTGCTTGCACGAGTCGTTATTTTCTAAAGCAACAGAAACGAGACAATCTGAAGAGCAAACATTTTCGGCAATATTTTGACCTAGAGTCCTATTCGTCTTGACAATTTAACTTTTCAATTATTGAAAATGGTCAATAAAAATTCCTAACACTAAAATTTTAAATTCACAAACCTAGCGGTCTTTGAATTGTATCCTTTTCTAAAACTAAAATCCAAATTATTTTACATTAAAAAATTGTTACCTACAGAAAAAATTATCGCTGAAATAAAGCTCCTCGAAATATTGTCACTAGAATAATCGTTCGATTAGTAGTTTATTTTTAAATTGAAGAATGCCATTGGTTGACAAGTTAACTCGATCAATTCCTTTCAAAACTAGTTGTACAAATTACTATTGTACAACTAGTTTTGAGTCATACTTTTTTTCATGAATTTGCAGCTTGATAACGAGGGCGAAGCCCGAGCTAATGAAGCAAATGAATGGAAAAAAAGGACTTTCAAAACGTGTTGTATACGTAGTTTTTTTGCATAGTGATCTCTTGGTCGAAATTAATCGAAAAGGACTTCGGAGTTGACAACGGCTTTTTTCTCTTTTTTCCAAGTTTTCAGCTTCTTCACAAAGCAAAGAGACAATTAGAGTATCTTCGTCCGAGCTATCCATTTTATTTATTAAAGCTACCGAACACAAACAAATCCACAAAATATTCCGTTAACACCAACCCGGTTGTCGACAGAAACGGCTCTCAAGTGCGCGTTAGCATGGCTCTTCGGCTCTTCGCCGCGCTTCGCCGCGCTGCTCCGCGCGTCGCCTAAGTGCGCGTTGGCCTTAAGGGAAACGAACCTGTCGTGAAATTCCGTCCATTTTTCATAGGACCCCGCAAATTCAGGGAGAACAATTTGAGGCAGTTTTGCGACATGGGCTATTTCTACCTGCGATGAACCGGTAGTTAAACTAGGGTTGGCAAGACCAGTGACCTCTGAAAGGGTTTTTAAGTAATTGTTCGCTATACCTGCTGTTTGAAAATATTTTTCTTCGAAAGCCGATCTCTCTTGTTCTTGAAGGTCGAACGACTCATTATCATCGCAACTTAACTCTATTTCCGACTGAATTTGGTCTAATTCTTTATAAACTGCATCAATAGCATTTAAACGCTTTTCTAATTCAGATAAATTGCCACTGTTACTATCGAAAGTCTCTACATATGTTGCAAAACGTGTTAACTGGGATTTTAAGATACCCCTGCGAGTTTTTTGGTTTTTTAAATCTGCCATGATAAAATATAACCTCAATGGCGCGGTAAGAGGTGTAGTAATTAAATTTATAATAATAAGTAGAAGCGATATTAAAGGGGGTAATTAATTGGATTAATAACGGATTAAAATATGGAAAAGACCGACCTGTATTGCCAAAGACGTCCGAAATCCGGAGCTTCGCTGTTCCTATATCCTATGGCGTCGTTGATTTTTGGCGTCGCTGGAATTGAGCCCGTAACTTAGGCTATGGACCGGATGCAATATCCAAAATCCTGCTCGATTGGACCAATGTGGGGAAATGGTTCCACTTGCGTTGCTTCGTGGGCAACCACTCGTTTGATGATTTAATATAAGAAAACACCGTAACTTAGTGTGGATAAACTGTAATATAATTTTTAAAAACACAATGCCAACTCGCCACGACTCGTCTCTCAAAGATACAGAATACGAATGGGCAAATGAATGCCCTTAACGGTAATTTGTGGGGGTAGCGCGGGAACTGGCCCCTCAGGTACAGAGCCCGCTAGAATTTCCTGGAACCTAGCTCGCTGGTGAAATTTCTGTGCAAAATGCTGGCATAGCAACGGTCTGTACAAAACTCGAACAGAGGGGTTAACCAGCAGCTCTGCAAATAGTTTATGAACATATAAAGCAACTAGTACCCGCAACAGAGTGTTCAATATGCACATTATGCAACACATGACAAAAAACTCTCATGTCTTTCACCAAACTGGAGTTATCGGAAATATACTGACGCATTTTGCCTCTATTAAATTCCAAAAATTGTGTCGATTTGCGGGGATTATTAAAAGAAGTACCTTTAGTTGTTAGAAGAGACATTACTATTTGGTTGGATGGAGCTACAGTCTGCTGGGGGGTTCAAACAAGAGAATGGTTAAACCAAAGCTTTCCTGAGAGATGGATCGGGCGTGGCGGCCCAATATCATGGCCCCCAAGAAGTCCCGATTTACATAATGGGGCATTTTAAAAGCTGTTGTATATTCAACAGCAATTGCATCCGAGGAACAATTTATTGAACATATAATAATGCAGTTCAAGAAAGAAAGAATCGGTCTTGAGTTGCAAAATGTCTTGATCATTATTAGCGACATTACGACATGTTCCATACTTGATTGAAGTTCAGAATTAGAGAATACAGCCAAGAGTAACCGGATTCATAATCGACTTGCGTTCCACTTGCACAACGTTGCCTAATTTAGAAACTTTTAACTGCTAATATTTAAAAATATTCGCCGTAGGCCAAATTAGTATTAGAATCTTTGGTTTATTTTTTGAAATAGAATTGCGTGCTCTAAATATTCTCCGCACTTTTAATACACCGAGTCATATCTTTGTTGACGTAATTGGTATTCCTTATTTTAGGAAATCCTAACACATGTTTAAGAAATATTGAGCAATATTACCTAGTGTTTAAATATTA
Source organism: Agriotes lineatus (assembly GCA_940337035.1). NCBI lineage: Eukaryota > Metazoa > Arthropoda > Insecta > Coleoptera > Elateridae > Agriotes > Agriotes lineatus. Next base: position 82,421,136 of record OW679203.1, read on the forward strand.
TTATAACAAACACAGTTATGTAAAGAAGGAGGGAGAGAGAGAGATGCTTATGCATACTTAAATCCCAATGAGTAAAACATACACTGTCAAAGGAGTTAGTAATTGTAGCTTTATTTAATCGAGAGGCGGGAATACCTAGCCTGATTGAAGTGTTTTTGATGTTGACTTTAAAAATAATTTCATATTAGTAGGGAGTACTCTAATATCGACCTTAAAATCAAGCTTTAGCAAGCGTTAACATTTTATAACTTAAACACAGAGAATTTTCTCTTCAGCGTGTTAAATAACTACCATATGATCAAATACTTTTATTTCCATGTCTAGATGGCTGTAAAATTGACATTAATAATGCAATTGTTACGGATACAAATTGTCTTAAAAAGTAATGTAGGGCCACCTAGCGAAAAGTAACTAAAGCTGTATCAAACAGCAGGAAACTTTTAAGTTTCGAACCCCAGTATTTTAAGTTCTTTTAATTTCCATTAAGTTCGAATAAATGAGAATTCTGGGCGAATACGTTAAGTAGTTAATTATTAAGTATTCAGTAATTAAAAATAACTACCATAAGTTACAATTACCAGCACCTCTTCGGGTTGTAATGCCGCTAGCCTATATCAGAGGGCGCTTCTGGTAGACGCTGATATTTTTAGAAAATTAAATGAAAAATTCCATTACTTAGTAGTTTTGTCATGTTGAAATACACAAGGCGTGTATTTTCTTGGGCTACGATGTCAACATTAGTTATAAATAATGTAAGAGCACTAAGCAACAAATTAAAATGAAACGAGGGTCTGTACTGAAATGCCACTGTAAGTCGAATTACTATTTAAGCAACGTTTTGGTTTTAAATGCGATACTGTTGGATTACTTAACTACTATTTAGTAAATTAGTAATATCTAGCTTCTAGAACATATTTTAATGTTTTATAGCTATGCTCTTTTGTGAGAAGTAATTTCTATTATGATGGAATTATATTTTTTACTGAAATCATCGGTTTGGAAATCATAACCTAAAATGGAATGTTTTTATAGTTTTTCTTGGTAGTATTTGGCACAGCCGTTACACAAACATGCCAAATCTTTGAACAGTTTCCACAACTTGCCGTTCCTCCGAACAATGCACAGAAATGTAATTTATTAGAAAGTAACAAATTTAATAAGATGTTACTGTTACTGGTTGTTGGTATGCATTAAAATATGCTATTTAAAAAAAAGTCGTCGTAGTCTTTGCGTAACAAGTAATTTATTTGAGGCTCTTATTTACATAGGGCTAGAAAAGTTTAATTCTACTTTCATAGTAAAGCTGAATAATAATCCTCCGTTATCTCAGAGTTTATTCGAATTATGGCGGTTTCGCTAATTGTTGTTCAATAAAGATCTTATTGTCAATAGAATACTAAAATGCATATCATGTGTTAATACGTCTTAATACTAAGAAACCTTAACTTTAAACTTAATTAATACTGAACAAATATAAACCAATAGAGTATTTGTTTCGCCATTTCACTGAATTGTAATAAAAAATAACCTCACTTTTTCACTTTCACCATTTTTACTAAATAATCGTTTATATTAGGCAGGGGATTAACGAGATTTGACTATTTACAACCATCAAATCTTCTCTAAACTGATTATGCTAATTAGAGAGACCACTCAATTAAAGCTTGTTCCGTGGGTAGATTCAAATCGGAAGCAGTTTGTTTGATTGGCAATTTTTCTCTGAGGTAGTCGAATTAAACATTCTATACCATTGACCTCATATTGCGGCTAGAGTCATACTTTTAATAAAAATTTTGTATTGTTGTGTTAACAACAGCTACTATATTCATTTCAACGAATAAAAGACATTTATCCAGTTTAAGACTGCAGTTAAAGAATTCTTAATTGAAAATTGTTTTTATACTATACAGAAATATTTCAATTTTTCGTCTTAAAACTTTAATAATAGAGAAGAGTTTAAATAAATTTGTTTTTATTTTTAGTATCAATATTATGTATTATGTATTACATCTAAACCCAATATGTATTATTTAAGTATACTGTATTTTTTGTAATATTTGTTATACTCTACTTTGACAATCACAATTCACTGTAATTTGGCCTATGGTAGTATTTAATAAAAAATAAATAAATAAATTTATTCACTTATTTGGATTACTATCTGTAGCAATATATTAGTAGGTACTGCTGACCTCAAAACGTTTTCTTACTTGTTCTATATTGATAAGTAACTGTATCAGGTCTAAGTTTTGTAATTTTTGTATGGGTACGCCGCCCTCGCCAACTCGACCGACAAAACATGGAAACCAGTTGCCGTACAGCAATAACACAAATTTATATATGCAAAAGAGACGTGGTTTTCAATTTCAGAATTTAGATATGAATTATTATAAATACACCAGGTTCATTAGATTAAAGACGAAAATATAATTCAAATTGCTATTATATAATTTATTAGAAAATTTTTAAGCAATAGGTAGTACCGCACCAAATAATTGCTTTCATTAAAGGAACTGATTAAGCGAAGCAAAAAAAAACCTATATGAAACAAGAATCACTTAATGCTTGAGAAACATTAGCTTTGCATGCTAGATTCCTTTTTTACTTCAACAGCTAAAATTATTGTGTATTTTGCAGTAAAGTTTACTATAATTTCAGTTACTCTATGAGTTCACACCTGCTCAAATTCAATTTACGCTTAAATAATATGCTTGGAATTTGTACACTATCAATACGCCACAGACGGCACTTGAATCTCCTGTGCGTGCTAATTGAAGGCAAGTGAAGCAGCCGAGTACGGCAAAGCTCTGCGCATTGTCACTCAGCCTTCTCCCCACAAAATGAAGCAGATAGAAAGACTCGAAAAGGTGTAAAACCAAGATACTTGACCTGAAAAAAGACTTTTCAACGACCAGTCCAGACAGCTTAAACTGGAATAGCCACCAGCTCGTATGCCCTCTGGACTTAGCCAAAGCCGCTTGTAGTTAGAAAAGGCTTTCTTGTCAAATCTGATGCAGCCGCATGGCGCTTGCCAGCGAAATAGGCCCGACACACCGATCCGGACTTTGTCTTGTTCTGAAAGAAGAGTCGACGCTAGCCGAGACCTAGATCTGCTTGAAAAAGCTGTCAAAAAGCATATTTGCATGAGTTACCGGATCCACTACCTACAACACTTCGCTCAAACCGCTCATTGTCGTATTTGTAGCTTGTCGGAAATGATACTTAAATATGACGAGCTACATAATTCCCTGAATCGTTCTCTGGCGAATTCATGGTTGTTGGATCCAATACTTATAAAAAGCAGGCGAAAACAGTCCTTAAACTGCCGACATTTAGCGATTTCAGTCCGACAACGAACGTAAAAAGCGCAGCCATTAGGTTTTGTGATACTTAACAGTTTAATTCCATAATCACCCGTCCAGGAATACAGCGCGCAACACTAGGCAAACATTTTGCGGAACCGTACTAAGAGTTAACCGTTAACAAGTAATTCCAAGTATAGTGGTTTACCGCCTTTCCAGGCCGAATCCTGCAGCCTCCGCCCGAATGCATTTTATTATCTTACTAAAAATAAATTGTATATACATAAGTAATTTTAATTTAAAAGAACTTGACTTGTAATATACAAAACTATAGATACTCCTTGTTCAATGCGTTTTCAGCCTTTATATCTGAGTATGAAACAAACCCTGTTTTCTAAATTATTTTTAAGACAAAAATTAAATAAACGAGCAACATTATCCAGTCTAGCACATTACGTGCCACGTCATACTTATATGAATGACAGCGATCTTTCTGAAGTGACCACGTCATTCATTTATTCACGGTCGTTATTATGTATGGAACCAAAGCTGCCCTGGTCACACGGTTTGCGATATGCGTTTCATATTTGGTATATGTTAATTTGAGATAATTTTGCATATTCTGAATTAGAAAAAGTATGTTTTCCTATAGTTTTTATGTGCCGTCGCCATACAAATTTTTTTAAATAGCAACCTAAGCTGTGTGATGCATCAATAGAAAGCTTATTTTTTTCTCTTTTCAGAAATATTACACATGCAAAGAGGTACATAAGAAAATAACGCAGATAAATAAAAAAAAACGTTTGAAGCGTACTTAATTCGTCGCAGCACATTTAGTGATATCTAGTAACCATTGCAAGAAGTCTAGGTTTGGAAACCATATCCGAATCTGGTAGGGCGAGTCCACAAGTAACCATGTAAATCTAGAGATAATCATGATCCCAAAATATAAGTAGGTAGCTGAAAATATCAAATACCATAAGCAGAAAAACCAAAAATAAGAAAAACACATGAATAAAATTCATGAATAAGCTCTAAAGTAAAGGAGTCACTAGTTCACAGGTGTGTATTTAATTTATAAAGCTTATTCGAGATGAAAAACGGCTTTAACATTCTCTTCCAAAATAAACCGGAGGTGTTGATTCTATAAATACCTAACGATTAGCAAGAAATTAATTCACAAAGTTGTCAACATGGATATTCATGGCTTACCAAACAGCACTGAATTCATTTTACTCTACCGTATAAGTATTATCCAGAAACTATCAGGCGCGTAGGAGCCGCGGGGGCCACGGGGGCCAATGGCCCCCTCAAATAATTTTCAGAGGGGCCTGGCCCCCTCAAAAATATCTTTTTCTAGTTTCATCATAATTTATAATTTTACGTACCTATTTCTTATAACCACTAACATGAACATATATGAACTTGAAGTGTAATGAATAAATAAAAATCGCTCGGTATATATGATATGCTAAATAGGTTTTTAGACAAGCACAAATTATTGACGTAAGAAGTTTTTTTGAAAAATCAAAAATAAAAATGTTTCCCATATTCTGCCGACTTTTTGGCGGACACTGTAGAGGAGGTAGAACATGTAGATCTAGACGATCTTGTAAACGATTTCGTAGGTGCTTTACCAACTAGAATTTCTGTTTTTGGTACAGGTTCTTAAACGATAGTTTCTTAATTGCATTTATTTTTGTATTTGTGTTTTATTTTATTTATTTTAATTTTATTTTAATTAAATTTGTCCAACAAAAAATCCAATTACAGGACAAAATAAGCTAACTAAAATTTAACATAGTTATCCGGCGTATTAGTATAAAGATATAGGCTACATACATTTATGATATTTCTAATCTTTATTTACACCCTTTTTAGTTTTTGAAAACTAGTTGTATACTCATTTAAGTTTGCCTATTCATGTGTATTCTTTGCTTATGTGAAAATCTGATCAAACATTGTTCATGGTACAGTATTTTTTTAAATAAAATAGTACTTATTATGTAACCAGTGACTAAAAATATACTATTATAGTATTAAAATAACAATTGATAATCAGGAAATCGGAAATATTATAGCTCGTATTAATGGATCAAGTTAAAAGCCTTTATTGAAATTAGAATGGCCCCCGCAGTCTAGAAAACGCTCCTACGCGCCTGGAAACTATCCACAAACAAATATCGGGAACAATAATGAATACTCTGCTATCCATTAAAACACAAATTCTTATTTAATTTGCGTTGGAATCGAAGTCTCACAAAATCTCGGCAAATTGTTTGCTAATTTTCGCAAAACGCAAACCAAAATAGGCTCGTACCACGACAATGTCACGCAGTGACACTAGAATTCCTGACCGCAAGTGGAACTTATTACAAATCGTACGGCAACCAAACGCATAGGTTTACGAAGCAGGTAAATAATACTCGGAATCTCAACGGAGACAACTTTGAAATAGTACGCATAATTTGACATGGGCAACCAAAATTAGGTTTTATAAAGCATCATCTGTTGGTTACTTTCACTTTTATGAGACGAGGGGCACAGCCGAATTTATACACGTCAATTACTTAACCTTCAATCATCAAATGTCAACGGATAAGTAAAATTATCTTTACGGAACTCGTTAATCGACAAATTCCCTTCAGAAGGTCGACACAACTAAGAGGCACAACTCGATCAGTAAACGCAGTTAGTAGTCCCGACCATGAACACAACTATTATTTCACAATAACCGTAATTTAGGAAATTTAGCAAATTACAGTTTTATGCTTATCAGCTTGGCCTACGCGCTTGAATTCTTATGGTTTTTCTTCCTTTTTCAAATTTTGGAATTCTTGATAACATGAGAGTGTAGACTGCTTTTGGCAAAATTTTCGGGGTATTCCATTCTAATTTTCGTTCGAGTGAGGTGGTCGTCCCCCTTGGGTCTTTCCTTCGGTAGAGCCCTGGTTATAGCTCGCTCCGTTTTAGAAGGATTTATGAGGTATCGTAACCCTCTTGAACGTTATGATACTTTGTGTGATGTTACCTGCGTTCGCTGCGCCTTTAGCGAATTTTATTTGGGCTTCTCGCTCGTCGTTTGTACTGCACTGCAGGCTGCTCTTCACCTGTCAAGGTTAATTTTTTCTGGCTTCCTCTCTTGGCTCGGTTGTGTACCTAGAAATTTGTATTTTTAGTCTTTTTATACCTAGGATAATTTTCGATTTGGAATGATTTATTCTGAATGGGACCGTGCTGTGCACGTGCGAGCTTACGAGATAACCGTACCTGCAGACCGTAGCTGTCGATATATCCCTGGCATCGCTGTTCCTAGGAAGACAGTTCCCGCAGCCCGTTGCGAAGCCATTTTCATGGCACGTACGCGCCCTACAGCTGCTTGGTTGCCACATTCACCAGCTCTGCATCTCGTGCTGTGTATACCTGGAAGGTTTTGTAGTGTTATAATTATGTATCGTTGTGTATGACCTATATATTTGGTATGATAGCTTTTGTTTCATGATTTGTGATTTATCTGCATATTTATGGTTTTGATTATTTGGATTATTTACCGGTTGTTTCGGCAGCCATTTTTGATTGCATTAATTTATTGATCGGCCGCTTGAGTAGTCATTTTACCTGTACATAACATCTTAGTAGTATTTTAACCTCAATTCGTTTTTGCATTATTTATCTCAGATGCCGTGGATGTGTTACCGCTCGCGGGAATATTGTTGATATTAATTTGGGTCGTTCGCTTCTAAATTAACTTTTTCATTCTGGTTAGGAATGAACGCAAGTAAATTGCTTGATGTATCACAGAACCTAATATGAGTTTGCTATAGTACATAACAATGTTTGCAATGCCTTTCAAAATGATGTGTACCGCCTCGTCTAAATTTTTGATTGCCGTAAAATCAACTAAGTAGGCCAACCCTCGTGGTAGATCTCTGGCACCTCGTTATACTTGCGTTGTTCGCACCCAGGTCCTGTCTTGGACCGCACTTTGCTTCACAGAGTGAGTCTATTTAATTATTTAGAGCTTAACATATTGGTTTACAGATTTAGTTAGAAATCCCACGCTAGGTGTGGATCTCCGCTTCACAGAAACTGCGTAAGTAAAATTTTCTCCAAATTTCCATTTATCAGCTGAATATATGATCTGACGTTTGGTCGAATTTATTTCTAGGCTGTTTCCTTACCCTGCTTCGTTTCTCAAGTAACCCCGACGTCCCCTACGCGGATTTTGAAGGACTTCTGCATGAGCCTTTCTTCTGTAGCAACTCGTCGTACGCTAGAGAAACACCATTACCTGGTGGATACTAAATGAGTATAATTTCTGTGTTAAGACCACCACCCGGTAATTGGCGAAGAACTTGTCCTTAGCGGTAAACATACTCTATTCATAAATGCGTCACAGTTCGGAAGGCCTGTACAATGATGGCAATGCCCCGGCTGCAGCTCAATCTTAACTTGGATATAAACTTCGCTGTATCAATTCCAAGCGCCCTATTTAGTAATTTCCTTTTTTCTAGCTTGCATAATTATCGCATACCCTTTATTTAAGCAATGTTTTGTAATAATATATGGAATAAAAATGTAAATTCTGGGTTTATTTTGAAACTAACGAGCCTAGTGTTGCATTCATAGTAATTTGAAGTTAATCTGTTTCTAGGTATGTTTTGTTTATATAAATTTGGTGTCTTTCTCCTCTATTGATATGCTTACTGACAATAAATTTATTAAAGCCTTGATACTTGAACTTACATACGATTGATTCTTTAATTCGGCCCGTTGATATATTCTCGTGCTTTAAAATTAGAATGGTGAGAGAAGGCTTTGATTGTAAGTTGCGATTGCAGGATGTCAGTTGGCCTACCAGTTTAGTAGGTATTAACAACCGCTTGGTTAATTCAACTCGCATTACAAATTCGCCGAGATGAATGAGTCAGCCATGGCTTTGTGCTCGCTTATACTTGTAATAAAATTTAAATATAATTTTACAAAAACACGTTTGTGTATTTTGACGTACTTACTTAACTTATTAGAAGCCGAGTAGCTCAGATGGGTAAGCGCTTGCCTCGCATTAAGCAAATCCTCGATTCGAATCTCGCGAGGGCCGGAATTTTTCGGAACCTTGCGATTTTAACCGGGCTTGGTGAGACCATTTACAGTTGGGCACCAAATTAACTCTGCTCTACTCAGAACTACAGACCTAAGAGATATAGTAACAAGGTCAACATAACACACACACACACACACACACACGCGCGCGCGCGTTGGGCATTGTACCGCCAGATGCAAGCGCATAAAGCACCAGCCACTACACCGCAAGGTAAAACGAGGTTATCGATTATACATACTTAACTTACTTATTTAAATAATATAGGTGAAAGCAACTACATACTGTAATTATTTTAATAGGTTAGAATTACATGCCATCCGCTTTATTGCCCTAATTATAAAAAGCAAATAATTTAAGTAATTTTTCTATGAGAATAACTATCAGCTTGACACAAGACTTTGTTTTGCCAGCATGACACTCCATAACGATAATATGTTAAACATTTATGGAGATATTTACACTGCCTTTTGCCCAGTGTACGCACTTTCAACAGTGCTTGGTTTAAGATCATTCGTCGTCAAAGGTCCTGCGGGCAATAGACAGTTCCTAAAAACAAAGCTTGTGTTTTACCACGTAGTATTATGTTTGCTTACGCTGGTATCCGCTTTGTTTGTGCTGTATATAATCAAATTAGTTTTTTCACCGACTCTGTTTGCGCTTGTCACATATACGGGAATATTTCTCATTTCCTTGTCCATAATTTCAACATTCACGTTGATAACAAACAAAATCTTCTACTGCGGAATGGCTGAAATTGCATGGAGGAGAATAGTGAAGCTTGACAGGCATCTGTTATTCTTTGAGCTCGAAGCAGACAACAGGCACGTTTGCTTGTTTTGTACCATTGAAATATGCCTAACTGTTACCATATTGGTTGGTTATTGTTTGAACGACTGTTTTAAAAATGGTCAAACAATAGAAACGTGTATTGTGTCATCGTTGTTTCTGGCTGGAAATGTGTATAAAGCTTACAATAGGATAGAATTTCAAGCGTGGATGCTACTGATGGCATATAGGTTTAATCTCCTTAAAGAAAGAATGCTTACGGTAAGTAGATAATATATGATTTACTTCAATACTTATGGTGATGACTCTGTGATTCATAACTGTATAGCTATATGAAGTCTACCAATTATTGTACTTGGGAAATAATTCAGAGCACGTAGTTTGTTGATTCGGTGTACCAGGTTAATATGTAATTACTGAAAGATTAGAAACTTGTTGAGGGGGTAAGTCAGATGGTTAGGGTTCAGGTAATATGTGTGAGCAGGAAGGTCAGGGCAAATTCTCTTGTATTAGAAATTGTCGCCTACGTTAACCTACACTTTAAAATGAACACAACGGATGTTTTAAATGATCAAATGAAATAGAAACTCGGTATTTATGATTGCAAGTTCAATGTCGACGCTCTTTTGCTGTTTTCGCTAATTCAGTAACTCACTGGACTGTTTTTTATTTGTAGGGGCTCTGCCTAGACAAACAATTATATTTAATAATTACAAATTGAGTCAAAATATTGGCGTTCGATCTAAAAACATGTATTAAGAAATGCTACGTTTATAATAAAGTTGGTCGCAATAATTACAAAATGTATAGTAAAAGTCATATTTTTTCCTAAAATTAACTCAACCGTAGTTTGCACAACAACATAGATTATTTTCTTTATACAAAATTTTATCAAGAAGGCTTCATAGAGAGTTTATCTGGATTTTCTGCGCTTCATATTTTAAGCAGTAAATACAAATTTTAGGTTCCACTAAATCAAGAAACTAAGGATGTCGAAGCTATTTGTCAACTTCATCAACATCTAAGTTCGACAGTTGAAGTTGTGAATAAAATGTATTCCGTGCCAATTTTAATGGACATCACCATGGATGTTTCTACGATTACAGTTCAGATATACCATTTGTGCACTATCCATTCAGAAAACACACTTATGATAGTAATTAGTTGTGGGTTTTGGTTGCTGCACTACGCGCATGAGTTGGTGGGGCTTTTAGTATGCTGCAACTTCATGTCTGAGGAGGCAAGTATTAGTATGTAACTCAATAATTTAAAAAAATTACTCGCAACTTACAATACCTCCGAGTTCAATATTAATTGCTCTACTATGAAAATGGTTTGCTTGTTTAGGAAAAGTGTCATGGTATTTCTGGCAGATTTTCTTGAAAGTATGGCATTCAGAGAACCCCACGGATAGTTCTGGTTGAGATGTACCATGGTGGCTTTACCATTGTACGGAATAGCTTGAATTGAAATCTCGGTGTGATGCTTATGTAGGTAGGACTTATCTGAGAGTACAAGATAGCAGAATCATCAGAGACAGTGGCGATTTGGGTGTTTGATATGTTGTGTATCTTTGAATTCTATTTACAAAACCAAACCGGTCATAGATATAGAAAGTTATTAGTTTTAGTCTTAACATTTTTACTTTTCGACGCCATTAGTTAGTTCTTTTTCAATTGGTCTATATAGATAGATAATTTTCGCGAAATCTAAACTAATTATTGGGTAACATTTACCAAAGTTCGGCTATAGTATTGCTCCCTATTGCGCTTTAAAGCAGAATCAAAAATGAAGTTGTCCCTGCAGCTTAATGAATACAGAGTGGGTACTGCTATAAGTTTTTTAGCTCGCCACGCGTTAAAATAGGTTGTACCATAAAGATTTCAAACAAATTCGGAACATGCTGTTTTCCATCACCTGTGGTCTCAGCCTGACGATGTCATGATGTACCACCATTCAACGAGGGGTGGGTACAACCGTAGCTAGCTCTAACTCTCAGTAGAAAATGGCTTGAATGAGGACCAGGCAGAGGTTGTTAAGTTTAAAAGAAACATCGGAAATTAAAACAAACTGGGCGGCAATCGTTATACACAACTTAAACGTAAGACTACCTACAACTTACCTTGTATTCCCCTTACCTCAACCTAAATCTCAAAAGAATACGAGTATATTTGTGATGGGTCGTAATATAAAAGCACCAGGTAAATATAAACCAGCAACAGTCAATAGAAATTTAATATTACTAAATGTGTTACAGATAGCCATCGTAACCACATACGAAGTATTAAAAACACAATTCAGGTAAAACTTGACGCTCTACAGCGATAAGTAACAATAATTAAAACAATTTGCATCACGCAAGTGAAAATGACACAAATAAATGAATTACACTAAAAATTCGAATACAGTATACAAAACAACAAATTAAAAAGCACCCGAAAGCAATACTATGGCAAGAATTGTTATGTGAATGCCATGCAAACATTCAGCTAAATGAATGGAATGGAACGCACGTCGGCCGTTTCGCAATCTGGTAAAATTGAAATTAGAATAATCCGGGCGCTCAAGGCCACACTGCGCAAGGGGTTTTGTAAAGGGTACATACATGCTTTCAGCTAATCGCTAGATGAAAACGTACTAGCGTTTTCTAACACTTTGAATTACATTAACACGTGCGATTTTATATTCAACGACTTACGTTTCATAGATAGGCAATTCATAGCAGGCAAATTGCCTTTATCCACACAATCAACACGCTGAAACGCAAATTGCATGTACTTCCCGTAGTAGGAGATGTTTCTTCAAACGCCCACTGAAGCAATGACCAGGTGTGAAGACATCTACGAAACGTCGCATTTCTGGGTTGAATCTATCTTGCAAGACCTTGGCTCAAAACTCGCGTTGATTAGCGTTCAGGGAGAACTCCAATTGCCACTACAGCCAGGACATTACGCCGGATGTTAAAAGCCTAATTGCCACTTAATTAGTACCCAAACAAGGAAATATGTATCTCACCAAAGATAGAATTCAAGCCTCACGCAATTGCCAAAGGACGCCGCTCAAAGCACTCGCCATAAATGTTGACAAGAAGTAATTCACGGCTAAGAAGCATACCCTATTTGGATCAAGGTATTCAAATTCCTCAGGAGGCTTGAATTTTTGCCATTAACAGCCGCCCTTCACGAGTTCTCAAAATCGAAGAAGGCAACTCGAAAAACTTCAGCCCGGCGTTCTTATCCCGAAGGTTAGCGTTTTTGCTAAAGATTCAACATTTCTACGAGCGGTTTGCCGGAAAGAGATGAACGTATGATATTTATATTAGCATCGAGCAACGAGGACCGGATCGCAAAGAACGCAAAAATGAAATGGGGCGTTACAATGAACAGTCAGATGCTTCTTTTCGTCTGCGAGAAAGTTGACCAGCCTCAAAGACCGATTTCCCTTCTTGCTGATATGTTTAGCACTAATGTGAAATGTTCGAATCTGCATTCTACTTTACAATAAAAGTAAAATACTCTCATATCGAAACATAAGGAGGGGCTTAATATTTAATTTAGATGTCGCAATTTACGACCGCAAGTTTTGACGGTTTTGAGATAGGATAAGGGTGTGCAAAAGGCGCCTTAGATAAACACAGCTGAATAGGTAGATAACTTTGGTCCGCTGAAGGCAGCTAGCTTCTTAATTAAGTTACATTTTCCGATCTTCGGGCAGTGATTTTTTTGATAAATTGTATAACGTGATAGCTTTATAATAGCTTAGCTGGAATATAGTACATGGCCATGGTTGGCAGCGCGTGTTTCCATATGGGTTATTCCCTGTGCCAACACGCAGAAGAATTTTCGCTGCTGGGAGAGCGAATGGAGAGAAAAGTCGCAAATATCACACGGAGTCGAAGCGATAAAGTGGCGTATACAAAAATGTAATTCAATTCTCCGACGCTGAGTTAAATGATGGAGTCTCATTGATTTACAATGCAAATTGCCAAGGCTCTAAAAATTGTGTATTAGAAATTCTGGTAGCAATATTCTATGTGAATCGAAATGCCAAAGAATCGGTTATTATTAGCCAGGATTGCTACACTGCTTCTAGATTGACTCTCTAATAATGTTCGCGTCTAGAAAACTGCATAGGGAGTGATAGTGATGGCCCCATAGCGGTCAGGAATATTAACCACGAAAAGCATGTCTTAATAACATGAAAGGAACAAATTAGAAACGACATAGCTACACTATTTTTGCAGGATTATCAACCATAATAATTAATTAAGTAATAAGTTTTTCTAATCATGTTTAACCGTTTAACCTAATTAATTAAGTAACAACAATTAATAAGCCGACGAAAACATTTTTCTTACCGATCATCGCATTGCACTTTAATGCACAAATAGGCAGTCGTTCAATTCAGAGACAAAATTAAATTGCATGCCAGTTATCTTATTCTTAGTTTTGTTTTATTTACTGTGCGAAAGGATTCTGAAATCGTGAATTTAATATTCATAAAGTCCTTTTGATGGCCAAAAGTGATAATTCTTTCAATTAATATTAATGGATTATCTTCCTTTTCTTCTTGTTCCTCCTCTTATTTTAGACCAGTGGCCTGTTTTATTTACAAAGCCGTGGTTTTAGGAGCCCTCTTTGCTTTAAGCCGGCTAAGCAACTAACGTTTTCCGTCTAAATTGAGATAGAATTTTCTTGTTATGGGTTAACTCGTACTTTTGACATAAGAGCAAGTAGGGTCTAAATAACGATTCGACCAACAAACACTCAAGAACACAATGTATAATGTCTAACCATAAAGTAGTAAATATCACAGGTTATTGAAGAATGGCTTATACGTATCTAGCATATATATTGAAGGGAGGCCTCGCTTCTAGTACCATCGACAGCATGGAAAAGAGAGCGGCTACAATTTTCTATTGAACTCTAAACTTTTAGTTATGGTTACAGTAACAGATAAAATTTACAAATTGTTACGTCCTTGTCAAATTTAAAATTAATCAAAAACGGTAGTAACCATACTAAAAGTTTTGTGTGTAAGAGAAAATTGTAGTCGTTCACTTTTCTATGCTCTCAATGTTTACTGAAAAATAAAACGGAAGTAATTACTGTAGAACGCTGCAGAGAAAAGAGACGTAAAAATTATCATAGTAAAGAGCAGTCCTAACCAAATATTTATGTGCTTAAAATTAGGAATAAATAACATTCACCGGGCGATTGAATTTTTACTCCTTTGCAAATACAACCATTTATTTATAACAGAGGACTATTTACCCAGGTACCTTCATACTTTGCACACCCAAATTAAATTGTACTACTTGCTGGAATAGCAAACCAGCATGCAAATTTCACTCTGATAGTACTGAGCTTTCAGCATCTTTGGAAAACGAGTAAAGATTGGTTTTTAGTCATTTAGAAATTCTAGTTTAGCAGAACTGTTACCATTAGTATATATTCAACATACCACTCGGCACCAGAATTGCTCCTTGATTTCCTAAAAATGTAACAGGGTGAAGCCTAGGTGGCTTTAATCGATACATCAACATATGAGCGAATAAATATTATAATCTCTTTCAACATGAGTTGAAGCTTCCAAAGTTACGTACCAATGCTTTAAATATATTTATCTAAATAGCAGGTCACGTTTCGTGGTACACGCATGAGAACTGCTCATGGAGCACAGCTGGAACTACGACTCGGGTATCCAAAGATCTCAGCAAGAAACAGCGCAGGCACTGTCTTCTCCTGAATAAACGCCTGGAAGTGTTGCTGGACCTAAATCCTTCTATGGAAAACTGTCCTGGACGCTGTGAAATGCCTACACGACCCTCATAGCAACTGACTCCGGAACCTGCCGCTTAAGTCTCCGCCAGAAAAAGGATAACAAAAAATATAATTATTGCATGAATCCACAAGAGAAATGAATGGTTACCAAAGCTCTGCCCTCGTAATAAACATAAATTCTTCGCTAACGTAGCACGCGACGTTAGGTTAGGTGAAGATCAGTGACTTCAAATTTCCCCCCACCAATAATTAAAGTCAGCAAAGATTCTCACACGAGAGTAGCTCCTCAATATTGCACCGTCATGTAAACCCTTTAAGACCATGAAAAACCCCAAAAAAATTTCGAAGATCTTCACACACAACTTGCAACAACGCTCTCTCAACCGGAAGTTATTCGAGATCAAAAATACTCGAGCATTCATTTCAAGTACAAAAGGCGAATCGATGGTTGCAAACCTACCAGGTGAAATACTCAGTTTAAATTCTTTAAAATGGTCTCATTATGTTGTCAAGATCCTGTGCGTCACACCTGCTGCTTAAACAGAATTTTGGTCAACCAATCAAATATCGATCAGCCACTCAGGAATGCATCTTTGATTGTATTCTACGAGATCTACCTGGAGAAAACTACACTTCACATAGACGTGAACCGGTCTCGCGGAAATGCTGCACGGAAACCTGTTTGACTTTCAACCCTGCAAGATTATAGCATCAAATCTTTGGAAAAATTTCACAGTGACTGTACTTGCATCTGGTTTTTGATGAACATTGGTCACATGTTAATTCCTGTTACTCATTCAAAGGAATGTGTTTTAAGTTATCAGGAATTAAAGCACTTCCACTAGTTCGGCATACAAAAAAATCCAGTTATCTTAAAATTCCAACGACCTGTATATCAAAAATAGAAACGTGTTATCTACACTTGTTTGCATAAATGTTGCGTAAAGAATTACATGTTAAAGTGGAGATCAGTATTTACCAAACACCCAGTACAACGGACAATAATGTCTCTCTGGTGCACAAAAAGCTGCTTTTACTACGCATTTATTTTGATATTGACATACAGGCGACAGCTGTTTCCGTTGCGAAGATGCTTAAGCTTTGAGTGCACTGAATACAGCTACTTCAAACGACACTTTTGTGCTGCCAGTCTACTGCGCAGAAACGGTAGATCGTCTGAATCGACTGTGCTGCCGAGTTGGAAGATTTAATGATAACTTGCACAAGAAGGATTTCTTGGCAGAATATGAAACTCAATGTGGATGCGGAAAATTGTAGACAATACATCTTTTGTTGCAATGTTCAAATTGCAAAATGCACAAAAAAAACATGATATTCGTTAAAGAGAGTGCGATAGACGTTACCAGCTCTTGGACAAAGATTTCGTAGTATTATAAACATTTATTGCTTTATCACAGAATTTATTTTGCTTCTTTTTCTGGTGAATTTTGCATTTTCTATACTAACTATTGTTCTGTGTATTGGTTATTTTTATTTAATGTATTTGTATGATGCTTCTGAGTTCTGACATGATTCAAGAAAGACTGATTGCATTAGAAATTGTAAACGTGCATCGAACACTACGTTTGTATGTTTAGCTTCCAAATAGTTAGATTGATTTGATTGTAACACTGGCAGCGCAATTACGTGATGTATTTATCTAAGCATTTTAAGATTAAGGCCAAACACTGGCCTCGGTTACGTAGTGAATACGCAAAGATAGTAAATTATCATGCTTGAGCTCTTTACTACACTGAATTTAATATATTTTTTGCCAAAATGTCTTGGATTAGCACCATTTTTCGTGCAGAAATCACAGGGAAAGACCAAGTTTGCATTAATAAGTTACACGAGCATGTACAGGGTGACATTTTATCTGCTACTACTTCTGTCAATGGTGATGTGCTTACTGCTTGACTCTGTTTATACACTTCCTGATCACAAAGGCATCAGCGAATATTTACTGTTGTTCGAAAGGAATTCCTTTAAAATTATGGTTTGTGGCATGATAATTTGCACGCATTTTTATGCAGAAGTCTTATTAAAAGTGGTAACTAAGTTGATGGATATCGACGAAAGCATGATTAATCTGAATATTTATTCAAATAACGCAGATGCGAAGCAATTTTTCTTTTATGCAACATTTATTCAGTTCATTGTGGTCAGTACATGCTATTCATTTTTAATGTCAACCATGAGCGGCGTCCCTCCAATCTACTTCTGTGGAGCTGTTATGTATGCTTTGGGTAATATATGTAAATCGACAGTAACAATAATATTTTGTGCCCATTTGAAGTTACTAAGTAGTAGATTATATACTTTGAATGAAATATTTCTCAAAAGAAGAAAATTCAACATCGCAGCTACTCAAACTGTGTTGTACAAATATGTGAAAGCTGGGGAGTTGTACTGGAAATTATCCGAAGCAACCTTTGTACTGAACAAGGCTTACTGTTGGACGTTGCTAATAGACTTGGGTGTGAGCTTCTGCACGCTGACCCTGCAGTTCTTTAGATTATGGAAATACATCTATTCTCAGCAGAGCAATATTGCGTCATTAGCTTTACCTGTGTGCCTCCTTGGGGTTTATGGGTTTGATATGGTAACTATAATGGTGTCCTGCAGACATTTTGTGGAAAGTGTAAGTATTATTATTTTTTCTATTTATTATAACATGTCGACGACGTTTATATTTATTTGTATTGTAGTATTAATATTACTGTCAGTAATTATTGATCATCATACTTACCACGCACTATTATTTGTAAGAATTGTGCATATATAGGTACTTAATAATCAACGTTGCCGAGAATCGATTTGCATTTTAAGTTGCCGCTTTTCGCAATCTAGTGTTCATTATTTTTTATTTTCCCAAGCGATGTGTTGGCAGGTTTGATTTGACGTGCAGAGAAAAAAAGGAGATTAGTATTTTAGTTTGGTTGAGCCTGGGCACAAATGTCAGCACCGGGCAAGAAAAATCAGTTTAGTTTGAGTAGTTGACCAATAAGAGTAACGTTTATTTTTAATGTTGGTCAAAGACAGTCAAACTTAGTGTTTTTGTGTTTGCAATGTCAGCTTACCGTTCCATAGTAACTGTTTGGTGAAGTTTTAGCGTGCCGGTTTTCCAAATTTACAACGACTGTTGCATCTGCTTCATTACTTTCCCAAATTGCAGGTGCTAAGATTGAAATTCCGTATCACCCTGAAGTGCAGCGGAGATTTCAGATCGATTTCTAGGAACCATTATCGCACATTGGTGTCTCATATCACAGCTATTTTCTTATATCGATGTATCTCCCATAAAACTTTCCGTACATCGCGCGTATGGTTGCATGACAAAAACTTTGGGTAATGTAAAATCTAATGTATGATTTATTTTTAATACTTCCATGTTCTGAACACATAGATTTTTAGCCTTGCATCAAGTTATCCCGGGTAGTCGGTCAGTCGAAACATAGGTCGGTTTCTTCGATGATAAGTCACGGTTAGATAAAGTTCAAAAAATTATTGCCTTGGCCCCACGGGTTCTTTACTTAAATTAATTGATTTTATTTTTGTTTTTTTAAACACTTGGAAAGCTGAGGCAGTACACAATTTTACGGTTACCTTGAACAACTAAGAGATAGTGTTGATGATGCTGGAACGTTCGGCCTCGAGAGCGCTGTTGCACTGCCAGGGGTAGATAAAGCTGCCTCTTGGATATTGAATTTAACTCAGAAGCTTATACGATGGTGATCAGGATTGCTAGCAGTAACGTAGCTGTAAGATCCCAGCTCGAGAATCGGAAGCCGCATTGTGGATCGAATAGAAAACCCCGAATGAAGATCGAAAAACGTAATTTACAGCTTGCTGACTTTGCTATTTCCCTCTTATGCGGGGCGTAATGGCAAGGTAAATGCCCAATGAATGTGCAGACGTCAGCTACTTAAACAAATAATGCCCTGTGTGAGGTGACAGCACGCTTCTGATCCCGCAAAATGAAATGGTCAAAAAGCAGGGAACTAAATGTGTCACGACAAGTGCGATAGAAATGCAAAATAAAATAACAGTTTGTTTTCGTTAAGTGGGTAAAATTTTTGAATCTGTATTCCTCAAACAAAGTATTGGAAAAGTTCTTCTTATAAAGCGAACCAAATTTAGGTCACTTTCTTTTTGCGCGGAAAACATTATCTTGCGGAGTCCGCCTTTCATCGCTCCACTTCAGCGATGAGCTCGGCCAAGACATAGTGCTCTGGAAATTATTCTGGTTTTTGTGTTTTACCGCTGATCATGGACTGCACCTGATATGTTATAATGTGAAAGAATACGATTTTGTACGCGAAAATTGTAATCAGATCTGGCATGTCATTTAGCAAATAATTTACATGTAAAATACGTTTAAGGGCATACACCCCTTTGGTAATGCAGTAACGTCTAAAGCACCCTGTACACGTAAAATTTATCCTGTACAATTTTTTCGGAAGGGGGCCCGCCGGCACCGCGCCGGCTAGTATTACTGACAATAGGCAAATAGAATTCTCAGAAATTGTGTTGAAATTGTTATGTTTCATAATTCCTTACATTTTCTTGTATTATTTTCATATGTGAAGTGCTATGCAGTTTCGAGCATTATGCAGCTAAATAAGCATTTTAAAAGGTACTACAGGAATGAGCTAAGGTACAGATTACGAAGTTGAGCGTCCGTAACAGTTTCTATCGCGAGGAGGTCGTCTATGGTTGGAGCTTCCATTCTATCCCAGGCATTTAAAACACTATAGTCTAAACAATAACAAAAGCACTTATCTTCGCACCCCCTTATCCTCCAAAGTAGAATTAATAAGACCAGCCCTCATCCCGAAGAGCTACTGAGCATCCAGTAAACTTGTTACATGTCGCAAACAAAGATTTGAAGTTAACAAGTATCCGATAAACCTCTTTAACAGTTAGATTGGTATTTCTGATTGACATTGGCTAGAGGTATTTAACTTTTTTGTCTTTTATTTTGTCTCAATGTTTAAGTTTTCAAGGATGGCGTTTCGTTCCAATGCGTTGCAAGTGTCGGTATCAGAGAAGCTTGGCTATTGTATTTATAATTGTATTTTTATTTAATTTTTTTCTTCTAATGGTAACATGCTTGATATTGTCTAATCTAGGAATTTTACAGTTTTTACGCAAAAAAGTACACTAATAGTGCTCTTAAATTATTTGTATTTCTTCAGTTTCTAGTTCCACTTATATTCACATACAGCGGTACTTTCTACTCTAGGGTTTAAGCAAGATTATTTGGTTTACCACGGTAGCGTTCTTAGGTTTTTATTTTTATCGCGAAGACCGGTGGGAGTTGAACAGGCACGGCGTGTTATGGGCCGTAGCAGCCACCAGGTGCGTAGATTCTGTAAGTATCGGCTGGTTTTTTTTCTTGACTTTGTGAAATAACAAAACTGATGTAATAGAAAAATCGTCGAATGGTCTTTGAAGTACCGCATCTCTCAGGTGCATCGTGACCCATTTTTATCCTATTTTGGTTGGATTTCTTTTTTGCTCTATCCTGATCGCCCTACCGTTGGCCTTTCTCTTGCAGCCGTACATCTTTGTCTGACTGGGATCGACGCTACCAGATATCAACTAGAAACCAGGAAACTTGTTGCCATCAGTTAGGTTGAGGTTATTATGTATGTCAGAACAAGGGGGTACTTCAGGGCGTGACCATATATACTTTACACATTTAAGTCAGATAAGCACAGTATATTGGTATAAAACTAAATAAACAATAAATAGCCAGTAATTCCGAAGCGCACATAACGAATAATAAGGGTTGGAACGGTAATGGTCCGACGCCCGAAAATCCACCCAACTTCTTTGATTTTCTGTACAAGAATTCTCTCGTCTCGACAACGCTACTTATTCCCAGATTGTTTGGGTTTTGCACCCGCCGTTCTAGTCGATAGAAAATTGCTTATCGCGTTCCTACTGCGAACTTATTAAAGAAAACAGTTTAAACGAAACATAACATAACTACAAAACATAACTTATAGGCGCATACAGTAGTCCAAATATATTTGGCGCCGACATGTATTTACACCGTTTTCAATTGTCCATGACTCGAATTACCGTCTCAGTTGCCAATTATGGTCTAAGCGGAAATCGAATAGACCTTTAGCAAATGATGGAATTTGTTTACCTTTATTGTGTATTTTTAGGGCTCCTCCAGCGCAGTTAAAGGCCTGCTGCAGGCCAGCCAAATGGGATTTTGCAGATCGCTCCATAATATGCATTTAAGATGTTTGTAGCGCCTGGGTAACTTCACCAACCAGGGATCAAAATAAACACTTAGGTAAGTGTAAAGCTCCTACCAGTTCCTGAGTTTCTTGTAACTTTGTCCGTCTTGAGATCGTGCTGAATTTATTGTAAAGCTGACGGCAGATAACTCGATTCCAAGGAAAGTATGAAGATTATGAGAACCCAGGAATGTTTCAATCCACAGCCGTCCAATTTTCCTGGAGTTATAGAAGTTCTTATCCTTCTGGAAGATTTTACATATCATGCTAGGCTTAGATCCACAGGTGACGCTTAATAATTTCCCTAATTGACATCTACATATGACGGTATTTTCAGGCTCGATAAGGAGACACAAGCTCAGACTACCCCTTCTTCTTCCAGTAAGCCATCGGACCTTATTTGAGTTCATTTAATTATTTAAGGTTAAAAGAAACCATTTCGCAAGCATGTCGTTATCACATTCTTTTATTTTTGCTAGCAACTGTTGTTTAATAAAGAGATTGTGCACGGATGGTCACCCTGTTCGGGAGCCGTTTTTTTTTAAATTTCGTCTACCTCTTATCTTTTTTTTTTAATTTTAATTTTATGGTTTTAGTATACAACCTTTTAGTTGAATTTTTAACACCAAGGGCTTTGCAATTGTTCTAGTTCTGTTCATTCTTATTTTAAATCTGGGATACATTTTATTCTTTGCTATTGGCTATGGATTTCAGTTAAGCATTTGTGGCGTTCCTGCCATGATCCATCTAATAATGGACTATTCACGTTGCATCTATGAAGGGTTCTGGTTTTTGTAATAATAAAACCGGTACGTTTGCACTCTTGCAAGCATTACTGTCTTGAATCTATATTTCACAATATATGTATCGATAGAAATCCAACATGGTGCTGAGTTGCGCATTCCTTAGGCAAGGTAGTTGTATTGAACTCTGTCTACTGAATCTCGGCCAATGAGGCATTGTCAACATTGGGGTTAAACAACTACTGAATAATTAACCTAAATATTTTAATTTAATTGATTACATACTTTCTAAAAATTTAAATAAGTACGTTAATGTGCTGTAGAATAGTTTATGTCAATATCCTACTTGGTTTGTCATCTCAAATAATCTGTTATACCGTTTCTATTGATCACTGTGTAGCAATTTCTATTTTAATACACTATTTCTGAATGTTTTAAAACCATATATCAGATAATTTATGGAAGGATAACAAACAGCTTACATCTTTTTATAAACATCCCTTTTATACAATGTATTATTTTTGAAAAATATATACAATGCACTTTTAGTACATTTCCGAAGCACAGTCGCTGTTTTAATGACGATGCATGCGCCACAATCTCTTAAAAATTAAAACTTCTGTTTTAGTCTATAAAGGTGAAAGGTTTATAATGATAAAAAGGAAACGTAGCGGAATTTCAAATCTTCTTGTTACGTTTAGATTGCGCCTCTACAATTTCGCACTTTTGTGTGCGTCGTCTATGTTTCCGATATCTGTAGTGCAAGTTTTGAATTGCGCGCTCTCTCTCCCCGCCTACTTGCCTTTTGGATTCGGCCGAAAATCGACACTAATTTCCGCTGTTTACCTTCTGATACTGTGATGGTGACTTTGGTTTACCGTCTGTAAAATTTTTCAGCGGTTTTACGGGCTTGCAGAGTATGGTTTTCGGTTCTTAACCCTCGTAGAATGTCCGGATTGATGCAGCCCTGGTAGTTTTGTAGAGAAATGGTTTCTCGCGGCTAGCTTGGGAGATTTGAAAGAGCTTCACCAATCGTTATCTACACGTGGCCTACATTCAATCTGGGGTAAGTCATTCGAAGCTATTCGCACTGTGTTTTATCGAAACCATTCATGCTTCTGCCTTAGACTTTTCACCTTCTTTAGCCGCTAGTTTGGAGTCCCTGAAAACCGTAGGTTCAAAGCTTCACGAAAATTGCGATCCCCGCACTTGAGCACATCGGCCTTGAACCAATTTGAATGGAACACCTGCAGCTTTAACCTTCGAATTCTTGGCGGCCTATCGCTCTCATCATCTGGGCCAATTGAGTGAACTCGCGTAGCGGGCAGAATGTGCTCAAAAAGGAAACTGGAATCAGATTTTGTGTTCTGTTTAAGTTACGATGTTGAATGCGGCGAACAGTGAATCGGGGCAGAGGCTTTACCCGTAGTGCTACCGAATTCAGTCAGAATTTGGAACTCCGGCGGCTATGTACAGTTTGCTTCACAAGTTGAGTACCTGAAAGATGATTTTCCAACCACGAGGCCAATGTCGATCTCCATTGCATTTGTTTTAAACGATTGTAATGTATATTGGTATCTTTTAAAATTGTTTTATAAGCTATTGTTTTTTCAAACCTGGTTTGTTGAGGTGCACCTTAATTTGACAAATAATCAAGTGTAATCTTGTATTAAATGCTATATTAATTATGTGATTATGTACTGTGATATGAGCATTTGGTTTTATTCTTTGCTACTGCTGTTTGAATTCGTGTGCTCATATTCAAACAATTGTGTTACCTTGAGTTTACGAATTTTCTGTGATACCTGGATACATTTGTCGTAATTTAAAAAATTTGTTTGGCGCTCTTTTTGGCCTTTAATTAATTGTGAGTCTTTAGGGAACTGCATCCTGTCTTCCTGATTTAACCGCCGCCGGCAATTGTATCCACGTATCCATTGATGTTATAATTTTGGAGAGATTTATCCGATGAATATAATTGATGCTAACATTCTACAAAATCCATACAGCTAGGCATTTCTTTAAAAGTATTAAGAACCAGAAGTAGATTTCGTGTAGGCACTAAGGAAAACACAGAAAGCACCGCAATTAATTGAAATACAGGATTGATTATAAAATAAATTAAAAGTTTGGTTATCTGCCAACAATATCGGAAACCAAAAAACTGTAGATACTTTGTTTTTATGGATTCTTACAGAGCAAGAGGAATCAGAAATAAATCATTCACTTACAGCGAATGTCTGGGATACAGAGATCAGAGGTTTTTCTTTGAAAAATAAAAGTCAAAAATCAACAGTGTAACCTATTTTATAAATGGCCTAACCGAAAGTGTTAAAAAGAACTCGAACCAGTGGAGTAAGAAACATCTACCCCTTTGTTAGTAATGTATAAAGGAACAGCAATAGAGGTTAAAAGAGTAAAATGCTCTCTTTGAAGTCGTTTCTGAAAAATAATTATGTATAGTTATTATAGTGGCTCGTGATTTTGGCGCCAAATGCTTCGTATCCTATGGTCAGCACGACGCACGAATAACTCGATCTTAAAAGAATTACAGATCGAAAATCGACTGTCAACTGTCGTTAGACGACGAATATTTCCATATTTCGGACACATTGTACAACGACAGGGTGACAACCTCGAAACATGTTTGTCCAAGGAAGAGTAGATGGCAGTAGAGGAGTATCGCCTAAGAGATGGCTGAAATAAATAAAAAAAAATAACAAAAGAAAGATTAGAAAATAATATAAGACAAGCTGAAAATCGAAAGAAATGGAAACCGTCCTCAATACTACTTGATCCCTCAAACTCAATTAGGAATAAATCACAGCTTTTCAGATATGAAAACATGCACTAGGAAAGAAGTAATAAAAAAATACAGCAGAAGGTAAATGCTGACGCATAGAAGAGCTACAGTAATAGTACTCGATCTGAGGGTATTAAAAAGACAACAAATATCCAGTTTGTAATATTAAGAGTTAAAAGGGAGTATAAAGTTATAGTAATAAAGTTAGTACTTTGCTACCTTATTTTTCAACAGAAAGTGTTAAGTTATTTTAAGTTTTTAAAGCCACTTGTGGTAGTCCTTCTATTTTTCGACCTTTGAAAAAAGTTTGACCTTTGACCTTGCATTTATGCGGCAGCGGGAATGTAACGTCAGCTTATTCGCAAGCCAACGACGTAAAGTTAGTCGATTTGTCATTCGGACCGGCCGGCAGGCCGTCTTTACTTATTGATAAAAAAATTGAGTTTGTACACGAACTTTTTGTAGAATATTTAATATACGAGGTGCTATTCTTCTTTCACTTATTTTAGAGAACGATGATAACAATGTCGATTATTGGACAAATAATCCAGATCTCCTTTCTTACGAAGTAAAATTACAACACAAACTGCAGTTTTTAATACATCGGGAAAACAATTTTGATTAAAACATTAATTTACTAAATGCCACTAAGCTCTTTTTATCAACATTGCAGTTTTTAATTCCACAAGTTGTTTTTGAGTTTAGTGATGTAATAGTTGAAATTAGTTCCTTCTCATCTACGTCGTGCAATAACAGTTTTGTTTATGTACGATTTATTTGTTACAAATGATTTTGGGTCGCCGTTTTGGTTTAATTCTGATTGCAACTTCGCCGGTACACTAATAAAATAGTTATTAAACTCTTTGGCTATATGGAAAGGATCCGTAATATTAAGAATATTTACCTTAATGGGGTTATTTAAACCTAAATCTTCAATTATAGTTTTTTTTGTTTTAGTTTAGAGGATTTTTTAGTCTATCAGCAAAGCTTAAAATCTTTTTATAAGTATGTTTTTATTCTTATAGAATTTTCTGGTAATTAAACCTATAATTTTAGGTTTAACATTTTTTATTAATTTGTAGCAGACATTTTAACTCTTTTGTAGCCCATCGTTTACTAGGTGTTTTATTTCTTTTAAAGAGGTTGTAAAGATATATTACAGTTTGAATAAATGTAAAATTTTTTAATTAACAGTTTATATATCGTGCAATTGTGCCAAATCTCCTTTTTCAAGAAGACTAAGAACATTTTCTGTGTGTCTTTGCGAAAAACAAACACTCTTACAAATATCGGAATTTGATATGCAGTGTCCTACTGGGAAATAAATTTTCTAAGCAAAGCTCACTCTAATCACGCCTCAACTTGCTGTAACAGACGGTTGACCGGCTATTGCTGAGGGAGAAGGGGGGGTCAACACGACTTGTTTTAGAGAAAGATGCTGTCACAATAGGGGTTGATCGTAATCAAAAGAAGGGGGGCAAATGAGCGCCACGAATTGCATTGGTAATAAAATGAGAAACAAACTTTTCGGCAGGTTTTTCTGGAAATTTGAAGACAGAGGACGGACACTTCACTTCGACGGTCTTGTGCAACGTTTTGGCTGCTTCGGAACCTACCTAGGTACGGACTGTAAGCCTCGCCCGTTACCTTACAATTAATACATCCAAGAAAAAATATCACACGTACATAAACAAATGAACACATATACGTATCATAAATGAAAGTCCAGGGAGTTGTACCGACTGCAAATCTATTAAAATGTAAGCATGTATTTAAATTTTTGACATGAATTGTTGTAAAAGTGGTTAGTAATTCTATAATTTACTTAAGAAGGATATGTATGACACAAAAAGTACTTTGCTTACATGGAAACAACAGTGGTGAACAAGCTGCACAAAGATTCTGAATGATCGGGTGCAACAATGATGACAATTTACTCTAAAAGTAGGTCACGCGCGTCGGCTCCAAATATAGACGTTGCGATGTTTACAATACGCTACTTAAATGTCAACACAAACGCGTCGCATATACGCTTTAAAACTACACGAGCGAGAAAAAACAAGCAGTTCACAATACTTGAGTGATGTCCAGCAATGTTGCTAATTCATACAGCCGAAAGGTTTCACCGTCTCGTCGAGGTCTCTGCAGATGGTTGAAGGACAGCGCAGACTGCTGGCCGTCGAAACGACGTTATTAAATGAGCACCCAAAAGCTCGAGTTTCTGAGTGAAGATCCTTGTAGCGACAAGCATCAGGTAGAGTGCAAAACGACACCTAATTACCACAGTTCCCTAGATTCGGCACGTCGGAAAACCTATCTCTTAGATATTTTCCAAAGCGTTAATTGCACACCCAATGATGGAATACAACGGAGAAGATTGGTTCGGGCATAACAGGCACCTACTAAGGGAAGTTCAACCACATACAACCGTACGGTGATAGCTTCAGACCATGAGCGTCGACACGAAAGCTGAAGAAAGAAGCGTATGGGGCGATTTTGCTTGCTTTGCATGTCCCACTCATGCAAACTATTCGCTCTAACACAGTATTACAACAGATTCTTCGAGTCAAAAAGCGGTACACCGTGATAAACATGTGGCGACTGATTTGTTGAAGGCAGGACTTACACCACCAAACTCGGTTCTATGACGTGATATCAGGGGCCATCTGCATCAAGTCGCACACGTGTGAGCGATCAAAGCTGTACTATACTAGAACGAGCAGGAGGTGCGATATTTGAGTTTGAAATGAAAGCGCGGAATTGCCAATATTTAAAATAAAAGATGCGAGAAAGTGCGGATATTTGTGATGCAAGTGCGGGATTTTAAGCTGTTCTTAACAGTCCATTAAAAGTTACTCTATTGTCGGAAAGATTACTTCTATTCCCGATCTGCTGTTTTTAGTCATTCGAGTTGCTTCCTGGAAAACAAACCTTAATAAAAAATTAAATCTAATAATAAACCTCCAGTTTTTTAAATTAAAAAATTATCAATGTTGAAATCCCCATATATAACAATTTTATTTTTTTTACTGTTTGCAGGTCGCGCTTAATAATTCTTCTAACTTACTGATATAATAATATCACTGCCAGTAAATTTATATATGCACACAATAAGTAAGTACTTTGGAGAGTGTAATTTTCACCGCTACAAATTCAAAAACTTTTCCCTCCCTCTCATTATAAATTTTATTGTATTTGTTATCAAAATACCGGGATTTAATATAAACTAAAATTACGCAGCATTTATAATTTGTTCTACAAAAATAGCTGGTAAGACTGTATCCAGGTATAGCAGAAAATTGTGTTTCATCATCATTTAAACAATTTTCCGCCATACACATCACATCTATATCCTGAGTTAATAACACTATTTTAACTTGTTCAAATTTATTGCTAATACTCTGCATATTTTGATCAATAACTGTAAATGTAGATTTATTCGAACTTGATAGACTGCTAGCATATTTAAGCGGATGCTGTTTTTACTAGTACTTTTGTTATTTTCAATTAGTTGCGCAAACTAAATTTATCTGTTAGATTAGCTCCTTTAAAAACTTACTGCACAAATTTGGGAAAGCTCCTTCCTCCGGTGCACTGGTTAAATCAGGATACAAACTCCTCGAAAAGTTTGAATTTTTAATAGAAGTTTTTGAAGTAATGCTGCTGTCATTATTACATTCACTTTGATTAATCGGTGAAGTAGCTATATTACTCCGCCTTTACAGTTAATATTCTTTATACCGTTGTTGGTTGGGGTTGGTAGATGTTAAGTTACTTCTTACAAAATAGTAACATCTATATTTAATGAAAAAATCCATTTGATTGGCAACACTGCCTGCTAATATTTTGATTAACTTATATTTAGCGCGCACATTAAATGAAGCTCTTGTTCAGTAAAATCCGAGTTTTTAGTAAAAAAAGTTACCATCAATAAGATTTACATGGTAGATTAAAGTTAGCTTGTATTGATGGTGGCCCCTTCAGGGATTTATATTGTTTATGCATGCGTAATTCGTTAGAATTTAAAATGTTAACCAGTCAATATTTACTTGTTTGTTAAAAGTCCCGGATGTTTTACTTGATTTCTGTTCTTTTAATTGTAAATAACTAGCAGAAGCTGTATAAAAATCGTCAAAAGTAAGTTGCTATGAAGAAGATCCGTCAAACACAGTTTAAAAAGATGTGATTGATCTCTATTTCGTGCTTTGGGCAAGCAATCTTGAATTCAAAACCAAAAGCGTATAGCGCAGTTAAATTTGATTATTGTAAGCCATTATCTAACCCGTTAAACAAAAACTGCCCATTTCTCGATTGACACTAGCCGGGAAAACTTGTCCAGGGCTAAATTGTAATCTTCAGAAGTAGTTATATTTAAGGTCTTCACACCTTTCTTGAGGGGCGTAGCTTCTTTTTGTACTTGCAGTCGGCACTTGAAACTAAATCTAGCGCCTTAGGAGTTGCTTATTGTTCGTAGTAATACTCAAGGGTTTAGTTTT